>VDFB02271358.1:1136817271-1136850132 GCA_007258455.2 Sequoia sempervirens | reverse complement strand
TAAGTTGGGATTTCACGAATCCAACTTCATAGGAAACAATGATGAAGCACTAATACCCTGAATTCCTCATTCTTGCAAAGTTTTGAGTAGGACACTTATGCGATGTGTAGACATATCCATGATGCACTAGTGTCCCTAAATTTTTTGAGACTTAAATGAGAATATTTTATGTCCTTTGCCTATGGCATGTGTCATTGTGGTAGAAACGTAGATTTAACAACTCCTCTTTCCCATGCAACCTCACAAAAATCCATTTTTCACTCCCATTCTTCATTCTATTTTATTCTTTTCACTCCTTGATCTCTCATTCTTCATAGAAAATCTTTGCTAAATTTCTTCCTCAAGAAGCAGTCAAGGCTCTATTGCATGCAAGTTTATCATGTTTATCAAGCTAAGATGGGAGCCATAGGCTGATGGTTATGTTCTCTTGTCTTCTTGTCTTGTCTATTTGATATTTACACTGAAGGTGTGTCCTATATGAGTTATACGAACTCATTTTCACATGAACGAACGAAATTACTTGAGAAGCCTGGCAAGGTGCTTCATTGAATCTCAACCGTTCATAATTTAAATATCCACCTTTTACTGCCACCGATATTGGTTTCCACTCCTCCAAAGGTATTGGCCTTTGACTACTTCAGTTTGGTGAGTTGCAACCTCAAAATAAGGGTTCGGCGAGGGTTTTTGTGCTTATCTATGTGTCTCTCTTTCATCTTCTGTATGTGCGGAGCATTTCGCTGGCTTAGAAAAGTAATATTTGAACAATATGTTTTATAGATAAACACTCATATTTGATAAGAATATTGTAAAAGGTTAATATTTTTCTTAATATAAATCTAGGTTAATTACGTCAATTAGTTTTTCTCTTTAAGAAAGGGTGTTTTTTTAAAGGTTATAGTAAAAAAATGAAAATTACGGCCAAGATCCTAATACTGAGCACATTTAGGTTTTAACATTATTGCATCCTTTACCCTACGTAGTAAAGTGTATATTAGCATAATTAATATAATGTAAATTAAAAATTTTATATAATAAAAAATAATTGTAAATATGTAATTATATTATTTATTATTATTATTATTATTATATATTATATTTTTAACAAAATTATTAAATATATACATAATTTTTTTATAATTATTAATTATTAATTATTATATTTTTATTATATTCTTGATTAATAAAAAATATAATTAATATATTGTATATTTTATATAATAGAGATTAAATTATATATAATTATATTAATCAAATTAAATTAATTTATAAAAAATATCATAATTTAAGTGATCTTTCGATAGATTAGGAAAAATAAAAATATATGTACTACATAAAATAAAATAAAATAAATAATAATAATAATAAATATTATATTCTTTAATACAAAATATTAAATATAAATATGAAATTATTATAATTAATTTAATTTATTTATTTCTATATTAATCAAATAAAATTAATTTATAAAAAACTATATGTACCACATAAAATAAAAAATAATATAAAATAAAATTAATAATAATAATAATAATAATACTAATAATAATAATTTTAAAATGACCTATCAATTGATCTCTGTATTACACAAATGTATGCAAAAAAAAAAACTATATTTTTCCCTAATTGACCTTCCACACCTCTTCGGCATACACATTGCACATCAAGGTGCGATTGCTAGTATCTATTTGATCTCATCTACTTTATTTGTAATAGGGGTTCTCCTTCTTGCAAGGTTTGATTCTATTGCACATATTTATTATCTTGATAGGGGTTCTCCTCCTTTGTGGGGTTTGTTTCTATCACACATATTTTGATTTATATATTTTTGTCTATCTCTATCTATTTGGCTACCCATGGAGGTGGAAACACCAAAACAGGGGTTTGACTAAGGCAAAATAGGAAACTTCCTCCAACATTTTTCTTGTCTTGTTTGTGTGTAGATGTATAGGTTTGACAAGCTAGATGCTTCAGATACAAGGGTTTTATTCTTTATTCTACCAGAGACGATAGTGCAAGGTGCATACGTCCCCATGGCATGTTGTCATCCATAACTAAGGCTTAAGCCTCTTGAAGGTAAAATTTGTGTCTTATGATCTTTCTATTTCAATATACTAGAAATTTTAATTATGTTGTTTATCTCTATAATTAAGTGATTTTATCTTTCTTGTCATTAGTAGTTTAACGTTATTTGATTAAATTTGTGTAAATATTCTTCAATCTTTATCTCATCACTCGAGCTTTGATCCTCGAGGTAATCAAGGGCTATTTTCTCCTTGAGACCCTACCATCTTGAGGGTAGTGAATCCCCTCCTTTACATTTTGGTGAACCTGACGTGAATGAAATCATGTTAGATCTTTTCTTCAAAACTTTAATGCTTTTGATAATGCTTTTTCTAAATAATATTTTAATATGTTGGATGATGCTCTAGATGATTTCTTAGAAGAATCTCCTTCTACTCAAATATTCGTTAAACAAACTTCTTCATCACAAGCTTCTTTACAAGTTGAAGAGTCTGTAAATGTAGTTGTAGTCCTTGATACCCCTCAAAATCCTAAGAGACCAGTCATTTATGTGACTCTAGCTAACCCATCTCCTAAAATATTTCATTCTATTTGTGGGGTTCTTTTCAAAAGTGACATACCAAATGTTGAACACCAAGAATGTTGAGAGGGGGGGTGAATCATTATTCTATTAAAAAATTCAACTATAAACCATCCAAACATTAAAGCACATCTAACTGCAATTGTAAGTAAAGACATGAAAGAGATCATAACACCAAATAACATATAAACACCTGGATCTTTATGTGGAAAACCCAAAATAGGAAAAACCATAGTGAGGATTAGCTCACAATATATTATAACTGGTTATAAGATATTACAAGGGCACACTGCCAAGAAACACTATCCTTCAAGACTCACAGCCTAAAATGATTACAAAATGGAGTGTGGCTCATTGCAAAAAAAACTAATAGAATACACCTTTCATGTGCTAAATTCAAATCCAATTAAGCTCTGAAATGCAAAAAACTGCACTGGTTTGCAGTCGTACAACATATACTACAATTCTACCTTGATACAAAACTCATACATATAAGTTCGCACACTATCACACATCATCATTTGTCGCACATCACGTATATCTCATATCTTCAATACAAAAGTGTTTCATATGGGTATGTGCAGGATCATGGTGGGCCAAAAAGTGGCAATATGATGGGTATTTGTAGGGTATGTGGTTGACGACTTTTTTTTTACCCAAAATTGATGAAATGAAAATGGTTTGTAAAGGATATTCTCATATTTCCACTAATATAAATTATGCTTCACTTTGAATTTAATAAATAATTATTATTCATTTTCTATTTCAATTATGACTAAAGTCTTGATTGATAGGCTGATTGAAAAACATTTATAGCTTTCAAATAGTATCACATTTTTTGAATCCAAAACATGAGTCACATTCTATTCTATGCTTCACATATTATAGTGATTAAAAAAAGAAAAATTGAATTTCATGAAGTTTTGACCAAGCATGGTTAGACATACAAGTTTTTATATTTTTAAAGTTGTAATAAAAATTCATAATTAGTTATTTAATTGGAAACAAATTACACAAAAATATATCACATCCGGACACGAGTCATCTACTTATTTATAAAATATTATAAAAAAATTTATCATTTTATTGTGGTTAGGGTGGTCAAACATTAATCTACTTTTATTTTTTCCTTGAAATTTAAGTACTACTGCATTGAAATTTCAAATTTTCACCAAATAGATTTTTTGATTTTCTAAATAAACCTAGTAGTTTAGAAACTACATTAAATTTTCTACAAATTCTATTCTTACATATTTTTGAAATTATATAGATAACTTATTCAAATTTTTATGTCAAGTTGCCTAACTGTAATTTTTCTAATTTTTTTGCCATTTAAGGGCCTATTTTTTCCATGATGATCCTGCACATACCCATCTATATATACTATTGCATCTTCACACATCAATTAGGTCAGCCTAATTAGATGTACACATACTTAATTCAAAAATAGCTTGTCAGATCAAAAATTGAATCAAAGTTCCTTTCGTGCTCAAACCAAAATGTGCAAGGCATAATTTTAGGTTGAGATGGACCTAGAAAGGATCTCTTTGAAATTTACACAACATATCAATCTTCATGCCACTTGTTCATGTCAGCCTGGAGAAAACTTGATGATATGCACAATTCTTGAGTAGGAAACTATATGCCGAACTTTTTTCATTTTTATCTCTTAGCCCATTCAACCAAAAATGCTAAAAAATTGTTCATAGATGTGTTTAATAGTCCTGAATAACATAATGAAACCATACATTGCAATCTTCTACTATGAGCAATTCCGAACCAAATTACCAAATCAAAGTAACAAAAACACTATTTACTAGATAAGACAAAACTATTGCCAAACGATGTTGGCATCAATGAAAACACATTGAAGGTGTTCATCTTCATTCTTCCAACAATCTCCTGCTTTTTCATTGATGGCAACATGTGCCAAAAATGGATCTTCAAAAACTATGTTCAAAATTGTAAACCCAAACTGTGCGAACTCCCCCTTTCAAATATACATCACAACTTCTCTAAAACTTCAAAACTTCTCATAATTTCTCCCACACCAAAACTTCTCCCGCTTTGACACGAAGGACAAAGGGTGTGGTAGAGATAAATTTGCAAAATAAACTGAAATAACAAAAGAGAAAATAAAATTTAACCAGAACTGGAGGCACCTTCTAATTCCTTGAGAATGGCTTCCCAAGCAAGTTTTCAATCATCCCAGATCCCCTTCGCTCTGAAAAGTGCTTTGTGCAATGATTCTAGCTCTACTCAGCTCTCTTCACCTTCTTCCAGAGTGGATGGATTAAGATTTATCTTGTCATTTTTTTTGCATCCACCAAGGCACTTGAAACTGAAATATGTTTGGACTTCACTAGATCTCCAAGTTGTCCAAACCACCTTATTACATCCTCTTTTTTCCTTTGTAAGGTGAAAAACTTGTTATGTAGGTCTGAAATGGAAGTCTAGGAGGCATAATCTCTGTCTGCAATGTTGTAGGCTTTAGAGGAATTTACAAGTTGTGACTCTATTGAGTCCATTAAGTCTTTGATACTTCAAGTGGCATCTGACCACCACATGCAATAAACAAACAATAAATTTGAGCTTCCTCTTCACATTCCTTTGTCTCTTTTAAACATTGCAATGCCATATTGTGTGTGGTTACATATTTATCTTGTAGTACCAATAATATTTTCTCCAAAACCCTTGAATCAACCTCTTTTACTATTTTCTCCTTTAAACTAGAGGTATATTCTTTGAGTGAATCAACCAAGAACTTTAGGTTCTTAATAGGAGCTAAGGAGTCATCAATTGTAGCACTGGGAGTTGTATCCTGCAAAGCCTTGATGGCATCATTTATCAATTTAATCCCTTTTTGATGAGTTTGAATAATTTCCTTTTTACTAGAGTCAAGAAAAGTAGTACAAGTCTCTATCCTCTAAACTAGTGTTATCTTACTCAGATCCACATAGCTTGGATGCGATGGAAGTTGAATCAACTGAAGTGGAAGCATAGGTTGAATCCTAACTTTCCTTGACAAAAGACCCTTAAGAGTACTTCCAGATGATTCTCTGGATGGCTTTGATGGCTCAATTGTCTTTAGAGATTCTTCTTCACTTCATCCAACCTATCTTTCTTCCTTGTCTTTAGAGATTCCTCTTCTTCCTCTTTGAAGAGATTTTCTGATGGTTTGTCTTTATTTTCTTTCTCCTTCTTGTCCTCATCATCCTTTCTATCATCACTCTTTCCATCTTTGCTTTCTTTCTCCATCATTTTAATCTTCTTCACCATTTTTTTTGGTATTCTCATGATGTTCTTGTGGATTGTCATTGGTATCATTGTTATAATGATCTTCAGCATGTTCCCTAGTTGTATCCTTTGTGTCTTTCAAAGGAGCAGATGTATCCAAAGAAGCATGCATATCATCAACCTTATCCAAATGTGATGTCTTTACTTCTTTGAAAATAGGTAAACTGGTAGTAGGGGGAATCACTTCTTCTAAGTCAATGATTTTGACTTTATCAAGCTCCTGTACTTGAGTTGTATGAGATGAAGAAACAACACTCATCCCAATTTTCTCAGCCATGTCTTTCACTATGGCAAAAGTTTCTAGCTTCAACCCTTTCCACACTACCTTTTTCTCTTGTCATGAGAATGGTGTCTCTCTGTTTAACTTTGAACCTCTTAGAATATTTTGTTAATAAGGTAGTAGTATCATCCTTAAAGAGAGAGGATCCATATGTGTTCAAGGCATCAGACTTAATCTTGTCATCAATATTTACAACTTCATGCCTTCTTTGTACTAAAGCTTTCCATACATTGTCAGTCACCTTTCTTATATCTTCCATACTCTTATAAAAAATAATCATGTATTGAATAAAAAAATTTATAATTGTTTTCATATCCTCTTCATTAGCCTCATCAAACAATTTAGCAGTAGCTAGAAAATCATCAAATTCTATCATATTATTTACTAGAGGCTCCAATTTCAAAGGTGAGTGGTCTCTTACTGGAGGAGAGTGGGGCTTTTACTCTATAGGCTCTGATGTGCCTTTTTCACCCTTCTTCTCATGCACATGAATTGTGAAAGAATTCTTTTCTTCCTCCATCTCCTCTTCATCAGACGAGTCCACAACATTTTATGTTCCAACAATTTGTGGTGTATCTTCATTGCTGGTGGAGACATTGCTTCTTCTATTAAGTTTCAACTGTCTTTCTTCTCGCAAGCCAAGGTCAATCTCCTCTTGCACAAAATCACTTAGGTTCCTTTTTCTACTTTCCTTCTGTTTTATTATTTCTTCGAAGGGGGTAGAAGGTGTAACAGGGGGTATATTCATCCTCTTAGAAGCTCAGGTGTTGGTTTCGGTGGAAGTAGATACATTAATTGCTACTAGAGCACTGTGTTCTACCTTCTTTTCTTTTACTACTATAGTTGCACTGGGTGTTGCAGAGGTAGTAGTGGAAGATGATATTCCTGATTTTCTAGGTCCGAAGGGCACTTCAACTACTTTGGCCTTCTTCTCTGCTGCAACTTCCCTTAACCTAGATGAACATCATCCTTAGAAAGTGTGCAATTTAAAATATTCTTCAACATTTTTATTTACCCTTTTTGCTCTTTGAGGTGCAAAAGTTTCCAATAACACTTTAGTTGACTTGTCTTTGTATGTACCATGTTGAGGCTATGTGGGATCCTTGGGGCTATTTAGCAGTATCTTAATGAGACACCCAACCATTTGTTCATCAATCTCGTACCCTAGAGGCTCTATCCATAGAGTCCTAGGTTTTATTTCCTCTATAATGTACTCATCAGTGGATACCAAGAAAGTTATAACATTCACATATTTAACTACTAAAATCTTTGGAATTCTATTTCTATCATGCATGTTATTTTGAAAAACCATGAAAAATGCAATCAGAACATCACCCTGTGCCTTGAAATCTCCAATATTTCTCAAGTAATCAAAGATTTGATGTGCTACCAGTTTGCTAGTATCCCATACCATGTTTTTCCTCCTAGGTAGCTCTCTCAGAAAGTAAAATAGTAAAGAGACTATCAAGGTTCCAAACTTGAATGGATATTTCTTTGTCTTAGTCTGGCTCAAGTTCTCCATAAGTTGTTTCCTGGGAAACTCACACAAATCGTAGTATTTTCCATTCACCACCATATCATGTGTAACATAGATTGCAGTTGTAGACACCAAATTTCCTCTGTTGGTAAAGTAAATACTGTGACCTATCATGATCGCCACATACCTCACAATAGGTAATTGGCTTGGTATTCAATGCTCTCCCATCATGGAGGAATCCAAGGAGAGGGATAGAGCTATGAGAGCCAAGAGAGTTGCAAAGAGTGTTGTAAGAGCTTTAGAGAGTGTTGTTGTAGCAAGTTGTGGAGAGTTGTGCAAGTTTGAGAGAGTGAGAAAAGAGAGAGAAAGTCCAAGAAAGGAGAAGAGAGTTCAAGATAGAACCCAAGAAGACCAAAATGGATTGAAAAGACCACTTTTAAAAGGAGAATAGGAGGGAAAAGAAGGTTCCCAAGATGTTACAAGGTATTTCGGGTTGTTACCATTGAAAAAAGTAATTGACAAGTGGAAAGGAACTTAGAAATAATTGTTTGAATGTCAAAATGTCACAGGACACTAGTGGAACACGTAAACATCTACAATGGTGTGCTAGTGTCTAGACACATCACACTACAAAAGGATGAGAACAAGAAAAGCACCAGGTTTGACACAAAGCTGACCTGTGAAGGTAGCTACTAAAAAGGGGTCTTGAGCATTCTGAGAGGGGGAAAAGGCTGATGCAAGGGCTAAAATGAGCCTAAACAACTACTAAGGGAGTGGACACTAAAGTGGATACAAGAATGTATGTGAAATTACAAGGGATACAATTTTATGACATTACACTAAGATACTTGAGTATCCCAATATGCATTGCTTGAGGACAAGCAATCTTGGGGAGGGAGGACTTGTCATGTACCTTTTTCAAAATCAAAAGAAAGACTATTCACTCAAGGAGTCATCAAAGTTCAGGGATTAGAGCTACTATTTGATCCATGACAAGGATCTATTAGAGGTCAGGGCTTATGGTTGTTTCTAATTAGTTGAAAGAATTCTTTCCTAGCTAGAGATGTTAGAGATTGGGATTGAGACTACCACTTGACTCATGTCAAGGAGACATTGGAGATTGGAGATCAAAATTTTGGCTTGAATCATGTAGGAGAGTTGTCAAATGTCAAGGATTGGAGTTGTTTCCCAATGCATGTTAGAGGGCTTTTGGGGATTAGGGTTCACTGATATCGCTTGACCCATGTTGGAGAAAAAGGATGGAGAAAACTTAGTGAACATCAAGGATTGGAGGTCAAAGCTACCACCTAACCTGTGCCAAGTTGAAAGTAAGAAGAAACTTTGAACCTCTGATGGGGAATTCTATAAGTTTGACTTGAGATGTAATTTGTAGAATCCAAATTTGAGCCTTGGTGCCTATTTGGGTCTAGGCCAACTAGTTTTTTGTTTTGGGTGGGTAGCATATAACACTAGGAAATCATTTCAATTGTAAGGATCCATTTTATGTTATGACATCTTGTCGACACTTTGTGTTCAAGAAATCTTTTGTGGATGAAAACCCATAGGAGACTATGATTAGTGGACGAAATCCCATTGATTGTTGGAATTAGAAGAAGAATTTTTTTTGGTTCTTGAGGTCATTCTCACTCAGGGAGTGCATTCGATATTCAAGGAGTTGTAGGAAAGTTTAGTTTTTCATTTGAGCACTTTTTGTTGCACAATTGTATTTTTTGTTGTTTCCTTTGTAATGACTATCATGTAGTAGTCCTATTTTTTGTAGAAATAAGATCTTAATCATTATAAGTTATTTTGAAAGTTTGATTTGTGTAGTACAAGTTTATGTGTTGAATAACTAGTTATTCACAGTATCCAATATATTATAAATCATGGCTATTTGAATCTAGTTGGTGAAGATTTTTGTTTATATGCAAATCTATTGTTTTTATTGAAAAATATAGGAAGGGACATTACATAGATATTTGCATGATTTATTGTATTTGACGGAATTGAATAACATTTATATATCATACTATTACATTCAAGCAATATTCACATTTAAGAAAGAAGGATGCTAGGAATAGTTCATTTGGAGTACTAAAATAAACTCAAGTGTACATCATCATTTGCATGTCTAAAGATTGTTTCCCTCAATGTTTCATTGATTGTAAAGTTAGTTCTATCAGGGGGCTAACCTAGCATATCATCACCCTTGCATTCCCATGATCTTCTCTAAGTGTTTATAAGCATCACCATTCCTTAATAGTTAGATTAGTGAGGCAAATCAAGTGAACCAAAAGGTAGGACTATGCATTATGCAATATCACTTTTGTGGCTAAAGATTATATCTATGGCCATGGAAATGAACCAAACCTATAGATTTGGCCCTTCATAGAGGTGATGACTATTATGATCCTTAGACAAAGTATAGACATATATCTATCATTTCAGTCTTGAAATATTTAGATTTTCTTAGATTAACAAATTTATTTATTGTCATCATTCTTAAACCTAAATAATCTATCTTTTATATTTACTTTTCTAATTTAAAATTTAATATTTCAATAATATACCCTCAATTTTATTATCTAAATATTTATTTGCAAGCACTAATATAAATGATAGATAATAAATTTAGAGAAAAGCTTATTTTTCCTTTACAAAATTTGAATTTATAAGATTCAATAAACATTATAACAAATTACAAATCAAAATTTGTGTATAAGGTAGACATATGATTTAGTATTACTTCTCGATTGGAGCACTTGTACTAGAGAATAACACTTTTTTTAATTTATTTTTAATTGGATAAAGAAGTTCATAAATCAGATTACATCAGGGAGAAAACATAAAAAGACCACAGTGGTGCCAAACAGGCTGCGATTAGAGCATACAAAAATAGCAAAACATGCTGCTACAACAGCAATAAAAACAGCAATTCCAGGCCACCATTATAGAGTATAAAGAAAACAAAACATGTTGCTACAACGACAATAATAACAACAGTTCTATAATAACAAAACATGCTGCTACAACAACAATAATTAAAGACGCTGATAACAAAATCTTGAAACACTGATAACACTTACCCTTATCAGATTTAAGTCTTCCCATCCTACACATGCATGCTCTTCACTGGAGCACTTGTATTGGATGTACTACGTGTCTTTTGTACACAACCACCTAGTTCGAATTTAACGACAAATTAAAGCCGAAATCATTGACTATGACCGTAAAAAGTATCTGAATAAGTACAAACAAGTCGCCCAATTAATTATTTTCTTGCATGTTTTATTAATTTGTGTCAACACAACTATTTAAAATGTTGCAACTTGCAAGAATCTCTGAATCATTTAGGCTATGGTTTCGCATCGGTTGGCACCATATTGTGCTTTAAATATGGTGTATTGCACGGTATTTTATGTTAATTTGATGTTTTTTTTTTGTTGAATTCATGTTAGCGATGAAATTTCTCTTTTTATATATTCTGGTGAGCTGATTAGTCAATGCTGTACAGAGTTATAACGCGTGGGATCGTCTCACTGGACAAATAAATTATAGAAGACGTCAAAATTCCTTCTCCGAAATGAGCAGATTCTGGACTATGAACATGGCTTACTCTATCCTCTGTCATTTGTAATACAAGCCATGTTTGCGGAAGTAGCTTTCAGTAGTGAGAGAAATATATTAAATCTTTTGTCTGCTTCCATGCAGAGGAACGTCTGACAAACGCGCTTAGTTGAAATGTGCTTCTAATATTTCAAAGCTGACTTATTTATGCTGATTGACAGCGGTGCCAACTTGATTGTGCGAAACTGGACAGAGGTTGGTGAGAGTCTGGTTTAGGTTGGGCGCTTCAATTTTCCATAACAATTTTCTATAAAACACCATTTGCGGATTTAATGCTTCAATTTTCCATACCAATCTTCTATAAAACCGTCCTAGCCAGATTTTATTTCTCGTGAAGAGAATTTGTCAATTGAGAAGGAGGATTGTCATGGCCTGTTCGAAATTAATGCTTACGTTTTTCGCGGTCTGTTTAATGTTTGTTGAAATAAAGAGCGATGGAGTGCCTCACAATTCTCTTCAATCTGCCTGCAATTTGACGTTGGATCCCACATTCTGCGTCTCCGCCATGACGACGTTTGCGGGGTCACGGCAGGGAGGCTCCAAAGATCTTGGAAGAATTGCTCTCAATCTGACCATTGTCGAAGCTCGAAAAGTTTCCCAATTGCTTTCTCGACTGAGTCGGTTGGCAGTCTCCCCACGACAACGCGGCGCTCTTCAAGACTGCACGCAGCTATTTGATCTGACTTTAAATGATTTGGAGAAATCTCTGTTAAATGTCAGCAACTCTAACAGTAACTTTTTGGCGTGGAGGCAGGCGTTTGATGTTGAGACTTGGCTTAGTGCAGCTCTCACCAACCAGGCCACCTGCTTGGAAGGTTTTCAGGAGGCCAGCGGAGGTCGACAACCGACATTCAGCGGCAATTTACGTAACGTGTCGCGGCTTCTCAGTAATTCTCTTGCGCTTGTGAAGAAAATCTCTGTTGTGGGAAGACACCATAGCCGGCGTTTGTTGTCAGAAGAAGGTCATCCAAATCATGAAGAATTCCCGTCGTGGTTGTCCGCTGCCGATAGAAGAGGACTTCTGCAAGACGACGGTAATGATAATATCATTTTAGCTGAAAATGTGGTAATTATACGTCAATTAAGGAAGCCATCAGCGCCGCTCCAAACAATAGCCTGGACAGATATGTGATCTATGTAACAGAGGGCGTGTACGAGGAGTATATAGAAATCCCTAGTTACAAGACAAATATTATGCTGCTTGGAGATGGGATTAACGCCACTGTGATCACTGGCAACAGAAGCGTGGTAGATGGATGGACTACATTCCGATCTGCAACTGTTGGTAAGTTATTGCACTCTTTTTCATGGTAGTTGATTGGACTTTCAAGAACTCTTTCCCAAGATCTTCTCTTCTCTTCTCTGTTTTTCTTCAGCCCAGTGATCATGATTGGGCGAGTATGGCTGTTTCTAATGTGTACCGGAGGTAAATTAGATTTCGAAGTTACATCCATTATTCATGTTTTTCGCCAACTCACCCATCCAATCTACATCACGAGGCTAATATTTTCTTGAACTAATCGATTGAATTTATAGTGGAAGATTTTTTAGTGATATGGTATGCATAGATCTTAAAATAGGTCCTGTAACCTTTTGTAATTTCTAATACAGATCCTTAGGGCTTAGGATGGACAAACTAAAACGATAACTAAATTAGTTATAAAGTTGTCTATAAAATTCGACCTTAAAAGATTTTGGTCTCTAGATTATTCGTTTTTGTAGAGACGTTTTTTTTTTTCCGGGTATTCTAGAGTTCAATTTTTGAATTTTATTTTTTCAAACAAGCTTTTGAGTGATAGGTGATTGTTTTACGTTGAATTTATATTGTTATCAATTTCATATTCATTAATTATTTTTATATTATTTAAATTAATTATTTATGTGAAGATGTTAATTTTGAATTGAGTTAACAGAAAAAAATTGTTCTAGTTGAATTGTAATTTTGATACTAGTTCAACTAACACTTAACAAAAAATTATTATCCTAATTATAATATCATCAAACTACACATAATCAATGCCATTCTCAATTCATAAATGATTTCCATCAACCTTCATTACATTAAAATAACTCTTCCATCTAATTTAATATGATCAAATAACAAAAAAGACAAAAGGGCATAGGGGAAGGGTATCAATAGTCATTATAGCTAACTTCATGCACCCTAACCTCCTAAATGGTAAACCAGATTTCGACATTTTTTTTTGGGTTTCTTTATATGCAATTTAAGAGTTTATAGCTATTGTTTTGGCTTCTAGTTAGTTACAACAAACACATGAGAATTCATTATGTACACAAAGATCAAAAAGAGGTCATTTCAAGTTAATGTTCAATACATATTCTCTAGTGCTCCAATAACCGCTTTGACCACCACAAAATTTACACAATTGATCCAATACATATGCACGTGCATTATTAGTACCAATAAAGCTACACAATTCTTCCAATAAAATACTTTTTTTGTAACTACTAGATATAAAATGGACAACTATTTGTATATTTAAATTTTTTTGTGACTTTCAATCATTATGTATATTAGCATCTGTCATCTAGGTGGCCTTACCAAATTTTGTCGAGTGTAAGCTATAAAAAGGATGTTGTTCCTTACAAATATAATTTTTAACTTTGACTTAGCGCAAAATAACAACGACGTCCGTAATTAAAATTAACATTAACGGGGTAACGACAAGATGCTTTTTGGACGGGGGTAATTTTTATTGTTATAAAGGAAGCGCAGGTTAAGTGAAATATTTTAAATGCTAAAAACTAAAATTATCTATATTATTTTCTAATGGAGATGTTTGACTCCAAAACTGAGTTTGTTTAATACTACTAATGTTTTTGACTCTAAAACTAAATTTTATAGCGCCGGGTGATTGTATTGTATTGCAGCCGTTGTGGGGGAAGGTTTCCTTGCTCGGGATATCACGTTCGAAAACACGGCAGGCCCGGAGAAACATCAGGCGGTTGCTCTCAGAGTGGGCTCCGATCTCTCAGCCTTCTACCGTTGCAGCTTCCAAGGCTACCAAGACACCCTGTACGTGCATTCCTTCCGTCAATTTTACAGGGAATGTGACATTTACGGCACTGTAGATTTCATCTTCGGTAACGCAGCAGCGGTTTTTCAGAGCTGTAATCTTCTGGCCAGAAGACCATTGGCGAATCAACAGAATGTATTTACAGCTCAAGGAAGAAGCGACCCAAATCAAAATACAGGTATTTCCATTCAAAACTGCACTGTTACAGCTGCACCTGATCTGGTTGCAGAGAAGAGTTCGTTCCCAACTTACTTGGGAAGGCCATGGAAAGAATACTCTCGAACGGCTTATTTAAAGTCATTCATAGACGACGTGGTTCAACCCCGGGGTTGGCTGGAATGGTCGGGAAACTTGTCTTTGAGTACTCTCTACTATGGTGAATATATGAACTGGGGAGTAGGGGCAGGAACTGCAGCTCGCGTTCAATGGCCTGGTTATCACGTCATGAACTTTTCTGATGCTCTAAATTTTACTTTGGCGAATTTCATCTCTGGAGATACATGGTTAGATGCGTTGCCCTTCACTGCAGGCTTGCCTTGAAATAAGTGTTGTCCCTCCGCGTACTATATCCGCTAGACGATGAAATATTTTTCAACAAAAGAATGACCCAAAAACGCTAAAGGTGGAGCCTGGAATTGAAAGTCACCGCTCCCTGTTAAATTGATTTTTTCTTTCTTGTCTTTTTAAACTGTAGATCTTCGAATTGTATTTCATTTTTTGGTGTAAACATATTCATAGGATTTCAATATATTTAGTAAATTCTAATCGATTTTTGAATTTGTTGTATTATTCTATCCTTCTAATTGTGAGCAGTTTGATGGGAAAATGAAAATGAAACTAAACTATTATCGATATTTATAAGTAATTCTAAAAGATAATGGGATTAAGATAAATTTTTTATTACAATTAGTTAATAGGAAATATATATTGTATTCTTAATTTAAAAAAAAATTGTATTTAAGTAATTAAAGTCTAATTTTAAAGTCAAAATCGGATTAGATGTGAAAGGTTTATAATATGAGTGCTTCACATATGTCACATTGTATGTCTCTGAGGTTTTGAGACCTTATACTTTTCATCACCAATGCTTGAAAGACTCTTTTTTTGGATAGGTCTAGTATGTAAAGAACTATTAGATGCATGCTTCAAACCACTAAGAGAATTGGTTCGAATGAAGAAGGAGGTGACAATTTTAATGGAATTTTTTTACCACCAACTAGTTCTAATAAACACACTATATGGTCCAATAAGTGTGACATTGTTTATGGTAACCTTTATCAATAAAATTTTATGGAATTTCTTCATTGCATTGAGGACATTGAGTGTTCCCTTTTTATTGGTGTAATATTTTATTCACCTTTGACATGTTCTATCCTAAGTGTGATATTAGATGTATTTAGTAAGTTTACTTGAGATAATGTGAATATTTAATAATTCTCTCCCAGTCTACTAATAATTACATGTGCTCACCTTGAGTTAAGGTATACAAGTGCCACCACTATGTCATCAACCCTTAATTAATGGTAGTTAGGTGCCACCTTGATTTAGTCAAGGCTATCTCTATCCTATTAAAACTAAGCTAACTCAAATCTTGACTGAGAGTTAACTCACATTGTTTGGACTTGCCATATCCTTGATTCATGGGTCTAAGAGGCCTATATACATGTATCATCCTCTAGCTTGTAATTCACTCATGGTATTGCAAACTTTCTTAATGATATTTTAATTTGTGATCATTTTCATTTTTATTTTAGAAAACTATATATTTTTTTTATCTCATTGTGATTTCATAGTTTTTATTTCCTTACACTAGATTCTAAATTTTATCTATTTTATAGATTATAACATAGTATCAAAGATTTGGTGCAAGGGTAGAACTTTTAATTTCTATTTTTTGAGAGATTAGGAAGGTGCTAACCACTTGCATGTGTATTTTCTAAAACCAAATATAATGTTCTCTTGTATGCTTGAATGATTTGGAAAATAAAAATAGTTTGGTTAAAAATAATTAAAAACCCAATTAAATTGCAATTGTAATTTTTGAATTTTGGATGTTTACAACATTTTGGTAACCCTTACAATATTTTCAAGTATTCAAGAGGCTTGAAAAAATTAAGTTTGACTTTCATTTTACTCAAATTAAACTTTAGAAAGGTCAAAAATATGGGTTTGTTTATTACATTAGGAAAACTACTCATTTTGGGGTATTTTAAGATCAAATGGACATTTCTAATGAATTTGAAAGGCTCAAAGACCCCTATTTTCATATATTTAACTTGTTATATTTGATGCTAGGATCATTTGGGATAAAAAAATACCTAGAGATGTTGTACAACCTATGCATGTGCATACAAATTAAGAACTTATAAAAAATATTCAACTTATTAAATTGTAGTGGTGACAACATTTGACAACACCATTTCCATTCGTAGCAACAGCAACACATTCTACTACATTTCCACCATTGGGTGTGTTAGGAAATTATAAGTTGATCAAACCATTTCCTACATAACCCCATGAGAGAAAATAATGCAAACAATCTTACTAAATAACCTTAATGTAAAGGTCAAAGATATTCCACAAGATTACACAAGATATACCCTAGGATTAACCTTAAGAAGAAAAAATTAGCCTAAAAAAGCATCCAATCTCAATGCATTATTCAACAATGAAATATTACATACACTTTAAAAACAACAAGCTCATATAATGAATCCTTCATTGATGAGGTGGAAAATAGGGTTCACCAAAATGAATCAACAAGATGATGAACCACTTAGTTTTTCCACACTTATCACTTACAATTATGTAATTATGAGAGCTAAAAGATGCAAATAACAATCAGAAATGATACCTGACTATTATAGCAACTATGAGGGAAGTTTTTAGAGATCAAAGAGGTGTGTACCTTGCTGCAAGAAGCCTATTTTTAGGACACAAAGGAATCATTCGCCTTTAGTGGCGAATGGGTACCTATTAGGGTTTCTGAAATTGAGATCTGGGTTATTTTCCTTGATATTTGCACTCTCAGATTCTCGGTTGTTAGCTCACAAAAACTTGTACTTGATTCTGTAGCTTTAATTCTTCATTCTTGCACTTTAAAGGTCAACTTTGCAACTTGACAACTTTGACAACTTTTTCTCTAAAATTTCTCTCTACTTGATCTTCAACTTATAAATCTGCGAACACACATTCAAGGGAAGAATTTTTTTTTAATTTTTAGTGAATAGGGGTTTGCCTTGGTCAAACCCCTTGTAGGTAATTAAACCAAATGATGAAACAATGGAATAAAGAAATGAAACATGAAATGATGCAATGTAGATACCTTGGATGTTGTCTTGCAGTGCAAATTTGCAATCTAACATGTAGTGACCATGAAGAATGTAGATCTTGATCCTTAGATATGATGTGAAACAATGCTTGCAAGTATATATTCAATTCTACACTCACTTTCTTAGCTAAAAAACATGTATGAATGCATTAAACCCTAAACATGATGGAATGATCTTGAATTGCTGCAATAAACACTTGATAATCTGCCTTGAAATTCCTTTTGAAGTGCTCTATAATGCTCTCTTGAATGTCTTATAAAAATTCCAGAATGCTTGTAAACTTGATAGGAGAAACAATATAAATTAACCCCTTATTTATACCAAATTAGGAGATTAACCCTGAAATTAAAACAATTTAAGCCGACATCAAATCTGGAAATAAACCTTATTAAATTACCACCATAATGAAATTTAAAAAGGGGGTCCTCATCAAGGGAGGACCCATTCACCACCTAGGGTGAATGGGTCCTGGCTCAATTTTCTAGGACCTAACCCTGGGGGATGAAAAGAACACTAAAATCCCATTTAGAATCAATTGATAAAGGGGGATCCTATAGAGGGAGGAACCATTCGCCACTTAGGGAAAATGGGTCCTAGCACCATTTTCTAGGGCCTCAATTTTCCCAATTAAATGTTAGGTAATTTGAATAATGGGTGTCAGGATAGATCTTTGGGAAGTGTCATAAATGAGGCTTAAATTTGAATTAAAGGGGCCAATTCACTCCAATTAGCCATAATTAATTAAACGGACCCTAGATAAATGTGAAAGTGTGTTACAACACTTTACAACACCTAAATAGGGTACACATTAATTAGGTACATTTCATTAAAAGGGGCCCATTATGCTTAATTCATTAAATAAACCCTAGAAAAGTGTGAAAGTGTGTCGCAACACTTTACAACACTCTTGCAAAAGGACAATTTAAGGTTCATTTTAATTAAATAAGGATCCTAGAATGATGTGAATGTGTGAAACACATTACAACACCACTCCAAGACACAATTAATTCAAATTTATGTTAATTATCCAAATTAAGTGTGAAAAATGATTACTTTTTTTGACACTACACTTTAAAAACATCCAAAAATGTATCCAATCTGAATGTATTATTCAATAATGAAATATTACATACACTTTAAAAACAACAAGCTCATATAATGAATCCTTCATATGTTCAAGCACGTAACCATACATCCCATGCCATGCTCCATATATGTACTCAACAAGAGAGCTCAATACAATGATTTCCAAACCAACCAACCAATGCAAACCACAAAATATGTGTGATTTTATATATTCAAGCTCACAAAAAATAAATATTATATTATTATCCACTAAGTAGGCCAAGAGTGGGGAATAATATAAAATCTTATAGGATACACCAACCCATAAGGATTCTCTCCATGAAAAATATCATCTATAGGTCCATCATGAACTTACATCCATATATAGGTGAAGGCTCCTTAAAATTTCTATTGAAGCCTCCAAAGAGTAAGCATAACAAAAAATGTCTCTAAACTAAAGAGAAATAAAGCCTCAATTGACTCTCAAAGTATCCATGAGCACCTACAATTGATCAATTCATGCTAAGATATTAATGCAACCCCACAGTCTCATGAAGCTTCCATGCAAATGACCTATATACTCAATACTAATAGAACTATCTCAATCATTGTTGAATATCTAACTTTAGAAATAGGAACACACCATAACTTAATGATCTGTTTAGTTGGGAAAATGGATCTAGGTTATAAATTACACTCTTGCCAACTTGAATGGAAGGGATTAGAAATGATCAAAAAACCACAATTGGCTACAAACCTTGTAGTAAGAGCCAAAATGGTGGATCATGGTTCTAATCCCTTTGTTTGGTGGTGGTGAGAATGCTTGGATAGTTTGAATTTGATATGATGTAATGATGTAACTAGGGCTTATGTAAAAATGTAACATTCTATTACTAATTCTAAGAAATGGAATGTAGACTCAGGAAAAAAATTAAATCTTGAAATGTAGAAGGTAGACACAAAAGAACTTAGTATTAAAATCTGATGTAGATCTAGTTGGTCTAGGGTGCGCAATACACCCTAAACTATCCTTCTTTTTCACTAGATCTGAAAGTACAGGATTGAGGTCACCAATTTGTAGCTTTTGTCTTCTGGGAGTTGTTGGAACTTCACCTGTTGATGATTATAGATTTTGTGACTTGTCAACTTGTAGGGTTTAAGTGCAAGAATGAATAAATAGCCTTCAATCTTCCTCCAATTCACTTCAGATCTAAAACCTACACACATGAAAAGATGGGAAGGGTTATGCCATAGAGGGGCTTTCCTAAGTCAAACCCCATGTTGGTATTTCTACCTCCATAATGGAAAATTTGATGATAAAAGAGAGCTTATCCTTGGATGGATAGAGGATAATTGATAGATAAGTAATGAATTGACAACTTACTGGAACTCACCACATTAGATTTGATCTCCTTGGTGGACTGAAGTCACACTCATCACCTTCAAGGATCAATTATTGCTTGACTTGAATTGATTTGAACACCTACAAATAATAGTGCTAAAAAATAGAATGCATAAAAAATATGAACAAAACTCACATAAAACTTGACATGATTCTTGAATGAAAAAATGCTAGAATAATCTGGATAATTCTGCTCTTGACTTCTCTTGAATTTATTTTTGAAGTATAATAATTTCTCTCTAAAATTGCTTGTTTCTTCAATGGTGAAAATACTATGTATTTATATACAATTCTACTAATTTCCAAAAGATTAAATCTTGATAGCTGACAATTAAAATTTGAATTTCAAATAATAAATTACTAATACCAACATATTTAAATTTGGAGCAAAAATAGTCAGTCAAGGGTGTAGGACACCCTAGACTATATTCCTTCTTTTGAGGGATCCAAATTGTCGGGGGAAAAATGTTAAATGCCTTGTTTGAATTCCCATGTTTGAATTTTTGAGAGTGTTTATAGAAATGATAAATTAATGCATAATTAGGTCCAAGCACATAGGGGGAGAAAAATTGAGTGTGAAGTTGCCTAATCCAAAGTATTCACCAATAAGAAATATTTTACAGTTATCCATGCTTGCATATACAAGATCTTCATCATTGAAAACTTTAAATTATTATAAATGTCTCTACCTATAGAATATGCTTGATAGATTGATGTAAGTTTTTTATCTCTTAGTAATAAAATACTCTTCATTGAATGCATCTAGATATTTAAAATTAGATACATTGATTCAAATGGTATGATATTCTCTAGAATGTCTCTCATAGTTTTTAAAAACTTCATATTAAAATAAGGAACCAATTATTCTTCATATTTCTAAATGTGAACAAGTTTATTGATTAACAATTTCACATCAATTCTTTCACCAAACTGAATGATAAATGTTGCTTTGAATTATTTCTATGAAGCAATAGAAAGCATTGGAAAATTAGAGAACCAATACCCTGCATCTTATTTTAGGGACTACAAAAATAGTTTTATTACAACATATTTTGATTTAGTCTCATAATCTCCCATTAAATCACGAAATGCTTGTTGATTCAAATATTTTCCCATTTAACCAAGGAAAATAATCTTTGACTTGCTTAGGAGTGGGATTTGGATAATTTTGGATACCACTAAAATAAAGTGGTTTATATCTTCCAATAGAGAAAACCTTTCTTTGGTACATGACTAATGCTACTATGTACCATGCATAATGATATTTGAATATGCAAGGAGAAAATGAAAATAATAGACCATTTATACATAAAATTTCATTGAAAGATTATTCTCCTTGTAATAATCAATTCATAAATTCTTTCAATTTAACAAGATCTTAATTCTTCACATCACATCGCTTTATCTCTCCTATTTCTAAGACTTACTTCTTGTTTTAAAATTCAACAAATAAATCATTCATATGGGTATGTGGCTGATGACATTTTTTTACCCAAAATTGATGAAACAAAAAGGGTTTTTAAAGGAGATTCTAAACTTTCCACCAATATAAATTATGCTTTACTTTGAATTTAATAAGTAATTATTATTCATTTTCTATTCAAATTACAACTAAAGTCCTAATTGATAGACTGATTGAAAAACATCTATAGCTTTCAAACAATATCACATTTTTTGAATCCAAAACATGCGTCACATTCTATGTTTCACATACTATAGGATTAAAAAAAGAAAAAATAAATTTCATGAAGTTTTGACCAAATTATGGTGGTCAGACATATGAGTTTTTTATTTTTTTAAAAGTTGTAATAAAAAATTCATAATTAATTATTTACTTGGAAAAAAATTACAAAAAAATATGCATCACATCGAGACATGAGTGCTCTACTTATATCTAAAATATTATAGAAAAATATTATCGTTTTATTGTGGTTAGGTGGTCGCATTGATACCTACTTCTTATTTTTCCCTGAAATTTAAGTACTACTAAATTGAAATTTCAAATTTTCACCAAATAGATTTTTTTTTAAACAAACCTAGTAGTTTAGAAACTACATTTAATTTGCTACAGATTCTAGTCTTACATATATTTAAAATAATATATATAACTTACTCAAATTTTTATGTCAAGTTGCCTAACTCTGATTTTTCTAATTTTTTTGCCACTTAAGGGCCTATTTTTCTATGATGATCTTGCACATACCCATATATATATATATATATCTTCCTTAACATTCAATATTTGTGCATATATAATGACCACATATACTTTCAAAAAATAGTTATCTATACGAGTCAATAGCCCTCCATTTTGTTATATGTCAAGCATAATTTGTGAGCACATACATATCATAAAATATCATTAAAACATGTAGACTTACAATATTCATCTTCATTCCCTTCCTTCTAGTGTAAAATTTCATCCAATATGGGGATAAAATTTCTTCCAAAATAATTCCACAAATGACCTCCATACAATAATGTTTTTATTATTTAAAGAAAGAATTAGGAAAGATGAAATACCAAAAAATACTATAGACTTCACAAATTTTCTTTTAACTAAAAACTTTTCAAATCTATGCAATATATTTATACAAAGAAATAAATCCTTTAACTATTCATCATATTTATTCAATAGAGTCACCACCTCTTCAAAAAGGACAAAACCCTTGAACAATTAAAAGCTCTTCAAAGGTCAAATTATTTCTTAGTTCAATCCACCAAAAAAGTGTTATGACTTAATAATATTTTTGAATGCTAAATTAAATTCCAACAATATTATCTTTTGACATTCCCATCAAACTTGTCAATCTGCTGGTTCTTCAACTTGTATTTGAATGACTTATAAAGATATACCTTTAATCTTATATTCAAAGACATTGAAAGATTAGTAAAAAAATGGGAGAAAGGTTTTGTAATGTTCTCCCCTATACTTTAGTCTTTGCAAGACCTAGGTGGGTTCCCCTTTGTGACACTAAATTAAAATGTACATGACATAATTACATCATAATTCCTAACAAATATATAAATTCAGGGTAAGTGCACAAAGTTGAGTCCACGAAACGTGGAAGTTTTTTGCTTAAGACAAAAAATTGAAATCGGCATCGAACAAATGGGATCCCAATTTTTAAAAATCAGGATCCTGTTACGGTTCGGGATCCCGAGCCTGAGATCAAACGAGATCTCGCTTTTTAAAAATCGGGATCCCGTTTCAAGGACTAACCAATGGATACTTTAATGGGATCCCGATGAGTAAGGTAAACGAGATCCTGATTTATAAAAATACGATTCTGCTGTATAAATCGGGATCCCGCTTTATACCGCTTATTTTTAAAGAATACATCAAGCTCGCTTTAACGGACTTCTGAAAGTGAATTGGGCGACATCGTAATCTCTACCCGCCATAAAGTATCAAATCTAAACATCATTTCTTTGCTTTTTTTTTTGAATTGAAATTTTAAAATGAACACGTTAATTTAGTTACGTATTTTTTAATTTTATCACGCTTAACTAATTTTAATTGTTATAGTAGAATCCAATAATTGTAAAAATAGACAAAAATCCTGGGTAATAAAACTTAAATGTTTTTGGATAAAATGAAAAAAAATGTTGAATTGTGTTTTTAGAAACAAAATTTAACTTTTTAAATCTTTTAAATTGTCTGGATTAAACCCAAAAAAAATTGATTTTGGAAACCCTAATTGAAATAAAACAAAAAAAATTGCATTTCAAAACCCTAGAAATCGAAATGAAATAAAAACATCGCATTTACAAATCCAAATTGAGCTTTTTGAAACCCTGAATTCAAATCAAACGAAAAAAATTGAATTTGAAAACCCTAGTTTGAATTGAAACTAAAAAATTTCATTAAAAACCCTAATTGTTTAAAACTGAAACCCTAAATTGAATTGAAACAAAATTTTTTGTTAAAACCCTAAATTTGAATCGAACAAAAAATCATTCACATTGCTTAAATGTTTTAAATTTTATTTGCTTTGTATGGAAAAAATGATATATATTAAACTTTAGTTTCAATTTTAAATTATAATTAGATTAGAAATCAATATGTTAAAGAATGGTTAAAATTCATAAAGTTTATCTTGATGTTTGTTTGCAAATTTAGTTAACAAATTAAATCTAAACACGCACAATCGATTCCACCGATACCTCAACTCTAACTCTAATTATGCCAAGGGCCACCCAAACTTCTCAAATTCTAAGTTTGCTAAACCCTAGGACCCTAAACCGGTGAAAATCTAAACCCATAACACTAAAGCATTTGAAATTTATGAACCCTAGACCCTAATCTTTCATTAGACATACCTAAAATTATGTAGGTTCAATGTCAAGAATGGGTCTATTTGGTAGATTTATGAAAACTATTTTAAATATCTAGAATGCCATAAAAGTATAATTATAGCAATTCCAATTGGAAACACTTGGGTACATATATATCGTATGAAATTTAAATCTAGGAAGGTGTCTATCATATAGGCGAGTTGATAATACATGGAAAGAGGTTTGTATGTGAGTATATGTATTAAGAAAAACATAGCACATGACCTCTATAGGATTTTTAAGATGTGATCCTAGATAATAATCCACCCATCCTCAATCATAATGGATTATTTAGCAATTAAGAGAGATTCAATTTAACCATAAAATTACCTATATTTTGATACTATATAGATTTATGTGGAAGGATAGAAATGCATCAATATGCTTTGTGCCATTTTTTATGAATATTAATATTTAAGAAAAATCTAGATAAGATTGACCTAAGTAGATGATTTATGTAAGGGCTTTTTAGTGAACAAGTGACACACCATGGAGATTGGGATGGTATTTAAATTCTTATTTATAAATATAGTGTACCCCCTTTAAATGTGTATTTGGTTTTTATAATGAGTTGAAATTATCAATGTGTTACATAAAAGAAATTTGTGCTTAGATATATTTAAATTAGATAATAAAGATATAGTTATATAAAATAGGGAATCCAACATGAGGAATAAACCTAAATAATGTGCCATTGTGTGCATCTAATTTATGCCAATGATTTAGTAAGAGTGATCGTCTAAGAGGATGAAATAAGACTTGAAAAATTGTAAGATCTAACACTATTTTAATGTAGTTTTATATGTGTGTACATGTCCACTATGTTTTTTGAGTTTATGTTAATGTAAGATATGGAGGATTGGTGGATATATTTGAAATCTAAAGAAAAAACAAAAATGATGTGAATATATAGATATATATTTTTAAAATGATTCTTTAACTTATCTATATTAAACATTGTATATTATCTCTATATTACTATCATGGCTTGATTTTCATTATGTCTACTAAATGTTGCTATATTTATTCATTGTTGTAATTAAATTATAGGGCTCAATGTGTAATCTATTTTACATCAAATTTTATAGTAGACTTATAATCCTAGAATGTTTGTAAATTTAATAGCTAACAAATAACTTGATAGGTGCAACTAAAAACCAAAAAGTGAGGTTTGATTTATCTCCATTAGGCTGGAAAGCTAAAAAATCTACTAGGTTTATCCCTATTAGGTTGAAAACCCAAAAGTGTAGCTTAATAAGTACAAGTGGTGAAAACTCACAAAAGCACTAGAAACTAATCTTTGCAAAACTACCCTTGACATATAAAAAAAAAGCCAAAGGTCGCCATATGTCATACCTGTATAGGTTGTATAGTTATATTAGATACCTTATAGTATCTCCTATTGGTTAAATATGTTTGAAGATGACATTAGCGACACATCCCTACATTTATATGAGATATATTATTAACATGTCGTGTTACACATATGCTAAGATACTCAAATATGGATAAGGAGAACTAGGGAATATATATTAGAAGAGAAAGATATACTAAGCCATCCAATATTATATTTTTGTACTTAGTGCAGAAGAGAAATTCTAGACCAAGAATGCAAGTGCAAACTCAATACTCTACTTCTAATGAAAGGTAAATAAAATAATGAAAGATTAGAGAAGCATAATATGTTCCATAACATTCTTTTATGGCTCTAAATGTATGTGTTGATGTTGCTCTTTGGTTCTCTAATGTGATAACATATACATACAAATTTTATCATATGGAAACATTTGGGGATGTCATTATTTTATAGAGTTGAGGGGAAAGGAATGGAGGACTAGGTTTTTTTGGAATCGAGGACTAGAATTTCATGAGAGAATTTTTGATTTTGTATTTGAGAGGGAAGAGAGAATTAAATGTAGGTGGTTGGGTTGATGGAGGGCTTGTGTTGACTTGATTAGGTAGATGGGAATAATTGAATGCTAATTTGAATTTGGATTGAAGGTAGTTGGAAATGAATGGCTATGATTAGTCTAATTGATTTGATGGCTAGGATAGATTATTAATTTCATTTTAGATTTGATGAACTGGAAGTAAGTTACATTAGTTTGAGTTTGGATTGGTGATTTGGAATTATTTTAATTTTAAGCTATGGATGTGACATGATTATCCCCTTAATGGTTGATTAAAAGTTAGGATTTGGGGATTTTAGCTAATTAAATAATAAACTCTAAAGTCTATACCGTAAACCCTAAAGCCATCATTTTTTCTTAGGCTCTTAATGAAATTTGGTTGTCTTAGGCAACTCCACCAAATTTCATTACCTTATGCCATGTAATTGTTTCCTAGGATCTTGCAGCATGTAGATCCCCTTAAGCTTCCTATTACCTTAAGCCCTAAACTCTAACGTCTAAACCCTAAACCATAAAGCCATCATTTTTTCTTGAAAGGCTGTTAATGAAATTTGGTTGCCTTGGGCAACTTCACCAAATTTTATTCATTTGAGCCATGCCATTTTCTCCTAGGACCTCACTAGACGTAAATCCCCTTAAGCCATCATGTCACCCTAAATCGTAATTCAATTTTCTTAAGGGGATCAAAGAAGTTCTTAAAATTTCCAGGATCAGCTGCTCAAGGCCCAACCAAATTTAACAATAATAAGATCCCCCGCAAGATTATACAATACTGAATAGTTAATTGTATTTTATTCAAATGAATATGCCTAGACATATAAAATGAGGCTTTACATACCTATCATTTGTATTCAATTATTTAAGGCCATTTATATTGAATGGTTTAATAACTTGGTATTTCCTAACATGTATCTTACATCTTGAAACAAATTCTACGTGTGTTCACTATATCTTGGAAGTGACTCATGGATCCATTCAATAATATTTGCAATCCACCTCCACGCCATCCATCACCAACACCTTCACCTCCACCTCCGCCCACTCCACCTCATAACCCCCCACCTCCACCACCTAAAATCAATGAGCATGCTCGTTTGCAAGCACAAATCAATGCTTCTGCTAGAACCATCCAAGATCAAACCAACATTATTCAAAATGAAGAATGTGTCGCACCTCCTGTGAGGATGTTTGCATCTAGGATGCAAACCCTTGTTGATGCTGTCAGGGCTATGGATGGGATCGCAGATGAGCATTGGCAATGGCTAGAGGAGAGGAGAACTCCTGATTTTGAAAAGGAAAACACAAAGAAATGAAGATCTAAGCAGAGAGCTATAATAGTTTATAAATTAAAACAATGATCTTAAATAGTTATGAATTTATAAATTGGGTGAACGATGGATATTTTGTGTGATGAATTTATAAATTTGGTGAACGAGTGACATTTTGGTGTGATGTATCTCATAAATCATTCCAAATGGATATTTTTAGTGACATGAATTTATGATTTTGGCTCTATATGGATATTTTTAGTGACATGGATTTGTGAAGTTGGTGGAATTTATGAACTTATAATGAATAGTATATAATAGTATATATTTAATGACTATCTATTAGATCATGATTTCTCCTGCTGAAAAATTGTGTGTGTGTTAAAGACATAAAATGAGAATTTGTGAATGTTTCAAGTTTATTGTTTAGTATGTATGTGCATGTATTAAAAATTTGCATTAGTTCTTAAATTTTGAAATTTGCATATGTATGTATGTATAGTTTAGTTTAATGATTTGTACGCATGCAAATTATGCATCGATTTCATTTTAAATGTACATGTACATACATTTAATTTTAATTTTGTATGACATACTGAAAGGAACAATCAACATATATATACCACTAAATATATGAGTCTTTAATATATATGTTGCCTAATCCTATTTCAATTAAATATATGATCTTAATTTTGTATACATGGACTATTTTGTATGATTTAAAATGTGCACATTATATCAAGCATATATCATGGATGATTTTAACATTGATGATATCATCAATCCACCACCTGAGCCACAGCCAGATCCACCTCCCTCCCCCCCTCCACCTCCACCTCCACCTCCACCTCCACCTCATATGCCACCTCTAGCACCTATGGCATCTGATGAGGCTCGCTTGAGAGCACGAATAAATGATCAATTCGCATCCTTACAGACACAAATCAATGCTATGCAGAGTCAAGCATTGATTGCTCCACATGTGAGACGTTTTGCATCTATAATGCAAAACATTGTTGATTCCATTAGGATGATCGATTCTGATCTTGATAGGCATCGACGAGAGAGAGAGAACAAATGAGACAATTTTATTCTAATGGTCTCTCTTATAAACAAGTCATCAAGTGTGTTATGGACCTGATCAGGCTACACCTAGTTCAGGTGGACGGGGAGATTCTGGTGGTTCATCTGGTCGCATCAGTTCATTTGTAGAGTTCCTCGTAGCAGAACATCACCCTGAGGACACTACGACACAGGTATAAATATGCATCTAGATGTACGAACTCATTTTATAATATTTTTATGGCTGTATATATCAAAGAAAAGTTTGCAATACATTTTAACAATCAATTTTTTTGGTGTACAGATGACACTTTTGATGCAAGGGCAATCATCTGTACCACGAGTACATATATCGACACCGGTCATACTTGGCAACCCTTATGGGGTATTTTGATTTCATTTTTTAAAATTATATATGAAATCATAAATTATTTAACTTGAGTTTTAAATTTATAATTGAATCACATATATGTTTCAAATATTCATGTTGGTTTAGGTGAGTCAATCGGCATCCATGTTGATTCCTCCCGAGGGATTGTCAAGCACTCCTCCACTATCGAGCATCATAGATAAGGGGCAGGTACATTCATATTGTAAATTTGTTTAAAGTTTACATTAGTATAGCTACAATTTTATGAGTTTTGAATTCACTAGATATATGAAACGCATGCATGTACACTTGTAAATATTATAAGCGTTAAATGTCTATGTACATGTATGTCTAGGTTGATACCACAATAAGAATGGGCATTGGGCAAACATTTGATGTTGCAAAGCATCGTGAGGCCACTGATTTCCAGGTTGTTTACAAAACTTTCTACAAAAATGTGCAAACTTGAATATATATGTATATATTAACCTAATTGAATTGTACATGCTTTAATTTTGATCTTGTAGGACTTTGTTGGTGCAACTTTCAGCCCTAACCCAAACATAGTTACACCACCAGGAGGACATGTAGAGCAAAGTCTGCATCAAATGGTAATTTAATTTTTTATTGGTATTTAAAGTGAATTATAAATTTTAAATTGAATATATGGCATATTAATCTGATATTTTCACATATCTCTTTTTCTTTTATAGCATGAGACACATCCCCTGTGAAGTTGAGCATGTACGCATTGTGTCCCTCGAGAAGAGCCTAGTGCACAACCTCGTGACAGGCATGTAATGAAAATATGATAAATTAATTAAATTGAATAAAAAAATAATAATTGTAGAGTTGTACATCTAATTTCAATTTCTTTGTCTTGTTTATGTAGACCCATTTAGAGAATTCTTTAGAGGTTTCTTCAGCTAATCAGAAAGAACCCTGTGAGTAGATATGGTGCGGTAATTTAATTCTTATGATGGATTATAAATGAAATTGTCATTAAATCATTTTTTATTGTCTTACGTCTAATTTCATCTTTCTCTTATGTACAGAGTGTTTCAAGTCATCCACATAGTTCGCATGGTGTGAAGAGGTCTCTTGATTATAGAGACAGTACATGACCTACAAACATGTGATTTTATGTGTTTTATATTTCTTGTAACTTATCATGTACTCTGTTGGACTTTATTTCATGTGTGCTTAATATATTGGTTTCATACACTTAATATGTTACATAAATTATGGACTTTATTATTGTTTGAAATTTTAATTTACGCATGTACATTTATGCATTTTATGTTCATAGTTAAGACATTAATATAGGACATTAATATGAAATTTACTGAAGACTTCATAATTGTAGAATAATTTTAGGTTTAATCTTCTTTTCAATGAACAAGAAGATATTTTCCTTCTTAATGTATTATTACACTTTAATTTTATATATGAAACTTATGTGATTTCCACCTACTATTTAGTTCTATAAATTGAATTTTACCTCATTGTTGGTGCCCTGGAATTCTATACCTTAGAATATCATGGATATCACCATTCTTTGTTATTTTATTCTTAATTTTTCCTTTAACTAGATTTTGACAAATAAAGTCATTGCTCTAAACTCTTTTAAGCAAATAAAATTCTTTTATAGGAAAAAAAAAAAAAAAAATCTAACAAGGTATTGATATAATTAGCTAATGTACATATTTATAAAATGACACCATTAGTTTCTCACTAGTAATGGCGTTCCTACTCAAAATTAAGGAAAGAGGTAATCATTAGAAAAATATAAATTATGATAACATGAGAATGTGTATATGTAAAACGATTGTAACCATTAGGTGATGAATACATAGTGTACACACCTGATAAATTTTAAAAATGATGAATATGGATCTCAATCCAAAGGAAAATTAATTTCATCATTGTTTCCCCCATTTAGAATATCATGATTGTGTGTAGTGTATGAAAAATGAATAAAAGTCTTGCCTCTATGTGTCAATAACAAGAAAAAAAATAGAATATCACATAAATTATGATAACATAAGAATGTGTATATGTAAAACAATTGTAACCATTAGGGTGATGAATAATGAGTGTACACACATGATAAATTTTAAAATGATGAATATGGAGCTCAATCCAAAGGAAAATTAATTTCATCATTGTTTCCATTTGTGAACATTATCATGATTGTGTGTTGTGTATGAAAAATGAATAAAAAGTCTTGCCCATGTGTCAATAACAAGAAAAAAATAGAATATCACATACCGTGTACATAAGAATAGAAATATGACCCACAAAATTTTCCTCGTGAATTGCTGCTAGGGCTATAGGATAAAACTTTGCAAAGGCTAGATTAGGACACAACTAGAGTTAGGTTAGGTTTCACTAGGGTCGATACAACAAGGCTTAGGGATAGGATTAATTTTATAATGTGGTAAGGGTTCATCTAACACTAATTTATAAGTTGTCAAAACAAATAATGACATCTTAAGGGGTGCCCAAAGGGGTCATACAGAACATGTTAATTAAGGGACGCCTAAAGGGGTCATAATAGAACGTCTTAAGGGATGTCTAAAGGGCCATAATAAAAATCCGTTAATTAAGGGGATGTCTTAAAGGGTCTTAAGGGGATGTCTAAAGGGGTCATAATAGAACATGTTATTTAAGGGGACGCCTAAAGGGGTCATAATAGAACGTCTTAAGGGGATGTCTTAAGGGGTTAGAATATGTCTTAAGGGGATGTCTAAAGGGGTCATAATAGAACGTGTTAATTAAGGGGATGTCTTAAGGGGTCTTAAGGGGATGTCTAAAGGGGTCATAATAGAACATGCTATTTAAGGGGACGTCTAAATGGGTCATGTAGACACCTAAAATGACCTAGGCCCCCAGAAGTCATTTTACCACTTTCGTCTCTAGCATAATTAAGATATTTAATTATGTCCCTGGTCCACATTCGACTATTGATCAAATAATTCATAATTATTTAATTAATTCATGTCATTTGTTCCTCCTTGATTATTAAATAAATAAATATTATTTATTTATTTAATACATCACTAATTATCTAAAGTCTTCCTTTGATTAAATAAATTTCATAATTTATTTAATTCCCCTTTACCATTTGTGTCTTCTTGATTAATTAAATAAATTTTATTTATTTAATTACGTCACTAATTAAGTCCCCTTCTTCTAAAAAATTAAATAAATTCTTATTTATTTAATTCTGTCCATTTTCCACTATAATTAAATAATTCATTTAATTATTTAATTAATCATTAGCTTTTTCTCCCATTGAAATTAAATAAATTTGATTTATTTAATTTAGCCATTCTCTTGAATTTTGAATTAAAATCATTATTTAATTTCAAAATAATTCTTTTATCACATTCCTCTATAATTAAATAATATCTTTATTATTTAATTGCTTGCTAGTTGTCTGGAGTAAATAAATCTTATTATTTAATTTCTCCAGCAACCTCTTTGTCCGTGCCAGCCTTATCCTCCAATTTAATTCTTGACTTTTGACTTCTCATTTATTTTCGACCGTTGATTGAATTATTTCATAATTCAATCTCCACCCTTCATCCTTACCTGTTGCCCTAATTTTGACCTAACCCTAATGCACACAGCAATATTCAATCTTAAGCATTGATCTTAGGGTTCCTGTCATCTTTTCATCCTGGCCACACGTTCAAAATTGCAATTTTTATAAAAGGGCAATTTTGACCTCATTTTAGATCTCTCTCTCAGTCTTTAGCTCTCAGTCTTTAGCATATTTTGACTTCTT
>VDFB02271358.1:1136708375-1136817171 GCA_007258455.2 Sequoia sempervirens | reverse complement strand
TGCAATGGGTCAAGAAAAAATTATGTTATGCTAAAGCTTCCAGCGAATGGATAGAAGGGCTTTATTAAGATGGCCTTATACACATTACTAAATTTAGGAAATTCTTTTTTTAGGTGTCTAATAAAAGAAAGGAACTGGTAGGTGAGCTCTAGTAGATCAAGAGAGAACACGGTAGCACATTTTTTCTTTCAAAGGAAATTGAAGAACTAGTCTCCATGGAGCACTCTTTGTTGATAAGAGAAAAATTGGTGGATGACCCTAAATAAATTGATCCTATTTGGTATGATTTGAATTGGAGTGGAAATTGGTAGTATATGAAGATTATATAAAGGAAATCAATAAAATTTTAGAAACATACTTTGACATATTTGTGTAGATCAAGGAAAACTTCAATTATCTTGAAGTTGACCTCACAGACTGGTTTGATGAAAAGGTATTGGATCTTGCAGACATATTCAAGGAATTTAAAGAGGTGTATCATAGAGAAGTAGTTGATCCTAAGACAACCACTGCAAACTCCTTCAGAAAATTGAGTAAGTTACAGACCTATATGAGTGCATATAAGTCAGAAAGTGAGATCATCTATGAAAGGCTACCTCAGTCAGACCATGTACTTTTAAGATGGAGGACAAGGCTGCAAATCACCACAAGTCCAAGAAGCAAAAACATCACCGCAATTTTCACCAAGTACTAGGAATATAGGAAAAGAGTAAAGGCACAGGAGGCGTTACTGAAGGAGTAGGAGGTGGAAATAATTGAAAGCAAAGGAGTCGGTGCTAGGAGTGGGACAACTATTTAGTTTTTAGTTTTTATGTTATTTTATTTAATTTGTCTCTCTTGATACTTCAAAGACTTTTTATTTTAATTTCTAAAATGGTTACAGTCTTCAAGAAACTGTTATCAAGAACAAAAAAAACTCTACTAATTTTACTGCTTTTCTATTATTTCAATATAGAAAGACAATGGTGAAGTTCATGCATACATAATCTTTGAGTTATGGTGTGTGGATTTATTGTGCTTTTGTTGAGTAGTTTGCTAGTGGATTGTCTATTATTGGAATGATAGATTTTTTGGTTAGTTTCATTGTTGTGGAATCATGAATGTTTATCTGTGAATAAAGCTTTTATGATGATGGATGCGCAAGGATTTCTTAGTATAATTTAGGTGATTTGGTAGTTTAAGCTTTTATTTTTTAAGTTGTGTGGATGCTTTTATAAGTTATTTATGTTGAATTATTAGCTTTTGTTAGCTTATAAGTTATGGATGTTGAACTGTTAGCTTCTGTTAAGAGAATGGATTAATATTCCTTTCAGTTATTTATTAAAAATTGTGTGAATGGCAATGCAATAGGAATTTATAAGTAGTGTGATAACTGTTCTTTAAAAATGATGCAGAATCACATATCAAATTCAATACCATGGAATACAATATAAAATATAAAATATCACAATTTCATGGAATACAATATAAAATATTATCAATTACAGTTTGGAATATGATACATGAAATGCAATATAAAATAAAATGTCATGAAGTGTAATGATTCATAATTTCATTGAATACAATATAAAATATCATCAACTACAATATGGAATAATGGAAATTGATCTATGAAGTGTACTATAAATACCTAAAAGCTGCTAATTCTCTTTCATTTCCCAAATAGATTCAGGGTCCTCAAATTGGCTTTTATCTTGAGATAAAGTAAAAGAGTTGTCTTAAATTTGATTTCAAGTCTACTCTTCATTTTCTTTAGCCCGTGTCTCAAATTCAACATTCATTGTGTTATTTGTGTCAATGTCGTTTGTCCCAGTCCCACTACAACTATCACTACCACCTGTACCAACATTTGGAATTGGAGTGTTGCACAACCTAGTCCTTCTTCTTTCACATGTGGACCTCCAAATTGTGAGTAACCTTTCAAAAAGAAAATTAAAGACATTATACACAGTTCCTTTCAACCTCAAGAAATTTTTCAAATTCTTGTCTAGTTTGTTTCTTAGCTTTGATTTCAAAAACCCCTTAGCTTTGATTTCAAAAACCCCAATGTACTAAAAAATCTCTCATCCTCCACCGACCTCAATATCATTTTTTGACATAGATCAACATGTTTGAAATATTTTGATATCGAATCATGCAATATTTCACTTTGACCTAAGTTTGTCCAAGCCTTTTTTATTGATCACGATTCAAAGGCCTTCTTTGTGCCCATGGATTTATACTAGTCCCTCATAGCTGTTGCAAAACTCTTAGATTTTTTTCTAAGTTTAGCTTCGTTTAAAATTCCTTCTATTTTCTGCTCATGGGTATGTGCAAGATCATGATGGGCCAAAAAGTGGTGATATGATGGGTATGCGTAGGGTATGTGGTTGACAACTTCTTTTAACCCAAAATTGATGAAACATAAAGGGTTTTTAAAGGATATTCTTAGCTTTCCACCAATATAAATTATGCTTTATTTTGAATTTAATAAATAATTATTATTCATTTTCTATTTGAATTATGACTAAAGTCCTCATTGATAGGCTGATTGAAAAATATCTATAGCTTTTAAACGGTATCACATTTTTTGAATCTAAAACATGCGTCACATTCTATGCTTCATATACTCTATGATTAAAAAAAATTAATTTCATGAAGTTTTGACCAAGTTAAGGTGGTCAGACATCCGAGTTTTTTTATATTTTTTAAAAATTGTAATAAAAAATTCATAATTAATTATTTACTTGGAAAAAATTATAAAAAAATATGCATCACATTGGGACATGAGTCCTCTACCTATATCTAAAATATTTAAAAAAATATATTATCATTTTACTATGGTTAGGGTGGTTAGATAGACACCTACTTATTTTTTCCCTAAAATTTAAGTACTACTACATTGAGATTTCAAATTTTCACCAAACAGAATTTTAAAAATAAAATAAACCTAGTAGTTTAGAAACTACATTCAATTTGCTACAAATTCTATTTTAATTTTTAAATAATATAAGTAACTTATTCAAATTTTTACATCAAGTTGCCTAACTCTGATTTTTCTGAATTTTTCGCCACTTAAGTGCATGTTTTTTCCATGATGATCCTACACATATCCTCATTGTATGTTACAATTTTTAAAAATTGTTCAATCAAGATTTTTACTTGATCATGAAAATACTGTGGGTTATCTCAGTTTTCCTAAAATTTAGGATAAACAATACCCATGGCTTCAAGTATTTCATGTCGAGGGAATCTTTCACGAATCTCTGAGGAAAGAGATTTTGCAATTTACTTCAAATTAACACTAACAGATTTAACATTGTTGTTAAAATATTCCTCATTAACAACTACTTCTCTACTAGAGCACTTGGTTATCTTACAATGGTACATTGGTATCTCATATCCACCTACACAGATACATAAGTGCCTGCTTGCATTAAAATATAAATAGTTTTCAAGATTATTCAAATCAATAATTTTTTTCCACATGAAATAATTTGGGCCTTCTTGTGTTAGATCTAGATATAGATGATCGAGGGCGAAGCATGTATGTTTACCTAGAATGGCATATTCATTAATATACATAGTTTTTTCTTAAGCTTTCTTCACAAGATTGTTCATCACATCCAGCATGGGGAGAAGACTAGCTAAAGTCAAGAGTGTCTTTATATCGCTTAACCTATGTAAGAAGTTAGGAGATTTTTCTATTGTATTGTGATGCTCGTAAATCACTCCAATCAAAGATTGATATTCTAAAAGAACTTGTTGCATTGGTCCATGCAGGAAGATCTATTTGGTATCGACATCCTTGAGAAGCTTATTTCTTGGTGTTATTCCCTTGGAATTTTTTTGAAATTTTGTGAAATTTTTGGGACTTTGGTAGAAGTATGAGTAGATTTCATGGACTAGATTTTCAACTTTTGATATTTAAGGAAACTTGCTTACAATTTTGAATGCTAAATTCATTATGTGGGCTATGTAGTGAATGCCAAGCATGTATGGTGTACAAGTAGTTTGTAACTTTGTGAAAACACTGATCCTTTGACCTTGCATCACTACAACTCCATCAACTCCTACACACACCAAAATTTTGGCAATTATTAACTCATCCATACCTGCAACTTCATTCAAAGATTTCTTGACTAGTTCAAATAGATTTTGAGATGTTGAATTGTCCTTTATTTTATGAATGCAAAGAAGATGAGCTTGGAAAACATGTTGTTCTACAATATACAAATGCATACAAACCCAAGAAGTATTGTCTACTGTAGTAACTTCATCTAAAGATAATGCAATGAAATTTGACTCTTTTACTTTCTCCTTTAAATCTTCCTTTTCAACTATAGCAAGATAGTTTTCTCATTCCCACCCAGTGTTTACTAAACAATGTGAGAAGGGATAGTGAGGAGCATTCACATAAGATAATAAAGCACAATATTTGGGCAGACTATCATAGGATTCCCTCTGGAAAAAATATGAAAAAACAATGCTCATCTGAATAGTTTTTGACATATTTGTTGCTTCCATTGCTTTTCCAAATTGAACCTCAAGTGTACCTTTACATGCGGCAAGCTTCAACATTCTTTGGTTATGCTCTTCATAATTTGTGGCATACCTAACATGAAGACATTATTCCTTTGATTTCCATTATACGACTGATTCTTCCTTTCCGTCTATGATTTGTTTTTCATAAAATTTACTGGTATACTTACTACAATGTCAATCTTTAGCTGCAACGTCTTGTCTCTTCCACATTTCCAACTACAAATCGTACATTTGGCCAATGTTGTATTTTCAATAATATTTGCTTTCCCCATCCCCACTGGTACAATGAATGGGTAGTTTGACAACCAACCAAGTTGAAAATTCCTTGTCATTTCCCACTTGTGCCCCATTTTTTATTTGCTTCTTCTTTTCTTGCTACCAACATCATCCTCATACAAGTCAATTATCTCATTTTGGCTAACCAAGGTATCCCTTGGAACATCTTTTGTGGTACTGCCATCCTCATTTGATACATTTTGATTTAACTTAATGACAATCTAAACTTGACCTTTTGGTGGTAGTGAGGTATTATGAATGCCTTCTTCATTAATATTTGGTGGAAGAGTTACTGATGTAGCTTCATCTTGATCTAATGGACCAGAAGCTTTGGCAATTCCAAAGTAAGACTATATGGTACCTTTATTTCTAAGTTTTGGGAATTTTGATGGCCTCCCAGTCTCTTCACTACCATGAGGAGTGGCAGGAGCCTCACCCTTGTTGCTTGACATACTGATCTCTCACTTTGAATAAAAACTAAAAAAAAATGTCTTCTTGTTTAAGGATAGAGAATATAGATCACATTCCCTACTCAATATCATCTTTAACTTTAAGAATAAAGCAAGAATGGAAAAGAGATAAAGAAAACTTATTATTATAACTAATAACACTATGAAGAAATGAGTACTCACCTTTAAGTCTACATTTTCAGCTTTCGCTAACTTCCAAATCAAGAAGTAGAACCTCATAACTGAACAAAACGTGTAAGAATAAATGATAGTTTTGATTGTATTTATATTAATCCATATTTGGTGAATTCTGGGGGATTTTTAAATGGTATATTAAAAATTTGGCGAATCCCATGTGCTTATACAACGATACATTGTAATTTTCAAGGCGAAATGTGTCCTCAAATGTAATTATCTTTAAAATGTTATTGGAAAAATAGGTCCTCATAAGCAACTATTTATAAATTTTAATTGAGAAAATAGGTCTTCAGAACAACTATTTGTAAATTTTAATTGGTGAAATGGGTCCTGATACAATGTTGTTTTAATAGTATTGGCGAATATCTAGGTGTTTTATTACATGCTTCCAGAACTCTAGGTGAAAATATTAGTCGGTCCATTTGAAACACATAGCTTGTTATGGCGAATTTATTGCTTAAATATGCCTCATAAAAAAACTCATTGGCAAATAGACATGCATCGGACCCGTAGTTCGTAAAATCCAGGTGATTTGGACACCTTGTTGGTTTGTGCAAATTCGCCAATTTCAACTTGGCTGATTTCTAGAATTTGTCAATTGGCGAAGATTTGCCACTAAAGTTTTCCCAAGTTAAATATTAGTGTTGTTAATTTGACTATATAAAAGTTCTTGATGTAATCTACATCTTTGGAACCAAATTTAAGGTCAGAACTCAATTGTTAATTTGCATTTAATATTTGTTTTATATTATGATGCAATTAAATTTGATTTCATAGTGCTTAAGCACAATTAAATTTGATTTCATAGTGCTTAAGCACAATTAAATCTACCTTGATGTGATTCTTTTTTCTATTGTTATAAATCTCTAAATTAAACACAATTATGTGGCTATAATCTTTCTTAGCTTGGTTGTATTGAGAAACAGATTAAGAATTTGTGAGTATTTAAGTAAGAGACTTTTATAACTGTTGGTTAGACCCCTTTTTTGGTTTTCATAAGATTTAGAAACACAAAAGATATGCAGATATCATATATCTAAAGCGTAGTATCTATTGAAAAAACATTGATGTAATGTAAACTAATCTAGGTATGATCTAATAAGCTTTTGGTAAAATCATTTAAAAATGACTTAATGACTTTCAAATATTCAAAAGATGAATTATATGAAATCCTGTGTGATCAATGCTGTTTTAACAACAAGAAACTGCACATTAATTTCAGTGTGAATACATTCTTCCAAGATAAGAAGGCTGACTTGCCATTTGAGGAATACAATTATAATGCAGGCTTTCCATGTGCGAAATACAAATTTTAATGCATACAGAGCAAAAACGACCAAAAGCAGCCAGAACACCCATTATCATCTGTTACATGGTCACCACTGAATTTCCAAAAAGACATGATTACATAAACGTGCATGTTTAACCAGGACAGCATTTATTAGCTGACAAAAGTTATCCTCACATGTAGCGACAGACCATTTGCTATTGAATAAGCTTTAAAACGTATATTCAAATCGCAACCAACACTAAAGTGGCTCGAATTGCCGGTGCATGGAATTGTAAAGTTCCTTCCAAAAGAGATTGGAACGAAGCTGCATCACTTTCCAAGCCCGTGATGATTTGTAGAGGTAGCAGAACCTGTCGATTCGTTTCGATACTACAAAGGAAACAACAATTCCCAACATAATCTAATCCCAGGGGAGAGGGGAGCACTGCAATTTTCACGTGATTGTTTGGCACGGGGGCCGTGAGGCATGTGCTTGCAAGTTGCCCTCATATCTCAAATGGCTAACCTTTGAGCATTTCAAGCATGGATAAATAAACGAGCGAAGCGATACTCAATATTTATGGGTATTATAAATGAATATTTTATGATTATGCATGGTTAATGATTTTCAAATAGAAAGCTAGAATGTAGAAGGTTAGCAAGGATTTAGTAGGTTCTTTAGTCACAAATTATTATCCTCTAAATTCAAATAATACATAAACACGAAATTGTTTAGAACAAGATCATATGTTCAAGCCCACCTTTTCTCCACAAAATAATAGGTGGTTAGAGAAATCTACAACATGATGTGCTTCTGTAGAGATGAATCTAATTGTTGGGTTATGTTGTTACTCAAAGAGAAGGTAGCGGGAAGTTAATGGAGACTTAATAGTGCTCATACTATATGTTAAAATTAAGGTAGGATTTGCGTCCTTGAGGTATGAGTGGCAATTCATATATTTATGTGGCACCAAAATCAGAGGAATTAGGTTTTGGTAGGCACCATGAATACACATAAATAAGGAATTTTCCCTTGTCTAATGATGATCCAATCTAATAGAGTGTCCTACTATGTATAGAGGTATGCATAGCATTGAGGTTATCATTTGGGGCTTGATTTAATGTAATATTATCCTATAATGAATTGAATGCCCTATTGCAACTTGTTTTGTGGAAGCTTATTTCACAATAAATCTACTAAAGAGATGGGATACTTAAAGGAAAAAATGTGATGCCTTGTGTAGAAGGATTAGTATATATCATAGATTTATGAGTTCGTTTAAGGAAAAATTAGGTTGTAAATATAACTTCTCTTGATGAAGTTAGGGTTGGAATGGTTGGATCATTTATTCCTAAAATAAATTGAGTGTGTCCTCTAGTCTTATATTTACTTGTCTGTTAATAGTTTGTTCAAGTTTAATTTCTAGTGTCTCTCATGTTTGTAAAATCTAGAGAAGATGCTTACATGTAGAAAACTATCTCCATATGAATGTCTCCATGGTTGGTTGAGAATTTAATGGGATAGAAATATATGTTTGGGACTATATTTTATATTTTCGCTTTTTTACTAGTTGACTATCATAGGAGTTATTAAAATCCTTCAAAGTATTTTAAGACTCTTTTTATAATAATATATATGGGGTTTCATTAATTTTCTATGAATTATTAAAGTATATTTATGGTAGTTTTTAAATTACATTTAGATGAAATTGTAATTCAACTAATTGGATTCTAAAATACACTACTAGTTCTCTACTTTTCTTGATTCATTTCTTTATAATATGATCAAAATTGCATATGCTCATACGTGCTTGATTTCAAAATTTGACTCTCCAACCATCAAATTTAGACACAAACCTTTGATGTGTAAAAGATAAAACATATGAAGGCATTGTTATATTCTTGTTATTCCCGTGTGCATTAAGGATAGGAAAATAGGCAATAAAGGCACAAGCCAATTCCATAAAATATTTGTAAAGAAAGCATGGTGAACGAAACCATTACATAACTTTTATCTCTAAAATATAATGTAAACTTTATCATCAATAAAATACTATCATCTAATTATCTATAACAAGAAATTAAAAATGATTTCACATATAAATAATAATTTATAGAACCATTATAATAATTATCACAAGCATTCACAAAAAGAGTTAAATATGTATCATAGGGTATGACATCATTAGCAAAGGTATGCATATAAATACAAGGAACATGAAATGTAGAATATTTATCATCATGGATCATATCATCATGTATGAGAGGATATACATCATCTAAAAATAATGAATCTATGGATGTAGGACTATCATGACATGAAAGAGAAACATCATGATAATACATGTCTATATCATAAATAACTAAAGGAGGTATATCTAAATCGTCAATATCCATCATACAAGGTGTATCATTAGAGAAAACCCTACTAGATATATGTACTCATCAATATGTTTTATCACTGTGTTCCTAGGTTGGGATAAACTCTGATGTAGTATGCTTTCTTCTATCCAATCTACTTTGTCCACATGGTAGTTCTAAATTTTCTACCATATACTTTTTTATTTCCTCATTAGTGCTAGGACACTCATGTCTTATTCAATGTCACACTTGCTCAACCATTTCTTGTTTTATTCCATCCATGTTTTCTTCTTATAATATAATTCCTCCATAACTATTTTGGGTTGGTGATGGTTGTCCATATTTTAAAAATTCTTTAGATTATTTAGCAATCAAGTTATCAATGATGCCTCCAATGAGAAAGTTCCTACTTTAACCAAAAAAATCTCATAAGGGATCATAGTTTTTAATTTTATATTTTTTGTGATTAAATTCTTTTAGATTTTTATTAATTGTCTCCATCTATGATTTAACATGTCACTTCTCCAAAATCTATATCCATAGAGGACAATTGATGTGACCAACAAACCAAAAAGGGTTTTCTTGGTTTTCTAGTCACAAAGTTTAGCTTTCCTACACCTATTTTGAAATAAGTGAGAATATTTCCATCCTGCTTGTATCCATATTTATCTACAACTCTCCCAACTAAGATTGTAGTAAAAATCAATCCCAAGATATTTGTATTCTTTCACTATTTCTAATGGGATTCCTTCAAAAAGAAAACCTGTTTCTCTTTCCTTTTTACTGAAACATCACAACTTTGGTCTTGGAAATGTTCTCTTGCATCCAAACATCTTAGCAAAAGAGTTCCAAGGAATTCAAATGTTCTCTCAAGCCATGAACGATTTTTGAAATTAAGATAAGATCATTAGAATATAAGAGTAACGTCACCATGTAACCTACCAACTAGATACCCCCATCAAATTTTATTTTACCATTCTTGATGTTTGTCAATGTATAAACCAAATAAAGTGGGTGATAGAGAGAATTGTTGCTTAATACCAATGTCACTATCAGAATATTTAAACATTCCCTTATTTGTTCTAATTTTAGCTCTGAACTACTCATAAATTCTATGCATTGCTACTCTATACTCATCTAGAGGATACCCAATTCCTTCATTATATTCCATATTTTATCTCTAGGTGTCATGTCAAAGTATTTTTAAAAATCAACGAAGCAATACAAAGATTCCTCTCCTTGGGTGCCCAATAATTTTTCAATAAAGTGTCTAAGGGTGATGTAATGATCAATGTTAGACTGTCTTGGTCTAAATCTTGCCTACCCTTTTTCTCTTTTTGCCTTCTTTTTTCTTAACAATTGATAGTATGCTCTATCATGCTCCTAAAAATATTTACTAGAAGAAGATTGACCATAATAGTATGGTAGTTAGATGGGTTATTGATATCTCCACTTTTATTGAGAGGGATGAAAATACACTATTTTTCCACTCTGCGATAAAACTACCTTGAGTGACATCATTGAAAATTATTTTCATGTGTGAGGGACAATGGTCTCAACTTCCCATTTTAAAATTTATCTTGCAACCCATCTATGTCTTGCACTTTACCACTTTCTAAATTCTTTATTCTTATTTTATATCTTCCATTGAGAAGAGATGGGTTGATGAGAAATGTGTTAGCTATGGGAGGAGATTCTTTCTCTCAGACCCACTCATAAAGGAGCCTCGCATATTCTAACCATTGGGAATCCATGATATTATTTTTAATTCATTTTTCTCTTTGTTGTAGTTCTTTCCAAAAATCTTTAGGATTGTGTTTTAGAAGAGAAATTAATTATTTCCTTCTTGCATTTACATACCTTTATTTTTTTATTGCACCAATTTCTCACTATAACATAGATTTTTGGCACCCTAGTCCTTTCCAGTGCATCTAGGGTTTTCACCTAGTAGGAGAAAGAAGGCCAAAATGCTTATGTCTACATTCAAAGTCAATGCAATATGGGTGGAATATGGCTAAATAAACTGATTCAAATGCACAAAACTAATGAAAACTATTGATTATTGAATGGAAACTAAGGATATGAAGAATGTTTGAAAACACATTGTGTAATGCAAACACACCTAGAAATGGATGCAAATTGCAACAGAACTTGACGAAACTGAAAGTTTGCACCTAGAACATGGATGGAGACTAGAAATGGATTTTGGAATGTAGTCGATGCTGATTTTTAGGCCTAGTGGGACCCATTCACCATTCTGGACAAACCAGTCCCAGCTCTACAAAATTGTGTTAGAACTTATTTATGACAAAAGGGTACCTAAAAATGCAGAAAACCAAAAACTGACCTTGGAGTGGGACTCATTCACCACCCATGGTGAATGAGCCCACTTTTAAATCTTTGAATATTCAAAGGTGGAATTCAGACCTCTCGGTCTGCACTTTGATTTTCTATAGGTGTTTGCTTCTGAAACTCAGATTTTTGAACTTGAAAGTGAGTTTTTGTTGATATTTTGGCTTGATCAATGAAGAGAAGACCTAAAAAAATTTGCAACTTGATTCTTAATTATTTCCAAGCTTCCAAGATCTCTAAATTTGCAAACACATAAGACAAGAGAGAGAAATGGTGAATGTTAGGGCATGGGGGTTTGCCTTAGTCAAACCCCTTTTAGGTAATTAAACCAAAATTATGAAATAATGGAATGAAAAATGCAATAAAGGAGTTTATTACCTTGCCAAGATGTTTGTTCATGAATATCTGTAGCGAAACATGAAGAATCTTCCCTTGAATGTCTAAAATTTGATCTTGAATGGCTTGTAATGCTAAAACCCTAGCTTGCTTGAGAAGATAAATGATGAATGAGTTGAAAAAATGAGTTGAGAGATAGAGAGATGTAAACTAGGCTTAGAAGGTTTTATTTATAGGTGATTCTCCTATTTTACCTGTAAATTGGATCCCTGAGGCCGACATGTGTAAATAATAAACTTAAATTTCACTTTTTCCTGCTCAAAGGTCAAAATTCAGCCAAATGGGACTCATTCGCCACCCATGGCGAATGGGTCCCACCTAGATGGGACTGATTCATCATGGATTGTGAATGGGTCCCACAGGGGCCATTTTGACAACTAAGATGCTAGGAAATAAGGAAATAAGGTTTAAATTACAATTTTGTCAGGTATTTTATCAAATATTGCCTTGGGATGCACATTATGGGTTAATAGGGGCCTATTAGTGATGTTGCAAAGGTCAATTAGGGCTTGGGACACATAATTAAATGTGAAATTGTGATTTGAATACACTTTACAACACTAAATGAGGTCCACATAGCCTAGGAAGGCACAAGAACCAATGTGAATGTGCAAGACACATTACAACACTGGTTTGAACTCAAATTTAGTTTACAAGCCTTCTAGATTGATGTCAAGATGTAATTAAATACATTTTATAATGTTGAATAAGGGGAAAATGGGTTTATTAAGTTTGGAAAAGCATGAAAGTCTTTTACAACACCTTCACAAGACATCATTAAATGCATTTGAAAGGGTCCAAGACCTAGTGTGGATGTGAAAAACACCTCACAATACTAGATTAAGACCTCATTAAGTCCATTTTGTCATTAATTATTCCCATCTAAAGCAAGAGGTCCTTTTTTCTATGGTACATTTAGCCCCCACTTTAGTGAGAAGATGAACTTGCTTCAAACTCACACTAAAGTAGACATTCAAGAGAGATTTGAGTGTACTGATGTAGATGACAAAGAATGACAAGGATCTAGAAGGAAACCATGCCCCCAGGATCCAAGATCCTAAGTCAAACCAACAAGATGCATAATCATGCAATGGCAAGAACTAGGAGAGTGAAAATAAAAGGGTGGATCAAGCTTCGATCGTTTGTCCAACTAGTTATGGATTAGATCTAGGCTTGTTTTGGAAAGAAAATGCATACTCACTCTGGGGTGACAAAACTCTTAGTTGTTGTCGGGTGAGAAATCCCAAAAAGTATACTCACTCTGAGGCCACGGAACTTCTGGCTATTTGCAGGGTGAGAAAGCCCTAAAAGGTGAGAAACATACACTAGTTAGTATGTACTCAAACACATAGGTGGCTATGGCATAAGTCATGCCTTGGAATGGGCTTCCTGCTCAACCATATCAAAGTTATACCTCCTGATAACTTTAACAAGGCTCCACAAAGGAAAATGATTTTCGAGCTCTATGAGGTAAGAAAAACTCCGTACATGCTTGACACTCATAGACAATGTTAATGCAAAATAGTGTAAGGATTGTTCAAAGGAATTTTACTTAGTTCATGCAATGTCTCATCTTAGGGAACATCATCCCAAATGTATCCAAGAGAGGATTAGTGCAAACAGTCTCATCTTTTTTCCAAGAGAGGACAAGTGCAAGATCTCATCCTGGGGAACATTATACCTAATGCTTCCAAGAGAAGAAATCGAAAGAAAAATAAAATCACACAATGAAATGTCAGTGTTGATATATGCCCTCACTTTAAAGTGGTTGCGAACACTGGTACTGTGAGTAATTTCTTTAAAGTAGAAGAAGATGATATGAGAGCTTACTCAAAAATCCTTATGCCAAGTTATATGTTTCCAAAAAGATATGTCATGAATAAGGTAGTATGTCACATGTGAGCCAACTTAAGGCACATCATCCACGTCCCAAGCTTGCTCTTATATGTTCATGAAAGGTTAACGATTAGTCATAAGAGGAAACACAAAGTGACATATGAGGAAAAGGCTACATAAACCCTTGCCACCACTGAGTGTAGGACAAGGGTGAGCTGAAATGATTGATGAAGTGTAGGTGAGAGTGAAAATCATATCAATTAGAGGAATTAGGTTCCCCCACAGAGGGAAGCATACCAAAATCCTTAAAATGTTGGATTTTGTGACTCAAAGCCTGACATTCATTAGTGAAGTGACCATGAAATCTATGATAGACATAGAATGAAGTCTTGGAATAACATTTCGTATGAGTTCTAGGAGGGAGGGTGATCAAGTGATCTTGGAGGAGTCTCGACAAGATGCCCTCTTGATCAATGGTAGAAGGTGGTCTTGTAGTTGGTGTGAAAGATACATCTTGCTTAGTAGTAGATGTCATATGTACATACACAAGGCTCTTGAGATTGCAAGATTTTGTTATCTCCATTATAGGAAGGAAGAAAATCTAACGTATTCAAATCATGAATGTTTTGTGAGCTGACATTGACATTAAGCAAAGGTGTAGTTGTTTGTTTGATGTTTGGGAAAGGATGATGTTCAAGGCCACTAGTGTCGAGGAGTTCAGGATGGATGATGGTTAAGGTTGATTGAGGAGTATGTTGTGTGAGAGTGTTGATGTTGAGGGAAGGCTTGGAAATTTCTACCAAGGGGCAATGACCAAGACCATGAGTTGTTTGTTGTGTGTTAGGTTCTATAGGGTTGCGGATACCTTGTTCTCGAGCACCAAATTCTTTTCCACTATACCCAAGTTGTGGCATGAGTTCATAACCTTTTCCATAAAGTATCTTCATTGCTTTTGGATCAGGTGTTGGTTGGTCATAAGCATCGTCAAAGTTGACTGTGTAGCTTGCTTCTTTGTCTAAAGTGGTTGAGGCGGATGCTTTGGGAAGGTCGTCTGAATTTTTCTCGAAATCAAAGGAACCCCAATCATCTTCTAATAGCGTTGTGACTTGTTCAATATGTTGTTTATCTTTTTGTTGTGCAGGTTCCACTTGTGTGGTTGGTGTTAATGTGTTCAAGGGGTTCTCTTTAGTTTTCTCAAGTTGCAAGACAATATAAGGCTCATGATCAATGTCGAGTGTGTACACTTTGTTGTTGTAGATGTATTTCATTTTACGATGAAGAGTGGAAGGCACACCATTCATTGCATGAATCCACAGCCTGCCTAGAAGAAGGTTATATGAAAGATCATTAGGCATAACATGGATTGGTGTATCCAAGGTGGCCACTCCAACTGTAAGAGGTAAAGTGATCACACCAAGTGGTTGTTGGCTTACATTGTCAAATCCCCTGATGGATAAAGAATCGGATTGAATGTTTGATTTATCGACACCTATTCTATCGAGAAGGTTCACTCCACACACATTAAGAGTGGAGATGATATCCACAAGAGTTCTCTTGATCCATTTTCCCTTGTATTGAGTGATGATCATGAATGCTTCATTTTATTTTCACTTCCAAAGGGGGGAGTTCACTTTGGTGGAAAACAATGTCAACATTTATTTCTTGGATCATGGCTGCTATGTTAGTGGGTTGCGCATTAGAAGTGACAAGAACTTGTTGCAAGGCTGATTGGATCATGTTGTTATAGTGAGGGGAGGAGTGAATAAGGTCCCATAATGAAATGTTAGCAGGAGTATTCTTTAGTTGTTCAACAAGATTGTACTTCTTTCCACTAGGAGGACCTAGTAAGATAGGTCTAGGAGGGAAAGGATTTGGCAAAGGTAAGGGTGTTGGGGTTGGTTGCGGTGGTTGCAGATTATTGTGAGTGTTATATGTATGAGCAACGGTATTAAATAACTTAGCTACTACAATAAATTATTGTGAGGTGGGTAGAGGATGAGTTCAGGTTTATTTTGAGTTCGTTTGTGTGAAGGGGGGTAAAGGATGAGTTGAGGTTGAATAATATTAACATCCCTTAGCAAGTGAGAGTCTATATCATTATTGTGGTTCGTGTCTTGCATCATGATATTGTTCCTAGGAGGAGAGTTTTGAGGAAAACTACAAACTGAATTTTCTTGAAATTCTAATGTTGGTTCTCCTAAAAGGACTTTATCACAAGTATGAGGATGATTAATGGTTGAATTGTCTTGTTCAATAAGGTTTTTCTTAGGTGAAAGGGGATAACTAAGATTCTCATGACTCTCATTGGTTGTGTTTTCTAACATCAAAGCAACTTCCTTACAACTAGGGGAGATACTTGGAGAAGAAAAAGTATGATTATCATGAGAATTTACAACGCCATGCCTTTTTTCTTGAAAGTCTTCCAGAATAGGATAGATAGGGGAAGGATCATAAAGAGGGTTGTGGTAGACCAACACATCCTCATCATTGAGAATTTTATCTTCCTCAAAATTATCCTCACAATGGAAATTAGGTAAGGTGATGTTTAAGAATGTGTCTATGATTTCATTCTCTTGTGCTAACATATCTTCCCAAAGGGGATAATGAGAAGGACAAACAAGATCCTCATGATTATCAATGATTGTATCTTCTTTTGTCAAGATACCTTTGTCACTAAAAGGAGAGGTATTAGGAGAAGAACAATTATGATCATCATAAGCATCTATGTGTGTATGTTCTTCTATCACATTATCTACACAAATAGGGGAGATAGGAGAGGGTCTGAGTTTAAGGTTAACATTGTCATTTTCACTCTCTTGTGCTAAGAGACTCTCATAACTAGGACATGCATTGAATGAATGACAATCATTCTTATTGACTAAATTTTCTTTGAAAATTTGGAGAAGATTGAAACTAACATTTTGAAAGAACAATCTATGCTAATTCAAAATGCAATGAAAAAGGTTGAAATGAAATGCAAGTTTTAGATGATAATTGACTGATTATGATATGTAATAATACGATAATGCAGACTTTAAATTTAAAGCATGCATGAAATGAGCTAATTTAGGATAGATTTAATGAAATGCATTTTACAGAAATGAAGCCAATTGATACAGCTAGGAAACGACACCAAACAAAAGCTTAAAAGTAGGGTTTTCAGCTCTTGAAAAGGGACTGATTCGTCCAAGGTGGCAAATAAGTCCTAGTATGAAATTTTTTCAGAATTTTCATAAATTTTTTAGTGATTTTGAAGTGTTCTAATTGCTATGATGCAGACCTAAGTTTAAATGTAGAATTTCATAAATTTTTAATGAATTTAGATGCCAAAAATGCAACCTAAATGCACTTTTTATGAATGCAAGTTTTTGAAACCCGAGAATGCAAAACAATGCAAAATCTAATGCAAGCAGGCTATTCCTAGGATGATAATGGAATCCAAATCAGAAAATAAAGTATTCTAAAATCAGGTTCACCAAAATGTAACATAGATTTTTGGCACCCTAATCCTTTCTAGTGCTTCTAGGGTTTTTCACATAAAAGGAGAAAGAAGGGCCAAAATGCTTATGTCTACATTCAAATTCAATGAAATATGGGTGGAATATGGTTAAATAAACTGATTCAAATGTAGAAATTTAATGAAAACTATTGATTATTGAATGGAAACTAAGGAAATGAAGAATGTTTGAAAACACATTGTGTAATGCAAAACACCTAGAAATGGATGCAAATCTCAACAGAACTTGACAAAACTAAAAGTGTGCACCTAGAACATGGATGGAGATTGGAAATGGATTCTAGAATTTTGTTGATGCTTATTATCAGGCCTGGTGGGACTCATTTACCATTCTAGGTGAATCAATCCCAATTCTGTAAAACTATGTCGTAACATGTTTCTAACAAAAGGGTATCTAAAAATGTAGAAAACCAAAAAATGACGTTGGAGTGGGACCCATTCACCACCCATGGTAAATGAGTCCACTTTTGAATTCCTGAATATTCAAAGGTGGAATCTGGAGCTCTCGGTCTACACTTTGATTCTCTACAAGTGTCTACTTCCGAAACTCTGATTTCTAAACCTGAAAGTGAGTTTTTGTTGATATTTTTGCTTGATCAATAGAGAGAAGACCTAAAAACCTTTGCAACTTGATTATGAATGATTTCCAAGCTTCCAAGATCTCTAAATCTGCAAACACACAAGACAAGAGAGAGAAATGGTGAATGTTAGGGTATGGGGGTTTTCCTTGGGCAAACCCCTTTTAGGTAATTAAACAAAAATGATGAAAGAATGGAATGAAACATGAAATAAAGGAGTTGATTATATTTCCATGATGTTTGGTCTTGAATATGCACAGCAAAACATGAAGAATATGCCCTTGAATGTCTGAAAATTGATCTTGAATGGCTTGTAATGTTAAAACCCTAGCTTGCTTGAGAAGATAAATGATGAATGGGTTGTAAAATGAGTTGAGAGACAGAGAGATGTAAATTAGGGATTAGAAGGTTTTATTTATAGGAAATTCTCCTATTTTAACCATGAAATTGGATCCCTAAGGTTGACATGCGAAAATAATAAACTTAAATTTTACTTTTTCCCACTCAAAGGTCAAAATTGAGCCAAATGGGACTCATTCACCACCCATGGAAAATGGGTCCCACCTAGACAGGACTGATTCGCCATCGATGGAGAATGGGTCCCACAGGGGCCATTTTGACAGCTAAGATGCCAGGAAATAAGGACATAAGGTTTAAGTTGCAACTTTGTTGGGTATTTTATCAAATATTGCCTCGGGATGCACAATATGGGTTAATAGGGTCCTATTAGTGATGATGTAAAGGTCAATTAGGGCTTGGGACACAGAAATAAATGTGAAAGTGTGATTTGAATACACTTTACAACACTAAATGAGGTCCACATATCCTAGGAAGGCACAAGAACCAATGTGAATGTGCAAGACACATTACAACACTAGTTTGAACTAAAATTTAGTTTACAAGCCTTGTAGATTGATGTGAAAATGCAATTAAATACATTTTATAATGTTGAATTAGGGGAAAATGGGTTTATTAAGTCTAGAAAAGTGTGAAAGTTTTTTACAACACTTTACAACACCTTCACAAGACATCATTAAATGCATTTGAAAGGGTCCAAGACCTAGTGTGGATGTGAAAAATACCTCACAACACTAGATTAAGACCTCATTAAGTCCATTTTGTCATGATTTATTCCCATTTCAAGCAAGAGGTCCTTTTTTCTATGGTACACTCATATTTCTTCTTGATTTCTTTTTCATTCTACTCTCTTTCAATGATCACTTAGAAACCTTACACTCTTCATCATACCATTCTTTTGTAAAAGTGTTTGTTGCTCCTTTCTTGAGACAAGATCTTTTGTAAGAACTTAAGGCCTTGTGAATTATAGGAAACATCAAATTTCTACAAACATGACCACTGGCCCCATTGTCTACCTGAATCCCTATGTTATTCTTTATTACATGAAAATATTGCTCAAGAGCAACACTAAAGAGTCCCTAATATTCCTAATTAATGAGGATATTTTTGGACTAATAACCAGCATCCCCATTTGAATTGAGGATGTGGACTAACCACCTCCCTCTAGTGTTAATAGGTCAATCTTTTGGCACAATGGAAAATCTTTTCCAACAAATGGTATGATAGCTAGGTCGCAAGTTTGAATACCCTCAGGTGATGCTAAGGGGGGGATTTTTAGACTAATCACCAATGCTCTCTTCAAATTTGGGACATGGACTAACCGCCTCTTGTGTATCCTCTTATCTCTAGTGTTTGTATCAGGCATTAATAAGTCAATCTTTTAGCATGTCGACAAACATGTCCCAAAATTTTTTACCTTTTGAGAGGCTTTTGTTTTGAATGTGGTGGGATTTACTACCATGTTGGTCATTTGAGAAGATTTCAAGCTTAACAAGTGGAGGTTTATGATCATATTTCATCTAGATATGACATTCTTTTATCAAACTCTAGTAATCTAGAAATAGAACTCTGGGAGAAAATTATGCATTCCACCACATGTTGACCATTATAATTATTATAGGTGATAATGCTTGAATTTGGTTAACCTTTCATTCCATTATAAATAGCCATGGCATACAAGCTACAAATTCCTAATTATACAACCCCAAAGCGCATCACACTCCCCTTTCCATCTTGTGATGCTCTTTTTTAGGATAAACTTCTCCTCCCTCCATCCATAAAGGATTGGTATCCCCTCTTTCTTCACTAGTCACTAATTAGATTGATTGTTAGTTTTCCTTACATTAAAGTAACCTATTGGAACTATTTCCCCCAAGGTTTTTGGCATAGAAATTTCTTCATTTAATGAAGCATACAGGTCTTTGTTATCCAAATTTATCCTCTTATAGATTATTTAATTTATCCGTGCAAAGTAGAAAGTAACCAATCTGAAAGTTGCCTCATTATCTGTTATTTGTAGTAATATGCATTGCTTATTTGGGTCCTATTTCTCGAATTTTATAATTCCACACAACCTCCCTCTAATTACTACTATGACCTCCCCATGTCCTTTATCTATTTCATTCCCCTTGTTTTAAACTAATATTTTCTTGTATCCTTCAAAATTTGGGAATTTTTAGCCATCATGTTCATTTGTTTCCATAAGAATGGCAATGTCTTTCCCCTCTAATATGGGCCCCAATCTAGGTCCTCTTCTCCATAGGTAACCTCTACAATTCTAACTTACTACATTTAAGTACTCTTGTGGGGCCCTTAACCTTTAAAATATTTTGTTTGATAAATTCTCATTGATCTGGGCTTTCCCATTCTTCAACCATGCTCACTTGTCCATTTTTTCTTGCTACTTTCACTTTCTCCCATTCCTTCTTTTGTTCAACCTATTGGATAAATATCGTGTCTTGATCTAGGTAAATGTGTGTGCCTCTAAGAAACCGTTTGTTCTTTAGAATCATATTTTTGTCCTCTATATTTCTCAAGATAACTCTTACATGCCTACCCCTTCCTCCATTTATCTTCTTTCCAATCCTATTTTCTTGTTAGATATACCCTGTCCACTTTAACTTATTTTTAAGGAAATCCCTTGCTAAATTGTTGATCCTCTCCTTTTCATTGAAGTCCCTCATACCTTTGATAATGATATTTGTATCCTTGCACCGTTTGTCTTTTTCTTCTCTTATTTGTATCTTGTTTTTAATTTCTATGATTTCTTTTTTCTTGTTTGATGACCCACTTACAAGTTGCGACTATGAGTTAACCTCTTCTATCTGATCTCTTAGCTAGTTTTCTTTTATTTCCATATTTGTTAATGTTGATTGAATCTCCTTATTTGTATTATGTCATCTCCTTTCATCATTTATAAATTCTTATTTTTGACTATTTTTAGTTGTTATAATTCTTGTTTTAAAGTGACAAATACTTGTTCTCCTCTTTCCATGTTAATATGAAAATTTAAAACTTGTTCTTCAAGTTGTACTGTAGAAAAAAGGACCTCTTGCTTGACATGGGAATAATTCATGATAAATTGGACTTAAGGAGGTCTTGATTTGGTGTTGTGAGATATTTTTCACATCCACACTAGGTCTTGGACCCTTGCAAATTGAATAACATGCATTTAACGATGTCTTGTAAAGGTGTTCTAAAGTGTTGTAAGATACTCTCGCACTTTTCTAGACTTAATAAACTCATTTTCCCCTAATTCAACATTATAAAATGTATTTAACTGCATCTTCCCATCAATCTAGAAGGCTTGAAAAATAAACTTAATGTTAAACTAGTGTTGTAATGTGTCTCACACATTCACATTGGTTCTTGCGCCTTCCTAGGCTGTGTGGACCTCATTTTAGTGTTCTAAAGTGTATTTAATCACACTTTCACATTGAATTTTGTGTCCTAAGCCCTAATTGACCTTTACATCATCACTAATAGGCCCCTATTAACTCATATTTTGCATCCTGGGGTAATATTTAAAAAATAATCTGACAAAGTTGCAATTTAAAACTTATTTCCTTATCTCTTGGCATCTTAGCTGTCAAAATGGCCCTTGTGGGTCCCATTCACCATGGGTGGTGAATGAGTCCCATTTGGCTCAATTTTGACCTTTGAGTGGGAAAAAGTGAAATTTAAGTTTATTATTTCCACATGTCAGCCTTAGGGATCCAATTTACGGGTAAATTAGGATAATTTACTATAAATACAACCTTCTAAGCCCTAATTTACATCTCTCAACTCATTTTTACAATTCATTTATCATTTATCTTCTCAAGCAAGCTAGGGTTTGAACATTACAAGTAATCCAAGATCAATTTTCAAACATTCAAGGGTAGATTTTTCATGTTTTGCTACAGACATTCAAGGTCAATCATCATGGCAAGGTAATCAACTCAATTATTGCATGGTCCATTACATTCTTTCACCATTTTGGTTTAATTACCTAAAAGAAGTTTGACCAAGGAAAACCCCATGCCCTAACATTCACCATTTCTCTCTCTTGTCTGGGGTGTTTGTAGATTTAGGCCTCTTGGAAGCTTGGAAACCATTAAGAATCAAGTTGAAAACTTGTTTAGGTCTTCTCTTCATTGAAAAAGTAAAAATATCAACAAAAACTCACTTTCAGGCTCAAAAAATAGAGTTTTAGAAGCGGACACCTGTAGAGAATCAAAGTGCATATCGAGAGATCTGAATTCCACCTTTCAATATTCAGCAATACAAAAGTGAACTCATTCACCATGGGTGTTGAATGAGTCCCACTCCAAGGTCATTTTTTAGTTTTCTGTAAATTTAGATACTCTTTTGTCAGAAATAGGTCCTAGAACAATTTTGCAAAACTGGGATGGATTCGCCTAGAATGGCGAATGAGTCCCACCAGGCCTAAAATTTAGCATCAACAACATTCCAAAAGGAATTTGTAGTCTCCCTCCATATTCTAGGTGCACACTTTCATTTTTTTCAAGATCTGTTGTAATTTGTATTCATTTCTAGGTGTTTTCTGTATATCATAATGTGTTTTCAAAAAAGTTACATTTCTTAGGTTTTACATTAATAATTCATTTCTTTTATCAATTCCTTGCATTCAAACATTGCATCTAGGCATATTATATCCATTTTACATTCATTATCACATTAACTTTGAGTGTAACATTGTGAATTTTGACCCATCATTCTCCTTTTAGGTGAAAAACCCTAGAAGTGCTAGAAAGAATTAGGGTGCCAAAATCCTATGGTACACAAGTATTTAATTTTCCCTTTCTAAATTGCATTTGGACTCTACAGCTTCCTTTATCCTTCTGTATAGGAGAAATTTGCACCCCATGTGAAAATCCCCTTTTTTCCTTTATCCACCTTAGAAAACCAAGTTCAAAGGCTTAATTATAACTAAGCTCACTGCTTTCATCCCACTTGGCACCTATTTTGAGTGTCGGTGGAGGCGTTTCTATCAGGAATTCCCATGCGGTGCGCAGACATCCACATGGTGCGCTTACGCCCTTGGCAGATTACTGAGGTTAAACCTATAGAGGCATTACACTTCTCATTAGGAGTCAAGTTGTAATGCCCCCTTCGGCCGACCAACCCGAATATGGCTATTTTTCTTCATCTCCTCTTCAAATTCATCCTTTCAATAAGCATTTCATCTTCTTCCAAGAATTTAGCTCCCTCTTCATAGCTTCAAGCATTCAATCCAACACTTCAAGCAACATTTCAAGCATTCCATTGCAACAAAATCTCCACTCCATCACTTTAGTAGAGCAAGTTTGGGACCACACCATTGCAGCAGAGGATCGAGTACTCTCATTTTCTCCCCCAAGCAGCCTTGAGTTCTCTTGGTGGAGGTGGTAAGCTTCCCTCTCCTCTCCTCTATCACTTGGTTGAGTTAGCACACTTACTATTTTGTAGTGATTTAGTGCTCTTTACTACGTTGCTTTCTTTATCCCACTTTCTTGATTGTCTGTGGACGTGGAAACACCTAAACGAGGGTCTAACTAAGGTAGGCCCATATACAACCACCCAACATTTTCCTCTCCTTTGTGTGTGTAGGTGAACGTGCTTTCGAGGAGCTAGCTAGCGGATGAGTTTCTTTGTGAGATCCTTCTTGCCACCTTTACTCTTGCATTTTTTCTTTATCACATTAGAGAGTACTTTGTTTATTTCATCACATTTTTTTTCCCTTTACTGGTAGTTATTTGGGCCATTAGTCATTTTCTTAGGTTTGACCTTGTCTCTATTGTTGTATGGCCATACGGATGCTAGTGCACTTTAGAGATCCCAGAACGCTGCGCTGTCATCCAAAGACTGCGCTTTGGTCCTCAGGCAAAGAGCTTCCTGAGGCATAGTGTTGAACCTGAAAATCGGATTGTGTAGCCCCATCTTGCATTTTAGGTTGGGAGAGTGGTTAAAGGACCTCATAGTCCTTATCATTCTCATCCCACATATCCTAACACTCTGTCAAGCTGAGGTCAGTTAGGGAAGCCTACCACATCTTGGCCCTCTGTGACCTAGGGCCTTGCACATGGTGGTCTCCCTCTCTTACATTTTTGGTGAATCTGACATGAACCAATGTTTGTTCATCTGTTGGTGTTGAGGCCTCTCTCATGTACCTCGTGACTATTGTGTTCTTGAGTGTTGTGAAGGTTTATAAGCATCACAACCCAGTCTACAACTTTTGGGTATATCATTAGGAGAAGTATACGACACCTCCCAATGGAAAGGATGAAGGTCTTGATTGGTCTCTCTACGGGCCTTTTTCTTTGGTCTCGCCATTAGTGTGGCCGCGTAGGAGCAGTTGTCAAGGAATGAGATGGGATTCATTGATGAAACTGATCACATTCCCACTCCCCTTGGGTCTCCTATGCCATCATCAATGGATGAGTATGAGGCCATTCAAATCCCTATAGAATATGTTGGCACCCTCGCTAAAGGACTGGGAAACTTAGAGAATCACTTGGAAAGAAATCAGAAGATGGCTACAGCTACTCAGGTTGTTATTGAGTAAAAACATATGATGGGTAAAGATCAAATAGGCATAGAGCTTCTGACTAGCCTCCTCGGTCTCGCTGAAGCATGTGCTGCTTCGAACAATCCTTTCTTTGTACAAGGAGTCACTTTCAAAGAGCATGAAGGATAGTTCAGAGTATCAATGCCTCCCACGTCCATCTACATGGCCGACATGGTCCCATTCATCAGTACCCCTTCTATCTCTGAACAACCTAAAACTATCAAAGTAAATAGGGTCCCCTTGGGCTTTAGCTTCACCCCTCTTGTCACCTCTAGTGGTGGAGGATTTGGTTGGATGAGAGGTGTAGGCTTTGGTAGTGGTGGTGGATTCGGTAGCAGAGGTAGTGCTAGAGTCGGTGACTCTAGTGGAGGTCATGGTGGTGGTTTCGGCAAAGGTCCTACTGGTGGTGGTGGCTCTAGTAGTGGTTTTAGTGGAAGTCACACTAGTGGTGGCTCTGGAGGTGGCCTTGGCGGTGGTTCTAGAGGAGGTTCCTCTGGCCCTCTATCTTCTAATGATCCTATTCTAAACACTCTTCTTCAAAATATGGGTAAAATGTAGAGCCAGTTGGCGAGCCTTTCCCAAGCCTATACCCAACCTATCTTCCAGCCCTTCTTCCAGCACAACTCGTTATTGGTTGCAATCTTAAACACTCCCTTCCCCCAAGGAATGGAGATCCCTAAATTTCATAAGTATGGCGGTAAAGGAGATCCAAAAAAACATGTATCTGCCTTTAATGCCTTGTGCATAGACTTCTTCCATCACAATGCGTTGATGGCTAAACTAATTCCCCAATCTCTCAAGGAAACAACGCTTGAGTGGTACTATTCCTTTCCTAAAAACTATATTTTCTTGTTTGACCAGATTGTGAATCAATTCCTTAGATAATTTCAAGCAAACATCGGGCAAAAGATGACCTTTTTGGATCGCCTCTTATGTAAACAAGGAGATAATGAAAAATCATTGATTTCATATCACACTACCAAGCACTCCTTTTGCAAATCTTGTATCAGCTACCTGATTTTGACGTGTAGAAGGTATTCATAGGGAACTTACAAAGGCCTTGGCAAGATAATTTTTCCTTTATGAAATATCTTTCTTTTGCGCACTTGTGTGCAACCTTACGAGTGTAAGGAAAGAATACAGATGCGGAATTTTTTTTCCTAATGTCAAAACTCAGAGAAGAATGCAAATATGACTTTAAATTTTACAATTAAATACCATTAAGATGCACATAAAGGAAATAATAGAATAGACAAATAAACTCAAACACAATTGACACCAGATTTATGTGGGAAAACCCTTACAGGAGAAAAACTCACCACACCAAAGAAAATCACTTGTATTATAGTAATAAAATTACATACAAGTTACAGGATCTCCTTCCAGATGTCAGTATTACAACAACAATATTTCCCTGATCAATCTCGTACAAAATACCACAATTACAATGCTTTCTTACAACATATAATGAAACTCACTAATAGATCAATTGATCATCCAACCATATAATTTTCTAACCTATAAACCTTCAAATCTCGAATTCTCTTTGTATACGTTGAACCATATCATGGTTACAGACATTACAATATATAGCAACAACCATGAACAATTCATTCAACTTCCTCCACATAGCAACTTTCAAACTTCTCAGGAATTCAAACGGCCTCCATCCAAGTTAGCAAACTCCTCCACTTAATGGGTTACAACTTAGCAAACCAAAAAGTCCACGCTCTTCACCTTACATCACACTACCATTGCGTAGTCAACAGGTTCTCGTAGGGTGGTAGTTTACTGTGCTACCTCCACACAAGTCAAGGGCTTCTGAGGTATGGTGGTAACAGCTCTACCGCTAAACTGTCTACAAGCATCTATGGTATTGCGGTTTACACCACACTACTGCTACACATCCTATGAACTCCTACGGTATGGTGATAACCACCGCACTACTACTCGATAGATGAGAGGCTCCTGCAGCATGGCGATAACTGCTCTACCGTTGCACATCCAGCGAGCTCTTATGGTATGGTGGTAACCGCACCACCGTAGCCCAGTGTAAAGACACATGTGGTATGAAAGTATCCACTGCACTACCACTTAATGGTTGAGAGGCTCCCACGGTATGGTGGTAACCATGCTACCGCTCCTCTCTCACAAACACCTGGTAGTATAGAGGTAAAAGCATAAATAGAACACTTAAGAAACTATGCTGCTTGGTGACAGTATCAAGGTTTCTACCAGTAAGTTTAAGACACATACTCTCAACAATCTCCCACTTGATGAAGAACTCACTGAACCTTTTCCAATACCTAAAGTCATTGAATATTTTGGACCCCAAGGCCCATCGAATTTGCACACCATTTGAACTTGTCCATGCTCATTGGCTTTGTCAATGCATCAACAACATTCTTTAGAGTATCCACCTTTTCCAAACACACCTTTCCATCCTCCACCATATCTCGTACAAAATGATACTGCACATCAATATGTTTCGTCCTAGCATGGGGTGATCCCACAATAGTGGTTTACAATTTTTGGCCAAACTGGACACTGATATATTTTTTTTAACACAATCTCCACATTCGGGCACCTATAGTGATTAAACTGTAAGGAATTTGAAGATGATGCAAACTAGAGTCTTGTCATATTTTGTCTGTAGATTCTAAAAATATTTGTTTCAATTTTTTTGGAATCAGATTGCACTTCTTTTTCCATCTCCCACAAAAATTGGTTTTCTTCAAAAAACAACATTTTTAAAAAGTGACGCACACCGTATAATGCATAACACTTTTTCCATGAAGGATAAAATTCCAATTCTTTCAAATTTAGATTTCTAACTCTGATATCTAGTGCTTCCACTTGGTTAGATAGTTTTTATTGAATATTTTTTCTTTAATCAAGTTTGGTCAATCAAATGACAATTCAGACATATGTGACTGTGATAACGCATAACTTTTACTTGTATGTATCAAAATTCTTCTTCTTTTTTGTTGGATCAAGGACTTCAATATCTGGTACTTATATTTTTAATTTTTTTTATAATCTTCTATTTTTCCACTATGCGAGAAGAGATTTTTGTTTTCGATGAAAAACCTATATTTAATAAAACTTAAAAATAGATAGATAATAAAACCAAAACATACTAAAATTATATTCATTGGATAGCTCGTTCTGAAGGCTACTTGATTCCAAGTTTGGTTTCTAAATATTCCCCCATTTTCATCCCCAACGGAGCTTGAAAGCGTAAAATTTTAGGTTTTTTGTGTGAACAAATTAAAAAATTAGGGAAAAAGGGGGTTCGCTAGAACCAGGGGGTTCTAGCGAACCGGGTTCATTCGAACCCCCACTAATATGCATTTTCCCTTTGTTTTTTGGGCGGAAATGTGGGCCCAATAGTTAATGGGTTCGCTCGAACCCTAGTTCAGTCGAACCCCTTTATGGTTCGGTCAAACATGTAGGTTCATGCGAACCCCTAAAACCAATTTTTTTGCCATGGGGTCATTTTTTCTCAATTTTCCTTCCTCCATCAAATTGTAAACCACTATTATGGCTTCACCCCATGGAAAGTAGGATTTTTTTCTAAACAAATGGCACTCTGACTATCACAGCAAATAATAATTTGTCGTGCATCAAAACCAATATCAGAACACAATATTTTAAGCCAAATGGCTTCCTTACAGGTGTGAGTTTCTACCATGTACTCAGCCTCTATAGTAGATAAAGCAGCTATAGCATGCCGCTATCCAACTAACTACAACACCATTCATCATGAAACAATATCCACTGGTGAATCTTCTGTTGTCAATGTCCCCTGCCCAATCAGAATCCACATACCCATGAATGTTGAGAGTCATCTATGATTCAACAAAATTATCATGGTAACACAAATCACATTCTGAAGTTCCCTTCATATTTCTAAACACTCTTTTCATAACATCCCAATGTGTCCTTCCAAGATTAGTCATAAATTGACTAAGTACTCCCACTGCTTGGGAAATGACTGGCCTTGTATAGACCATTGCATGCATTAAACTACCAACTACACTAGCATAAGACACTCTGGTCATGTCCTCTATCTCAGTAGGAGAGTTTGGACAATCTTCAATAGATAGCTTCATTCCCTGCTAAACTAAAACAACTAGTTGCTTACAATCATTTATACAAAATCTCTCCAAAATAGTGTTAATATACTTACTCTAGTTGAGCCAAAGTTTTCTATTCTTCCTATCCCAGGTTATTTCCATTCCCAGAATATACCTAGCTGCACCAAGATCTTTCATTTTGAACTTTGCAGAAAACTGAGATCTTAGATCAGAAATCATAAACTTACTATTTCCTATGAGCAACATATCATCAACATAGAGTGCAATAACAAGAACCCAATCATTTTCAGTCTTGAAGTACACACAATGATCTGATTTTGATCTTACAAAACCCAGTGACAAAACAAACATGTCAAATTTATAGTACCACATTCTAGGCGACTGTTTTAAACCATACAGATATTTATTTAACTTGCAAACCAGATTTTCTTTACCTTTTACTACAAAGTGCTCAAGTTGGGACATATAACTTTCTTCTTCAAGATCACAATGAAGAAATGTTGTCTTCGCATCCATTTGCTCAATCTCCATCAGTGTCTTGTTCAACCTTTCAACAACTCCATTTTGTTGTGGAGTGTAAGGTGTTGTTTTATGCCTCTTAATTCCATGGTCTTCGAAATACCTTTCAAATTTTGCAGAAAAAAATTCACCACTTTTATCTGTCCTCAAGCATTTAATTTTCTTACCAATCTGATTTTCAACCAAGTTCTTGAACTCTTTAAACCGACTGAACACTTCTAATTTACTTTTTTGAAAATATACAAATGCCCTTCTCAAATAATCATCAATGAACGATAGATAATATTTTGAATTCAACAATGAAGGAACATTTACTGGACCAAAAACATCAGAGTGAATATAATCTAGAACACCAGAAGATTTATGAGGACTATAATAAAAAGAAACACGATGATGTTCTCCATATATACAATGTTCGCAAAATTCAAATTCTAGATTACAATCATCAAGCCCCTCAACCAAGTTTTTATTTTTCAAGGATTTTAAACCTTTCTCACCAATATGACCTATCCTTTGATGCTAGAGCATAGTCTTCTCTGCAGGAAGTTTAACTTCCAAAGAATTATCCCCTATAGGGACTTCAGTCTCCTCTTCTGTGTGAACAACCTTCTGTGACTTTTCAGAGACACTATTACATTGAATAGCAAGTGTTTCCAACTTATACAGAGTACCCATACGGGCACTCCTAGCCAGCACCATCGAGCCTCTAGTAATTTTATAGCCATTGCTAGAGAACGAGACTTGCACTCCAACGTCATTTAGCTTACTTACAAAAAATAAATTCCAAGCCAAACCTAGTATATGCATTACACCATCAATTCCCTTAATTTTACCATTAGGAAACTGAATTCTAACTCTTCCATAGCTAACAATTTCCAGAGATGAATCACTTGCCAAGTACACCTTTCCACCATCATATTTTTCATACTTAGTAGGCTAGTCTCTATGAGATGTCATGTGGAAAGATGCTCCAAAATCAATCAGCCAGACGTCATCAAATGCCCTAGTTGCCAAGGCTACAATGAAGGCATCTGCATCACTCTAAGAAGAATCATTATCAGAAGAGTTCTTATTCTTCTTCTTTTCCTCCTCTTTGCAATCCTTTCAGACATGACTAGGTTGCCCACAATTCCAGCACTTCACCTTGGACTTCTTACCAGGATACTTTGATCTCCCTTCTAATTTTGATTTGGATTTCTTGTCCTTCTTCTTGCCTTTTTCTTTTGATCTGCCTTGAATAGAAAGAGCCTCCTTTGCCATCTTAGAATATTTCCTTCTCATTTTTTTAGACAACAAAGAAGCAACCACATCTTCCATCTTGAAAGTGGTTTTCATGCTCCCAATCACCATCACCAAGTGATCCCAAGAATCTAGCAAAGAACATAACAGTAGCATACAATGATCTTCATCATCAATTTTTATACTCACAGATGTTAACTGAGCAATCAACGTGTTAAACATATTCAAATGATCAGCTACGGATGCCCCTTCTTCTTCAAAGAGTATAACTTCTTCATTAACAACAACTTATTCACCAAGGACTTGCCCTGATAAATGTCTCCAATCTTCTTCCACAAAGAAGATGCAGTCTTCTCTTCATGAACGTTCAGGAGAATAGAGTCTGCCAAACAGAGTCTTATCGACCCTTTTGCTTTTATTTCTGTGAGGTCCCAATCTTCTTGCTTCATGCTAGAAGGTTTTGTTCTAGACACAGTAAGCCAAAGATCTCGATCAACCTACAGGTCTTCCATTTTGAGTTTCCACAACTCAAAATTGCTGCCATTGAATTTCTCAATTTCAATCCCTCTTGATGTGCTTGTCATCTTAATCTATAATTTAAATTACCAAACTTCTACAAGACTCCCACTAAAATAGAATTGACACAAAAAAATCCAACCTACCCACAAGGATAACACAACTAGCCAGGATTCGATACCACTTGTAAGGATAAAATATGGATGCAGAACAAACTTTCCTAATGTCAAAACTCAGAGAAGAATGCAAATATGACTTTAAATTTTACAATTACGTACCATTAAGATGCACATGAAGGAAATAACAAAATAGAGAAATAAACTCAAACACAATTGACACCAGATTTATGTGGGAAAACCCTTATGGGAGAAAAACCCACCACACCAAAGAAAATCACTTGTATTAGAATAATCAAATTACATATAAGTTACAGACTCTCCTTACAAATGTCAATATTACAACAACAATATTTTCTTGATCAGTCTCATATAGAATATCACAGTTGCAATGCTTTCTTACAACATACAATGAAAGTCACTAATAGATCAATCGATCATCCAACCATAGAATTTTTTAACCTCTAAACCTTCAAACCTCGAATTCTCTTTGTATATGTTGAACCACATCATGGTTACAGAATTTACAATATATAGCAACAACCATGAACAATTCATTCAACTTCCTCCATAGAGAAACTTTCAAACTTCTCAGGAATTCAAACGACCTCCTTCCAAGTGAGCAAACTCCTCCACTTAACAGCTTACAACTCAGCAAACCAACAAGTTCGTGTTCTTCACCTTACACCACACTACCGATGCGTAGTCAACAAGTTCCCACGGGGTGGCGGTTTACCGTCCTACCTCTAGACAAGTCAAGGGCTTTCGAGGTATGGTGATAACCACTCTACCACTAGACTATTTACAAGCATCCGCGGTATGGTAGTTTACACCACACTACCACTACACATCCTATGAACTCCTACAGTATGGTGATAACCACCGCACTACCACTCGATAGATGAAAGGCTCCTGCGGTATGGTGATAACCGCTCTACCGCTACACATCCAACAAGCTCCTATGGTATGGCAGTAACCATGCCACCGTAGTCCAATGTAAAGACACCCGCGGTATGGTGGTATTCACTGCACTACATCTCAATGATTGAGAGGGGTATGTGTAGGATCATGATGGGCCAAAAAGTGGCAATATGATGCGTATGTGGCTGATGACTTTTTTACCCAAAATTTATAAAACGAAAAGGGTTTTTTAAGAAGATTCTCAACTTTCCACCAATATAAATTATGCTTTACTTTGAATTTAATAAGTAATTATTATTCATTTTCTATTCAAATTACGACTAAAGTCCTGATTGATAGACTGATTGAAAAACATCTATAGCTATCAAATAGTATCACATTTTTTGAATCCAAAACATTTGTCACATTCTATGCTTCACATACTATAGAATTAAAAAAAGAAAAATTCAATTTCATGAAGTTTTGACCAAGTTAAGGTGGTCAGACATACGATATTTTTTATATTTTTTAAAAGTTGTAATAAAAAAATCATAAAATTTTACTTGGAAAAAAAAATTAAAAAATTATGCATCAGATCGAGACATGAGTCCTTAACTTATATCTGAAATCTTATTAAAAAAAATTATCATTAAATTATTGTGGTTAGGGTGGTTAAACAGACACCTACTTCTTATTTTTTCCCTAAAATTTAAGTACTACTATATTGAAATTTCAAATTTTCACCAAATAGATTTTTTTTTTTTTAAACAAACCTAGTAGTCTAGAAACTACATTCAATTTGCTCCAAATTCTATTCTTACATATTTTTGAAATAATATAGATAACTTATTCAAATTTTTACATCAAGTTGCCTAACTCTGATTTTTTTTATTCTTTGCCACTTAAGGGCATGTTTCTTCCATGATGATCTTCCACATACCTAGAGGCTTCTGTAGTATGGTGGTAACCATGTTACCGCTCCTCTCTCTCAAACACCTAGTAGTATTGAGGTAAAAGCATAAACAAAACACTTAAGAAACTTTGCTGCTTGGTGACATTACAGGGTTTCTACCAGTGAGTTTGAGATACATATTCTCAACAACGAGAGTACCAGCAGATGGTTGTTCAGTTTAGGGGATCCTCCTCACACTTCTATCCTGAGGAAAAGTCCATCGTATCAATCTCTAGGAAAGGTAAAACCATTATTAATGTAGTAGTCACTTTTGATGACAATAGCCTCAAACATAACCAAAATTTCACGAAGTTATCAAAATCTTTATCTTCTATCTTGCAAAAGCTATTGAAGGAAAAGATCGTAACATTGTCGATTCCTAAACCTGTTAAAGAGTCTTACCCTAATTGGTATGATGGGAGCACCTATTTTCAGTACCATTGATTTAATGGACATGATACTGAATGTTGTATGTGGCTGCATCATGAGATACAGGACCGCATCAAGGATGGTAACATTCGTCTCAATGGGAGTAAACAAAATGCTAACAAATCAATGGTGAAGGCTAATAGTGAATTGCAGATATACATGGACCCATTTCCATTGCACTCTGCTAACATGATTATTGATCTTACTAATTTTGTACCCAACTTGGGGCCTATGTTAACATGGTCATGGTGACTTCTACTTCTCCACCTGCACTCGGTTCGTCGGATATAACATTTACATTACAAGACTTTCCCTTGAACAATAAACCCTCGCCTCTCTACATTCTCACTCACCTCAATGGTAACATTCTGACAAGAGTCTTGGTAGACCCCACGAGTCATGTGAATGTTATCACAAAGGAAATACTAGTAATAAATTCATTACAAAAGGAAAAATATGAAGAAAAAAAATATACCATCTGCACACATGATGGTATGTGTCTCAAACCTTACAGCTCAATAACTTTGTCCATCTTGGTTGGACCCAGGGCTGTTGACACAATTTTTGACGTTATCCTAGAGTCAGATCTGTTCAGGTTGAAGTTGGGCATACCTTGGCTAGCTTCCATGAACGGAATTGCATTTGTTATTCACAAGTGTTTGAAATTCTCCCACGAAGGTGTTGTGCATGTAGTGCATGACACTAGATACTAGCCCTTGGTGACCCATGGTGGATATCTGTTGGATCACTTTTGGCCCTCCCCAGTCAGTCAGCTTCCTCTGAGAATGAACCTACTTTACAAGAATTATGTAAAGTATAGAACTAGGGGCAAGGGGGAGCCAAAATTGACCCTTCTTGTGATAAAGCAACCAGTTACCTCATCTTCCTAAGAGGAGAAAGAGAATCCTATACCAACTTCTCCCTCTTCCCAGAAAGGAAAGGAGAAGTCCACGCTAACTCCCTCTCCTTCCCGTAAAGGTAAAGAGAAGGGTTACCTCCTCCCGAACTGCCTCGTCCTCTCCACTTTCTTGGGAAGAGTATTGGATGAGTCAGCCCAGTGGCTATCCACTGAGTCTGATGATTCCTCCTTGGCGTAGACCCAAGTTCAGAATGGCAGATCTCCCTAATGAATACCCCAAAACGTGGTACTATTCATATGATAGAAAGAGAGGTTCTTGGAGAGAATTCGATTCTTGGCCTCGTACCGCTCTTGCTCCTAAGGTAGTGAATGGGAAGAGTCCCACTGCCGAGGCTCTCAATCCAACTCCTCCTACTGCTCCTAAACCTATTCCTCCTACTCTCATTCAGGAATCCTTCCTCCACTGGAAACAACTATAGTGGATCTTCACATGGTTGAGCAAGAGCCTTTCATTCCTTTGCAACCTTTGGCCTCTAGTTCCAAGAGTTGTAGAAATTATCTTGCACGCGAGCGCAATCGTCGACAAAAGGATCTCTTGGCTAAGCAAGCCACCTCACAAAGGAAGGAGGAAGAAATGATTGCCCCTGCTTTAAGGCCTCCTATAGCATCTTCCTCTCCTCTTCCTTCCACTTCTCTTCAGTCTAGTCCAGTATTGATTCCGACTTCCATAGCGAGTACGAATGCACCTAACCCCAAGCGGGTACATGTGTTTATTGCTCCTTTAGTGGAGCCACCTTTTCTAATGTCTATTTTGAATATCCAACCTTTTTCAAAGCCCACGGATATTATTAATACCTTGATTATATTCATTGCGGTTCTCTCCTCCTCTTCCTCTGCACCTCTAGCCTCGTCTATGGGGAGTTCACCTCCTCCAACAAAGCAAAAGGTGGAGTGTGGTCCTCCCAGTAGTAAAGGACATCAGAGGAGCCCACCTTCTCCACAAGGTGGCCCCGCGTTGACTTATTATATCTTGGTGGCAGAACCAGTCCTAGCCTCCCCTGAGTTTTTCATCGCTCTTGAGTCCTTCAGCGAGCCTAGCGTTGAATCTCAGGTGCACCCTGCCCTGTCCACTATAGTTAAACACGATGCTCCCATGGGGTGCATGTTCAACTTTGTGGATGAATTCTCGGCCTTGTCAACGATCTTCATGAAATCACTAACCTTATCTCCACAAGAGCTCAGTGAAGAAGACCTTGCGGGGGCTTCTTGCTCAGCCCTTATTGTGGGATGGTCAGATGCTCCTCTTCTTAACATCCCACCATTGTAGAATCATCCTCCTTCCCCCTACGATGATCTAGACTGGGAATCAGATGACCTCTTGGTCGATTAGTGTTAGGGGGAGGCCTCTTCTTGATCTTATGTGTGTGTATCATGATGTGTTCCCTCGTGCTCGTGTTGTGTTCCTAGATGACCCTTGTCACCCTTGTTGGTGCTTGGATATAGGCATGGTTTTTGTGTCATAAACCTTCTTCTATTTATATCATCATTCTTTCATTTTGTGCTTGAATTTTGATAAATTGGGGATGATGCAAAGTGTTGGGCACATTTAGGCTTCCCTTCCATGTTGACCGAATTTTTTGTTTTTGCTTTGTTTTCTGTGCATTCTTCCTGATCTGGTTGGGGATTCATTATCTTTATCCTTGCACCATGGTTACCTATTATCTATATGAGCTCATACAAATCTAATCCTACTAAACCAAATCCCCCTGTGTCCTTTATTTATATTTTTCTCTTTTTCTTTCTCTTTATCTTGTTCTCTTCTTTGCTTGAGATTTCCCTCTCATGTGCAACAACACCTTTCTTCAGCATTTCAATTTTTAGAAAATGCATTCATTTCCAATGAACCCTTCCTTGAAAATCCTCACAAAATTTTCTTCAAAATCGCATTCTCAACTTGGAACCCTAACGAAAGATGTTTTCTTCATAATGGCTTCATAAAGAAAGTACTTGAAAACCTTCCTCCGAAGCAGGAAAATCTTTGACCTTTCCCTCGCATGGGGGCATATTCTTCCTTTCAAATTCCTTGATGAAGTGAACATCTTTCTAAAGGATCCCTTGATGATGGATTGATTCGAGAAAGAAAACATCCACTTTTGAGTTGTGCATCCCTTGAGTGGACCCCCTTCTTCACAATGAGTTCCTGAGGGAGCCCCTTTGGAAGTTCTTATCTCAAATGAATTCTTTTGCATCTAGCTCAGGGGTAGCCTGACTAGACCTATTCCATTCTTTTGTGTCTATCTTGAGGGCATCCTAACTAGACCTCACCTTTCAAACAACGCATCCCTTGAGTGGACCCCTTTGAAAGACTTAAAAATTATCGATGGTCTGCGCGGCTGTCTGCTTACTTGCCTACGTGGCCACTTCTTGACTCTGTAGAGTCTGCTTCCTTTGGGTCTCCTCCATGCTATATTTTTTGGGGCACACCTTCCTTGCAGGTCTGCAGGCCTATAAGGTGCTTACTTCACTGGGATTCCTTCATGCGAGAGATCTTGGGGGTTGCCTCATTGTAGTTCCACAAGCCAGTAAGATGCTCTTTTTCTTCAACTTCATAGTTCTGAGAAGCTATGGAGTCCTTCGCTTCCCCTATAACTTCAGGCTCACTAGATCATGGTCTACTTCCTTGATGGTTCAAGTATACACTTCTAACTTTACTCTTTCTTGATCTACTTTACTAAGCACTCATCAGTACTTATGCTCGCTAAAGTGGGGGGAAAATTTATAGGAGTAAATTTGCACCCCATGTGCAAATCCCCTTTTTTCCTTTATCCACCTTAGAAAACTAAGCTTGGAGGCTTCATTACAACTAAGCCCACTGTTTTCATCCCACTTGGAACCTATTTTGAGTGTCGATGGAGGCACTTCTATTGGGAACGCATGCACGATACTCAGACGTCTGCATAACACACTTACGTCCCTGGCAGATTCATGCGGCTGAACCTGTAGAGGCATTACACTTCTGATTGGGAGTCAAGTTGTAACGCCCCCTTCGGCTGATCGACCTGAATATGGCTATTTTTCTTCATCTCCTCTTCAAATTCATCCTTTGAACAAGCATTTCATCTTCTTCCAAGCATTGAACTCACTCTTCATAGCTTCAAGCATTCAATCCAAAACTTCAAGCAACATTTCAAGCATTCCATTGCAGCAAAAGCTCCAGTCCATCACTTTGGTAGAGCAAGTTTGGGACCACACCATTGCAGAAAATGCTTGAGTACTCTCATTTTCTCCCCCAAGCAGCCTTGAGTGCTCTTGGTGGAGGTGGTAAACTTCCCTCTCCTCTCCTCTATCACTTGATTGAGTTAGCACACTTACTATTTTGTAGTGCTTTAGTGCTCTTTACTACATTGCTTTCTTTATCTCACTTTCTTGGTTGTCCATGGAGGTGGAAACACCTAAACAGGGGTCTAACTGAGGCAGACCCATATACAACCACCAGACATTTTCCTCTCCTTTGTGTGTATAGGTGAATGTGCTTTCGAGGAGCTAGCTGGTGGACGGGTTTCTCTGTGAGATCCTTATTTCCACATTTGTGAGTACTTTGTTTATTTTATCACGTTATTTTGGCCCTTTAGTGGTAGTTAGTTGGGTCATTAGTCATTTTCTTAGGTTTGACCTTGTCTCTGTTGTTGTCTAGTTGTATAGATGCCAACGCACTTTAGAGATGCCAGCTCGCCACATTGTCATCAAAAGACTACGCTTTTGTCCTCAGGTAGAGAGCTTCCTGAGGCATAGTGTTGAACCTGAAAACTAACTTGCCTACCCCCATCTTGCATTTTGGGTCTAGAGAGTGGTTGAAGGACTTCATAGTCCTCATCATTCTCATCATGCATATCCTAACACTCTGTCAAGCTAAGGTAAGTTAGGTCAGCCTTCTGCATCTTTGCCCACTGTGACTTGGGGCCTTGCACATGGTGGTCCCCCTCTCTTACACCTTATAACTTCATACAACCCCTTTATTTCTATAATTTAAGCCTTTTTTCATGTTCATGAGCTCATTTATTAGTGTGTTAAGTTTAACATAGAGTAATTAGTTTTTTCTCATACTAGGTGGTTGTTCACCTATTGCAATTTTCTTTCCTTTAAAAGGTTGTACATTATGTAATTTATCGCATCTCATTTTCATTCAGTTTTTGTGAAATAGCATGTGGTTCTCTCATGCATTATGAAGGTTTTTTTGTTGCAAATGGTGATTCTAGGTTTGGTGGTTTCTACCTACATATTATACCATTCTGTCCTCCTTCCTTTGAGATTTTTCTTCAGAACTTCTTGAGATCATTTATTTGTTGTTTGGTGGTTGTGATTGCCACATTTGTTCCCAATGATGGTTGTTTGAACTACATTGAAGAAATTTTTGAGGCTGGAAATCATGCTTGGTGAAGCCATGGTTTGTTGTGTGAAGGCTCAGTGGTTTCCACTTTCTCATCAAAGACAACAAATTTTTATTTGTGGAAGTAGTTTCATTTTTTTGTGATGTGTTGGGAGGTAGTGAAATTTGAGATTTGAGGGAGTGATTCTCATTTTTTCCAGCAGGCATGATTTTCCTCACTAAGGCATTCTTATTCTCCAAAGGGCATTTCATTTACATCTATTTGGAGGGGGGATGACTGAAAAAACAAGGTGTCTTTTTTGTGTGAAGCTTAGAAGCATAATTTTTTGTCTAGAGGCGCACATTTTTGAAACTTTTGATTGATCATTGCTTGAGGTTGTTGCAAATTTGTTGATTAGAGTTCAATTTGTTGTTCCGTGGAGAGGCATGATTTTATTTCGAGCCATTTTTCTGTGTTGAGGTGGTAGAAGTTTCTTGAGGCCCGATTCAAAATTTCCAAGCTACATTTGAATTCTGGAAGGAGATTCTGGCATGATTTATCTCTTTGGGCCTCAATTTGTTGAAGAGGTTGATTCATTGAAGACATTATTTTTGGTGCTTAAGAACCATCTTCTGGTCATTTGTGTGTGCTGAGAAGGCACAAGGAGAGGCACCATTTTCAGTTTAAGAACTTAGGATTGATTTTTGTATTGGAGGATGTGATTTTGATTAAGGTTGTGTGCATTGTCAATACCTTTCTTGGCTATATATTTTTGTTGGGCATGATTTAAAATTGGAGGACTACTCAAACGGGCGTTGTTTTGTTGTTGGGGAGGCATTTTTTTTCTAAGGGATCAAGATTATTCACCGTGCCCAAGCCCACGATTTTGGTGGAATTCTCACCCCTATTAGGCATGTTTTCTTCCTCTAGAGGCATGATTTCCTTGTTGTGCATTAAAGGTTTTTTTCCTGGGGAGAGAGTCAACCTCTTTATTTTGTAGACCTATGAAGACCCAATTTTATGTTGGAGGATGATGATTCAAACATTACAGGCTTGATTTTGTCATTACAAAGGCGATTTGAATCATTTGGAGGAGTGCTTTGTTGTTTGAAGTCCAAGAGATCCCTCTATAGAAAGCTTAAATTTTTCTTTGGCAAGTGTTGCAATTTGTAGTTTGGAGGCCACGATTTTCTTCAAAGGTTGTGGTTTGTGGGAGATTTCCTTACCGAGCGTAAGAGTTTGTTGGGCATTCACTTAGGGTTTCTTTCTTTTTTGGTGTTAAAAATTTTCACTAATTTTTTAACTTGGTTGTGCAACTTTAATCCCACATTGGCAGTGTGGGGTATTTTTCTACTATTTAAATAACCTTTCACCTCCTTTAGTTGTTGTGAGAAAGTCTCACAGATTGTGAAGAGGTTGTCTCTCACATGCAATGATTGGTTTTGTTGTGCTCTCTAGAGTTGCTTGGTGTCAACATGGAGATCAGGCAATGGGTTCCATCATTTTTTGCACCAAATTAGGTTTAATTCTTTTTTGGAAGTTTTTGAAAGCATTATCTTTGAATTTTTTTGAAGAAATCAATTATAATGGTTTCTTTGGAGAAAAGGAACTTTAGGAAATGGAGTGATTTTATTCTCACTCATCTTAATGAGCAAAATCTATTGCCATATTTGTATAATGAAGTTCCTATTCCAAGCACACGTAGTCGATATACTATTTGGAAAGGATATAGGGCTAGAGTCTTTAGAGTTACTTTTGAGCATATAAATGACGAGGACCTTTTGGATTCACTTGTTCATTTTGAGAGCCCTTATGCTCTTTGGACTTACCTTTGAGAATCATATGGAGATACTAATACTCCACCATCTCTCAATGACCCTCCTTCCAATACCAGTGTGTCTCTTTGTTCTTCAAAGAAGATAAACCGTGCTTGTGATCCTTTGGAGGTTTTTGAGACTTTACATGAGGTTGTAATTCATTCAGAGGTTCCTGCTTCTTTGTTAGAGATAGTTGATCCACCTTCATTAAGTACTTCCATCATTTTTGAGCATCAGGATTCTCATTTTCTTCCTAATTGGGTTTCGTATATTCCGAGCATTGGTTCATTGTTCATGGAATCTCATATTTCAAACTTGGAAGACGCATTTGAGGGTATATCCCTTCTATTTGATGATAGTTGCGGTACTTGACTATTATCACTCCATCTCAGTCTCTAAAGAATGTTCATAATCAGTTTCCACTCGTACCTTATTTGTCACCTTCTATTGTGATTGGGAATGTTCCTAATTGGTTTGTGGCATCGTCTTCCAATGTCTTGGTGACACATGAGCAGATTTCAAAGACATTTCCATTCTAAATTTGGATTTCACTTGCTAATTCCTATCTAGAGTGGGAAGCATACATGCATTTGTACTTGGTAATTTTTTTCTTCCAAAAGGGAGATAAGTTGTTTGTCAACATTGGATCATGTTTTTCCTTCAAGCACTTAACATTTTTGTAGGTGATTACACACTGCGGGGGGCTATATAGTCTCTCTCTTTCCCTCTTATGGGGGGGCCATCAAGATTGTATATACATGATGTATGTAGTCCTTGGGGGGTGTGATTGAGTCTTCCATCCATTCATCTTGTTTTTTTCTTCTCTTTTGGAGAGGGTTTTTTTCCCACAAGGTTTTCTCCTTTTCTCCAGTTGTGAGAGATTCTTTTTTGCATTGTAAATGGGTACCTAACATGGTTGTGTAGTTGGGACCCATATTGCATCTTCATTTTGCATAATAATTCTCCCTAAGCTTACACTTAAGGGGGGTGTTAGTGTGTTAATTTTAACATAGGGTAATTAATTTTTTCCCATATTGGGTGGATGTTCACCCATTGCATTTTTCTTTCCTTAAAAAGGTTGTACATTATGTAATTTATCACATCTCATTTTCATTCACTTTTGGTGAAATAGCATGTGCTTCTCTCGTGCATTATGAAGATTTTTTTTGTTGCAAATGGTGATTTTGGGTTCAGTGGTCTCCACCTACATCATCTACATATATTCTTGGTGACCACATTAATAGTGTGAGCATGGGGTTGTATATGTCTTTATTGTCTTGGAATGCTTTTTTTCAATCACTTTTTTTTGCACTGTGAGAACTTATATTTTGCTTAGTTTGACTTGGAATTCTCCATAATTTCTACCAAGGTAAGTGCACAAAGTTGAGTCCATGAAACATGGAAGTTTTTTCCTTAGCCAAAAAAATGAAATTGACATTGCAAAAATAGGATCCCGATTTTTAAAAATTGGGATCCCTTTTAGCTTCGAGATCTTGATCCTCAATGTCAAACGGGATCCCGCTTTTAAAATATTGAGATCCCCTTTGTTAAAGGGTCTCAAATTGATAGACATAGAATGAGATCTCGATTAGTATGAAATGGGATCCCGATTAGTATGAAATGGGATCTCGATTTATAAAAATTAGGATCTCATTTTGTAATAATCAGGATCCCGTTTTGTAATGGTATTTATTTTTTTTAAACGAACAAAACTTCATTTTCACTGTGCACAGGATCCTGAATTGGTGGGCGATAATGACTACAAAACCAGCCTCTAGGTATACCTCCACCCCCACTTTTTAGCATTTTTTCATTTTTATTGAAATTATTAATAGAAGAATAGATTTTAGCATTTTATTTCCTGTAACAGTAGAAATGAGGAATTGTAGAAATAGATGAAAAAATGCAATGAAACCTGAAGATATTGAATAGAAAGGAAAAAATGAACCTTGAATTGTATTTAAGAAACAAAATTTAGCTATTGAAACCTAAATTATTCAATCAAACTAAAAAACATTGCATTTGAAAACCCTAATTGAAAGGAAACAAAAAAAATTGTATTTCAAAACACTAGAAATTGAAATGAAAAAAAAATTGCATTTGGAAACCCTAATCAACCTTTTTGAAACCCTAAATTCAAATCAAACAAAAAAAAATGGATTTGAAAACCCTAGTTTGAAATGAAACAAGAAAATTGCATTAAAACCCCTAATTTCTTAGATTGAAACCCTAAATTGAATTGAAACAAAAAAAATGCTAAAACCCTAAATTGAAATCGAACAAATCATTTTGATTTTGAAAACCCTAATTTTGAGCTCAAGAAAATTCATTTGCATTGCCTAAATGTTTTAAATTTCATTTGCATTGTATGGCGAAAACAATATGTTAAACTTTATTTTCAATGTTAAATTATAATTATATTAGAAAACAATATGTTAAAGAATAGTTACAATTCATAAATTTTATCAATGTTTGTTTGCAAATTTAGTTAGCAAATTCCTAAATCCAAGTGTACAATCCATTTCCAATTGTCACTTAATTAGATAATATTCAACATTCATTTCTATTTTATGTTTTGATCTCTCTTAGTCATGCCTTGTTTCCATTTCTTGTTTGCATGTGTTGTCTATTGTCTGTTGTCTTTTGACAATCTTAACCCTCATTCTAGTCAATTACTTGTTAATTAGGCTTCTAGTTTAGTCTAAAATCTCAATTTGCACTAGTTACCTAGACACTAAAAGAGACATCTTGTAGTTGAGCATGTACAAAAAAGTCTTAGAGAAGAGGGTGCACAACCTCATAATACGGTAAAATTAAAATATGATAAATTATAAATTAACTTGAATTAAATCATTTTTAATTGTAGACTTACATCTAATTTCAACTTTCTTTGTCTTGTTTATGTAGATTGATTCAGAGAATTTAAAGGTTGGTTCAAGTGCACCAGAGCATCCAGACCTAGATATGATGGTAATTTAATTTTATGATGAATTATAAATTAAATTGTCATTAAATCATTTTTCATTGTCTTACATCTAATTTCATCTTTCTCTTGTAGAGAGTGTTTTAGGTCATCCGCATAGTCTGCATGGTGTGAAGAGGTCTCTTGATTATAGAGGTCACGATGCATGACCTAGAAACACAATTTTATGGGTTATATTTGTTTATTTCATGGACTACATTTTTGGTTTCTCATGTACTCTATTGGACTTTATATTTCATGGCTCAAGTACTTAGTTGGACTTTAGTTCATGGGTTGTACTCTGATGGACTTTATTTCATGCACTTAATATATTGGTTTCATCCACTTAATATGTTGTAAATAATTATGGACTTTATTATTGTTTGAAATTTTAATTTACACGTATATTTATGCATTTTATGTTCATAGTCATTACATTAATATAGGACATTAATGTGAAATTAAAGTTGAAATTAATAGGACATTTTAATATTTGTACTTTACAAATTTAGTGATCTCATACATGATATACATGATATGTACATTCAATAATTAACGATAATTAGTCAATGAACTTACTCAATTCATGTTGATCAATAATTAGTCAATAAATCATAATTTACAAACAAAAGCAATACATTTATATACCAGAAAGGATAATTTTTTCAGAAATAAACAATACCATAAAAGATTAGAGAACAAAAGCATTAATAAATTCTATAAATAATGCATCCAATACTAATTTATAAGGTTTCAAAACAAATAATGGCATCCAATACTAATTATAAGTTGTCAAAACAAATAATGGCATCCAATACTAATTTATAAGTTGTCAAAACAAATAATGGCATCCAATACTAATTGATAAGTTTTCAAAACAAATAATGACATCCAATACTAATTTATAAGCTTTGAAAACAAATAATGGCATCCAATACTAATTTATAAGATGCTAAAACAAATAATAGCATCCAACACTAATTATAGTTTGTCTTAAGGGGATGTCTTAAGGGGTCCTAATACGACGTCTTAAGGGGATCAAATTAGAGTATAATTGAGTATAAATATTAAGTGATATAAACAAGTATAATATTTAGGATATGTGCTAATGCGACACGTCTTAAGCAGATGTCTTAAGGGGTCCTAATATGACGTTGTAAGGGGATGTCTTAAGGGGTCTAATACAACATCTTAAGGGGATGTCTTAAGGGGTCATAATACAATGTCTTAAGGGGTTATAATATTTAGGATATGTGAATCCACCTCCACATCTTAAGGGGATTTCTTAAGGGGTCATAATACAACAATAATAAAGTCCATAATTATTTACAACATATTAAGTGCATGAAACCAATATATTAAGCACATGAAATAAAGTCCATCAAAGTACAACCCATGAACTAAAGTCCAACTAAGTACTTGAGCCATGAAATATAAAGTCCAATAGAGTACATGAGAAACCAAAAATGTAGTCCATGAAATAAACAAATATAACCCATAAAATCGTGTTTCTAGGTCATGCATTGTGACCTCTATAATCAAGAGACCTCTTCACACCATGTGGACTATGCGGATGACCTAAAACACTTTGTACAAGAGAAAGATGAAATTAGATGTAAGACAATGAAAAATGATTTAATGACAATTTAATTTATAATTCATCATAAAATTAAATTACCATCATATCTGGGTTTGGATGCTCTGGTGCACTTGAACCAACCTTTAAATTCTCTGAATCAATCTACATAAACAAGACAAAGAAAGTTGAAATTAGATGTAAGTCTACAATTAAAAATGATTTAATTCAATTTAATTTATAATTTATCATATTTTAATTTTACTGTATTATGAGGTTGTGCACCCTCTTCTCCAGGACTTGTTTGTACATGCTCAGCTAAAAAATGTCTCTCATGTTATCATCCTCATAGGTGGTACAACACATTCTTCATTTTGAATAATGTTGATTTGATCTTGGATGGTTCTAACATTGGAATTGATTCGTGCTTGCAAATGAGCACCATCGATTTCAGGTGGTGGAGGTGGGGGGTTATGAGGTGGAGTGGGTGGAGGTGGAGGTGAAGGTGGTGGAGATGGATGGTGCAGAGGTGGATTGTGAATATTATTGAATCGATCCATGTGATCTCTAAGATATGAGTGAACCTACATTAGATTTGTAATTTCAAAAGGTAAGATACATGTTTAGGAAATACCCTTAAACCATTCAATAGAAATGGCCTAATTAAATACAAATGATAAAATATGCAAGCCTCATTTATGTCTAAGGAATGTTACTTGAATGAAAATACAATTAACTATTAATATAGGACAATTTATGAATGCTATAGGGTTTATGGTTTAGAGTTTAGGATTTAGGTTTTAGGGTAATAGGATGGCTTAATTGGATTTATGTAGTAAGGTCCTAGTACAAAATGACATGGCTTTTAAGTGAATAAAATTTGGTGAAGATGCCCAAGGCAACCAACTTTCATTAAGGTTCGAGGCAACTTCACCAAATTTTATTCACTTGAGCCATGTCATTTTGTCCTAGGAACTTACTAGACATAGATCCCCTTAAGCCATCCTATCACCCTAAACCATAAATTGATCAACCTAGATCATAAAATCTCATTCATATTATAATATTGCATGATCTTATTATTGTTAAATTTGGTTGCCTTGGGCAACTTCACCAAAATTTGAGAACTTAAAATTTGATCCCCTTAAGAAATGTCATATTAGGACACCTTAAGACATCCTAAAGTTTGGCTTAAGGGGATCTATGTAGTAAGGTCCTAGTACAAAATGACATGGCTTAAGTGAATAAAATTTGGTGAAGATGCCTAAGGCAACCAAATTTCATTAAGGTCCTAGGCAACTTCACCAAATTTTATTCACTTGAGTCATGTCAGTTTGTACTAGGACCTTACTAGACATAGATCCCCTTAAGCCATCCTATCACCCTAAACCGTAAATCTATCAACCTAGATCATGATTTATCTCATTCATAATACAATGTCTTAAGGGGTCATAATACAATGTCTTAAGGGGTTATAATATTTAGGATATGTGAATCCACCTCCACATCTTAAGGGGATGTCTTAAGGGGTCATAATACAATGTCTTAAGGATATAATTGATTTAACAATAATTATGCATGATATTTAGTGATTATACAATCAAATATAAAGTTTCAATGTAGGAAAACATGCACATTTAACAAACAAAATATATAGAATATCGATTTTGTTACATAGAAGTACATAAAGTACATAATTGTGTACGTACATGTATTTGTAATTTGTACAAAATGTTTAATTTTGTAAGTATGTACATATATGTCATCTCAAAACAATGTTTACAAAATTTGGATATGCCATCTCAAGAACATCTCAAAGTCATGCCCAAAATGTAGTAGGTCTTCACACCACCTAATATCAAAAAGGTACAAGCAATATCAATGAAATCATCAAAACATACATATTTTAATTTATATAAAACTATCTATATGTACACAACTCAAGTACCTGCATTTAAAAGTATTCCACACATGTGTGTAGGTTGAATCCAGGCATCCTCTCATTTTTGTTTCAAAGTATGAGATCAATGTAATGATGGCTTAAGGATACAAAAAAGGATAATAAATAAATTTTAACTATTAATGTACAAGCAATATCAATATGTAATCAAAACATGTATTTAAATATAATTTAACTAATATTTAATTACCTATTTTTACCAAGTATTCCATGTTGTCTAGGTTGAATCTGCATGGACTAGATCATTTTTTGTGATTATGGCTTAAGGATCTATAAAAGGATAATTTAAATCAGTTTCAACTAATAACACACTTGACCAATATCAAAACATGTATTTAATCTATTTAAAAGGAAAATATAAAACTAAAACTAGATATTTACCTAGATATTTACTTATTCCATTGTACCATCTGCATCCTCTCTTTTTTGCAATGCATCTATGATTGTCTCATGCTCTTCCATAGAAATTGTCCATAGCACTTTATTTGTAGGTCTTCCACGATACCAACTAGTTTTATATTTGTTGCCACCACCAAATGTGAGTAATGCATAATCTTTTTATGTGTTTCATAATCTTCGAATGCAGGTAGACCATTTTCCTTGTTAGGTATTTTCGTAGCCAAGTGCCAACAACCACCACCAATCCTATTGGAAAACATGAAAACCATCATCAAATAAGTTCTCAAAATTTTCTTAAGGGGATCAAAGACTTGTTCTAAAAAATTGCTTAAGGGGATCAAAAACTTGTTATCAAAATTTGCTTAAGGGGATGTATTAAGGGGATCACCATACCTATTAGATAATGATAGCCATCATCATCTTCTCGAGGTGCTATTAACTTATATTTATTCTCCACACAATGAGCCAACCAATATTTTGTTTGCTCTTCATTCCCCTCAGGTGCAACAACATACACATGTCCTACAAACAAAATTTGATTTAATAACTTGTGCATATCCATATAAATAATTTAGTATTAAAAAATAACTTAATGAAGTGAAATAAAATGAAATAAATTTAATTAAATTACCTTCTTCTATAAGGTCTGAAACATGGTCATAGTCTTCAGATGCAAACACTTGATCATTTTCTTCAATAGTTCTTTCATATTGATCAAGTGCTTGTGCAGGTGTCAACAATCTTGGCTGCCATTGTTCAACCCATTCTGTATTTTCACATGCTTCCCAATCTCATGAGATAGAAAACTAGAAAAAACATGCAATCTGCCTTGTCCAGATAGTTCATGTGCTTGTTGTCAAACTCTTAAATGAATGCCATTTAGTAGATCCATTGATTGTCTCACAGTCAACTCTAGGTACAATGTTCTCTTCTTCAACCAACCAAAAGAATCGATGGACTATAGAGTACTCACTTGAACTAGGTGCAAATAATCTTGTATTACACCAATCCACAATCCCACATGCATCTTTAAATTTTACTGCATCCTCAAATTTTAATTGTTCTCCAGCAAGAACTCTTTTGATACACGCACCAGCTCCATCATGTTCTCCTTTACCATGCCCAACTTCAATAAAACTCCATATATGTTGGACATTAAGTTCCTTGTGAACCTTACTTAACCAATAGAACATTTGAGCATTCTTGAACTACCTCGTATAATTATTTGACCATATGAGGTGTTCTTTCGTCTGGATTCCTCTTTCTCTTAAATTTCTATAAAATATACTAAAACAGTATTGAACAAACTCTAACGAGTGTAACCGGTTGTCACTCAAATAAAAATGATACTCCCTCAAAACTTTTCTATCATCCTCAATGCTATCATCTGCATGTCTATAAAAAATATGGACAAACATAGCTACTTGCACTGAATTATAATACTATGATTGAATTTTCTCTTGCGGAGCTAGAGTATAATCTTCCACAAAATCAACCACTGAAAGTATAGTACCAATTGGAAATGTGTTTCTACATGCGTGAAATTGGCCATCAAGCCATCGAGCATGTTGAGAGTGCATGACATATTTTGGTACAATCTTATTCTTAAATTCACTCATGAATGCATGAACACTAACTTTTTCTATAACTAAATCACAACGCTTTCCTATTTTTCCATCTTTTTAAAAAGAATAGTGAACATTCTTAAATCTTTTAACATCTACTAATTGTTGTCCAAAATCATTATCAATACTTTCATGCATGTACAAATTCTTAAGAATGAAATATTTCCATAGTTAATGCATTGTCTAGAAATACAAGAACTTAAATAAAACAATTTACCATTAGATCTATCACAAAATAAACCTGAAATAAACTCCCTTATTGCTTCAGGTGGCATATTAATACCACATTCTTGTGTAATCATGTTAGTATGCAAGGTACAACATATATATTGAAAAAAATCATAAAAATAATGAAATTGAACATGCATTTTACAACAAAAAGATATTTTTTGCTTATTAATTTTTACATACTAGGGTTTGCATTTTTCAAAAGACCTTTGATTTATTTTAATATTAAACCAGGTAACACTAAATCACCACAAATTTTTTTATAAAATTTATAAGTTTGTGTTGTATCTAATAGGTGTTTTGGGTGAGGATCGCGAACTTTGGACCTCACCCTTAATTTTAAAACATCTCTAGCATTAGATGAAACCCTAGTATTATCATGCCAATATTTTTTTATCAAAGATTTAAAATTTCAACATTCAATTTCATATCAGACTTTGGAAGTCGACCACTAAAACTCCAACATTGGTTGATAAGATCATTTTCTATACTTTCTCTTCTTTTTTCCACTCTTAGCAATGTTTTAGGATGCATTTTTAAAACTTCACTAATATTGCTTACCATTCTTTTATTCAAAGTTTCTTTATTAACTATAGCAATTGTTATAGCTCTTCTTGTTGCATTTTTATCTTTAGATCAACTATTTTTCCCAATAGATTGAATGGCACTAGCAATAGTAGACATAACATGTTTTTAATGATTGATCTTTTCTTTTTGGTTTAACATAAAATCCTAGCCTTTTCATTAATTTCCTCATTTTTTGCATTCTCATCAATTGCATCATTAGTTGACATTGAAATGCAAATTTTTTACGATAAAAGAATTTTTTGTATATTCTATTTGCATGTGTTCTTATTTGCCTCCAAAAAATTTAACCAGGAAGATTATTGAAAAACACCACTTTCAATTTTTTTAAAAGTATTTTCATTAAATTGAACATCACATTCTATATTTTCATCTTCATCTTCATTTTCATTTTCATTTTCAACTTCAAAATAATTTACATCTTCATCTCCATTTTCATCAGCAAAATAGTTTTCATTTTCATTTTCATAAACAAAACAGTTTTTGTTTTCATTTTCAACAAAAGGATCATTCTAATTTTCATTTTCAACAAAAGATTTTTCTTTTTCATTTTCAACAGATTCTATAAAAGTTTCATCTCTCTGAATATTATCAATGTCAACATTGTTAAGTCTAGCATCTTGTAAAACTTCTACATACGAATTTACCATTTCACTAACATGTGGATTTGAAGACGTACCTAGATTTGTGCATATTGAAACATTCTCCATAGCATTGAAGGAGGGATTTGAAGACATAGTAGGAATTGCTTGTACAATCATATTCTTCTCCAAATTGTCTTCTTGCAAATTAGCTTCATCTACAACCATGGTCTCCTCAATGTTTTCATCTTCAATAGTTGTGGAATTGGATACTCCACCATCATTCATTGATTTAATTCTCATTCTTCTTTCTCTTTGTCTTTTTTTCTCCTTCTCTCTATTTGCTTCAACTTCTTGAGGATTCAATGTCTTCCTCCTCTTATTACTCAAGCTTTTGAACCCATGATTATAAAATTCTCAAGCACAAATGAATGTCAATAGTGAAATTCTTCAAAAAATTCAATCCAAATTAGAAATTGAAGACCTATAAGGACAAAATTTGTCCTCTTGTGTTCCTCAAAACAAGTAGAAAACTAGCATAATTCCACTTTAAAAACTATTTTCTTCATGCCTCCTTTGAAAAATTAAAACCATATTGCAAGTTGCAGACCTTTTGTTCCTCCAAACAAGTACAAAACTAACACAATTCCACTTCAAAAATGGTTTACATGATGCCTCCTTTGAAAAAATAAATAAAAAATGCAAGTCCACAACCTATAAAGATAATAGTTGATGAAAAATAGCCCAATATGTCACACTCGGCCATACATGTGAAGTTGCAGACTTCATAGTAAATTTTACTAGTAAATTTAAATAAAACGGTTAAAAAAAAAATGGGATCCCGTTTATTTCCATTTTATATTCGGGATCCTGTTCCCCAATATTAAATGTGTGGATGGTTGAAAAAGGAATGAGATCCCATTTATAAAGCCGGATCTCGTTTCCCTGTCAAAGATCACCGCATTAAATATTAAGAAACGGGATCCCGTTTCTAAAAAATTGAAATTGGATTTGCTTTTTGGTCGAGTTTTTGGCTTGTATTTTGGTTTAAGAAAAGCATTGGGAATTTGAACCTAGGCCTTCAACCTGGTTTGACCTGCAAATTGAAGGTCCTAACAATGTTAGAGAAAAGTACCGAGTTTGGACATCTGGCTAATGACATTTTTTGTAAAATCTTTTGATGAAATGAAAATCCATTTTAGATGAGACAGTGCAAATTCCAAATATGTAATTTTTTTTACAATTGGATTATTTTTTCTATTTCTCAATTAATTTCTGATGAAACTGGTCCATAAACTTTAAATATCAAGGTTTTTTACTATTTTAATAACTTTTGATCAACATAACATTTTGACGAATGGATTGCATGAGAACGTACTTCAGACAATTCTTTTCAATTTAAAAAAAAATAAAAAAATGATAAGTTTAGGTCATCTTATGTGTGCTGTACACAATGATTTTTAAAAACGACAAATATGGCTAATAAAAATTTAACAAAAAAAAAATTCAATAAAAAATTATAAAAAAATATGGAAAACATGTTTTAGTGAGTCACAAATCTTTTCCCAAAAAGATTTAGAAAAATACGATAATTTATGTCAAAATATAGATGTAGTATGCATGCATGGTATGGTAAAATAAGTGACTTTTAAACAGTGGCTTTTAGAAATGCCTATTGAAACTCAATTTGTACTGTCTAGGTATTGAAATAAATTACATATTTGGAAACTAGACTTCAAGTACTACATTTTATGAATAGTGACTTTTTTGAACATTCCATCTCTAAGTGCTTCAAATTTTAAGGTCAACTATGCCAAATTCTGAAAATCAAGGAAAACACTTCCACTTTTTGGCCAAAAAGTGGACTCAACTTCTTGCCAGCACCCACCAATTTTCCATTTCCTTTATTATCACCTTGCACTATTTTCTCTCCTCCTATTTGAAGTATCTTACTAGAGACGTTTATATTATTGCTTACTTTTAACAAGATCATAGTGATCTTTTTCTTGTGTTTGCCTACATATTTTATGTTGGAATGTGAAGTGAATTTCATTGTTATTCTAGCAATGATGAATAGTCGACATTGAGTATAATTTATGGTAATTTTGACAAATATCTGACATGTAGTTGCATGAGTCACACTTTCCATTTTTGGAAGTTTTTGTTCAACAAGGACTCAACAACTTGTATTTTTTTTATCCCATGTGATGTCATTCTTTCTATATATTTTGAAGATTGTTGTATCAGTGAATATTTTTCTTGAAAAATAAATTAGGGTTCAAGATCATTTCTTGTGGTTTTTTCCCTGGTATAATTTTACCAATTTTTCTATGTAAATTTATGTGTTTTATGCTTATTATATTTCTCTAACTTTAATTTTTCATCACATTAGAATCCCCTTATGTTGTTTTACGTTCACAAAGATGAGCCTTTCATCTATGTTCATTTTGTTTGTATGAGGGAATCATGTCATGAAATAACTTCAAGACCTTAAAGCCACTTGATGGCTGCTAACTCAACTCAAATAACTAGTCACTAGATAACTACTAAATATATGCACCAATTAAATCCTTTGATGCATATAAAAATGAGAATGCCAAAAAATCATGAAAAGTGAAGTAAATTATCAAGCATGTAAGGTGCAGATTCATTCCAGAGAGCTTGGATCTCTTTCTATAAAATTCAAATTGCATGTACACCGTCCCATAAAAGAGTTACTTGAATGTAACTCACAGTGCATGTACACCATCACAAGTTTCATTAATAAAAAAACCAATCATATGGTGATACATAAGGTAATATGTAATACATGTCTTGGTGCACATGTTTTAGTCAAATTTATATTTTAATCCATGTTTCTGGATAGCTCATCGAAGATGTAGTTGATTAAGCTACATCAATGATACCCAAAACCCAAAACAACGGATTTAAGCTCTTAATTTAATATAGAGATATCCTATTTTTTGTGAAAATGTGATGTACCATTTAAGAGCTTGACATACATGAAGTTAGGTTGTATGGATACTAGATCCTGTCCCTTAAATACAATTTATAGAGTAAAAATTGTAACATATATAATTTCTAATATTAAAATATTATTAATGTTTGATATATATATAAAGATAGACTTGTTCAACAAAGAGGTCTTTTTTATGACAAATAGATTGGCTATTGAAATTGACTCAACTATTAAAATGAGTGAATAACTACTAAATACATGCACCAACAAAATCTTTTAATGCATATAAACAATAACATTACCAAATTTTTATAAGAAAAATAAAAATAAAAAACATGTAAAGATGCAAACTCATTCCATAGAGCTTGAAGCTCTTTCCATAGAGGTCAGAGTGCATCTACACTGTCACTTGAGCCACTTTAGACAATTCTGACCATCCTAGGACAACCGAGTGCTTCACATCTGTGAGCTTCACCTAGATGCAATGAGTGCTAAGTGGACCATTCATTATCATGAGAGATGGGTTCTTGTGAACCACCACTCATTAAACATGGGTCAATGAGTTTGACTCGTAAAACTACACCTAAATCCTGATAACAATATCATAATTTCACATGCTGTGGAAAATACCTCCTTATCGATTTGATAATGCTTTAAAAAAGTGCAGAGTCGCTGACATGAGAATCTAAAACTGTACCTAAAGAAACTAAACCCGTATGTGGGGAGAAACTAGTGTGGCTTAAATTTGGGCACTATCTATCCAGCCCCAGGAATGCACCGGGGGATGGATGCCATGCTATGCCTCCATCCATGCGTGTCGTGCAAACAACAAATCAACCGAAGGCTTTGGAAACTTCGATATTTAAGCCTCTGCCTTCCTCGTTTCTCTCGCCAACGTGCGAATTGGACCCGTGCAGACTTGTCCGTAATTTCTTCCAGCCGTATTGCAAGTGGGTGAAAAATATGTAATATGAGAGGATATGATTTATTTAAAAAGATATTGATTATATTTTATTTTATTTTTTATTAAATGTATATTTTTTATTAAATTGAAATATATTCAATAAAAAATATTATTTGTTAATATGGAAGGAATAATATTTATTTAAAAAGATAAGAGTATATTTTATTTTATTTTATTATTAAATATATTATATTTATTTTATTTCTAGAAAGTTCTATGTGAAGAAATAAAATAAATATAATATATTTAATAATAAAATAAAATAAAATATACTCTTATCTTTTTAAATAAATATTATTCCTTCCATATTAACAAATAATATTTTTTATTGAATATATTTCAATTTAATAAAAAATATACATTTAATAAAAAATAAAATAAAATATAATCAATATCTTTTTAAATAAATCATATCCTCTCATATTACATATTTTTCACCCACTTGCAATACGGCTGGAAGAAATTACGGACAAGTCTGCACGGGTCCAATTCGCACGTTGGCGAGAGAAACGAGGAAGGCAGAGGCTTAAATATCGAAGTTTCCAAAGCCTTCGGTTGATTTGTTGTTTGCACGACACGCATGGATGGAGGCATAGCATGGCATCCATCCCCCGGTGCATTCCTGGGGCTGGATAGACAGTGCCTTAAATTTGATTCATCCCAACCAGTTTGAAGTGAAGCAGTCAAACCTGCAAGCCCGGAATTTGTTGTACAAAAGGGCCTGAGTGATTAGTTGATTTGTTCCCCAAATCAGAACGAAGAAAAACGTTTTCTAAATTTATCGAACCGGGAGAAAATGGTTGGTCAGGAAAGGAGGTAGTGGCATGTGCTTGCCTGTACGAAGGAACAAAGGAAGATTCTTAATAGCGTCCACGAGGTCAAGCAGCCTGTGGGACTGTCTCCAGCCGATGCTTGCAAGTTGCAAATAAAGTGATGGGTAATGGGCCCCTCTCTTCAGCAGAAACTGTATTTATAGCTACTCTGTCCATTCCCACATTGTCCCTTAGCCTTGTATTTCTTATCCTTTTATGTACTGGTTCTGAACTTCGTACAACAATGGGCTCAGAGCAATACGCCAGCAGAAAAAGTACTCAGAGAATTCTGTTTACTGCATTGGCTTCCGTACTGATAGTTGGTGCCGTCATCTTCGTTGCAACCGGAAGTAAAGAGAGAGAAGAACACGTGGAATCGAAAGGTTTCAGACGGTTGAAAGAGACGTCAAACGTGTTGAAAGAGGCTTGCAGCAGTACGCTTCATCCAGAGCTCTGCGTTTCCAGTATTTCAAGCCATGGCGAGCTGTCAAGTAAAGCCGATCACATGGAGATCGTGCAAACCGCTGTGAGGGTGGGCATAAGCGCCGTGGAGAAGATCAAGACCCACGTCCAAAAGCTTTCTCGCCCCGGCCTTACCTTCCGGCAGCGCGGCGCCCTCAAAGACTGTATGGAGATGTCCGAAGACACTCTGGACGAGCTCCACGACACGCTCTCCGATTTGCAAAACGCCACATTCTTGTCGATGCCAAAGCATGCCGATGATCTGAAGACGCTGCTGAGCGGAGCCATTACTAACCAGTACACGTGTCTCGATGGCTTCCACCTCTGCAAAGGCCATCTCAGACAAGACTTGAATGACGAGCTGCTCAAAATCTCGCATTTGGTCAGCAATTCGCTTGCCATGGTGTGTAACATTTCTGATAAAGCAAATCAGATCCTTGGCAATACAGATTCACTTTCCAACCGTCGATTGTCAGACGATTTCATATCGTCCAACGATGACGGCTTTCCGTCGTGGATGTCTGCGGGAGATCGACGGCTTTTACAGACTTCTGCTCAAAATGTAAAGGTTAACGTTGTTGTTGCCAAGGACGGGAGCGGTCGTTACACAACCATTTCGGCGGCGGTGGCTGCAGCTCCGCAGAAGAGCACGTCCAGATATGTCATTCATATTAAAAAAGGAGTGTACCAGGAGAACGTAGACATTCCCAAAAACAAGCATAATATCATGTTCGTTGGTGACGGCAAAGATGTCACTGTGATCACTGGCAATCGAAATGTTAAAGACGGCTTCACAACATATAATTCTGCAACAGTTGGTAAGCCATTGTTCAACTTTTAAAGTTTTTCTATGTCTTGTCATCAATTTCAATAGCAGCGAAATTTGTATCTTAACTAAACAAAGAAACTGAGTCAGTAATGTGGATTAAATGTTGCAGCTGTGTCGGGGAAAGGATTCGTTGCCCGTGACATAACCTTCAAGAACACGGCAGGAGCGGCCAAGCACCAGGCCGTGGCCCTTCGCGTGGGATCAGATCTTTCGGCATTCTGGAAGTGCAGCTTCGAGGGGTTCCAGGACACCCTTTACGTTCACTCCCTTCGCCAATTCTACAGAGAATGCGACATCTACGGCACTGTAGACTTCATCTTCGGAAACGCTGCGGTTGTTTTTCAGAATTGTAATATCATGGCCCGAAAGCCCGATGCAAACCAAAAGGTAATGTACACTGCTCAGGGCAGGGAGGATCCCAATCAAAACACGGGGATCGCCATTCAAAATTGCAGGTTGTCAGCAACCTCTGATCTAGTTGCCGCAAAAAGCTCGTTCCCGGTTTATCTGGGAAGGCCATGGAAGACATATTCTCGTACTGTAATAATGCAATCGCACTTGGACGATCTGATCCATCCTGCCGGTTGGCATGAATGGGAAGGAAACTTCGCATTAAGTACACTCTATTATGCAGAATACATGAACCGTGGTCCCGGTTCTGGTACTTCAAATAGGGTGAAATGGGGGGGCTACCGTGTGATTAAGAGTTCGAGTGAGGCAAGCCAATTTACAGTGAACCAATTCTTACAAGGAAATTCGTGGTTGCCATCGACAGGCGTTCAGTATACCGCAGGTTTTACTGGATAGTAAGTAAAGCAAGAATTGCTAATTTAAATCTCACTGTGTGAGAAAGGTCACAATAAATTATTAAGATTGTGTGCATTTTATCAACACGGGTTTAATGTGTCGATGTGAATTTATATTTAAATACATTCAATAATTTTATAAACATGTTTGAGCAATGCAAATACTTATCCAAGTCTGGATTGCACGTAAGCGAACTATCTGACAGGTTGTAAAGCATGCAACTTTCAGATAATGGTACAACTGTTTGCAGAATTTAGAATATCAGGAGAGGGGACCAATAGTCCGGTGGAATCTTATTGTTGGTAAAGTCTGTGTGATTACAGGATTTATCCTTGCAATATATTTATATTATATATTATTAATAATTGATTACGCAAACATATGAGAGTTTATAAATGTCATATAAAGAAATCATAAATGAATTTATTAACAAGAGAAATAATTTTTTTTTCTTCATATAAAATATTATGACTATTCAATAATGATTTGTCATTTATAAAAAAAAGATGTTCACTTAGATAATATTGTTGTTATGTGGAATAATACTCTTATTATGTGTACAACTATTGGATCATTTGTGTTAGATATAAAGCTTAGAGATAACAAAATTTACTGTTACCAAATGATATTGAGATCATTTAGGTTAAATAAAAGTTATATTTTAAATAAGAATATGATATTGTTCTAACAAATGATTTCTTTTTGTTCAACTACTAGAGATTTCATGGCTAAGTTTTGATCAAATCTTCAAAATTTTATTTTAATCACACTTCTCACTAGATGTGCCAATGTCCGAAGTTGCATGATGAGTTACACCTCAAAACTTAGTTGTAGATAGATAAGAGGACATTTTACGTTACTAAAAGATATGAAGGTTGGGTAGAATTCCATGTACTTGCTCCATGCTTGCAATGTTATCCCACACAATTACAAACCTCTCTCCCTTATTAGATATTAGAGAAATTGAGGTGGCATGATTCTTGGATTAAATTTGATGGTATATTATGTTTATTTATTTAACCAATTATATTAAATTAATTTAATAATTTAGGAAACATGCACACATATATTATAATTACGAACCATTCTGACATGTGAAAAGTATTATTAAACTATAATGATACAAATTGCATGTTTTATATCTTTCCCATAAGTTTTGTATTCATTTTTTTATTTTTATTTTGTTACAACAGGGTGTCCCCGCGGCCCCCCGCCCAGCGTCACCTAGAGGCGAGCGGGGGGGCGAGACTAGTCCCTGCGAGTGTTTGCAGCGCTGGCCACCACAACCACCAGGTAAGTACCAAGAGCGGAATCGAACCCGAGACCATGAGGAGCCATCCCACAGCCTCAAGCCAATCTCGCTACCCGAGCCGGCTAAGTTTTGGATTCATTTTGATTGGGCTATACTTTATGCAATAACTAGCCTATAAGTGACATATTTTTGTATAAAACTTGACATAATAATCCAAAACTTGAACACTGTTAACTTCTCACATATTAAGAATCTAAACTCAACTAACAGATCACTCATGGGCCCTGCCTTGGTTTTGTTGGCCTAGCAAGTTCAACCTGTCTATCCTATGTGTAATAATTCTCTAAGTGTCTTGTGTATAATTTTTGATATGTTACACCTCTAGACTCACATGCTTATGATTGTCCTCAACGAATAGGTTTTCCATTATTAGACTAGAGTTTACTTATGGGCACCCATTAATTATGAAAGATAGTTATATTTTTCCATCAAGGATCACCACTATACTAAGAATTCCTTAGTATGTATTAATGTTATCTCCATCCTAATTTTTTACAATTAAAAAGTTCATTACCTTGTATTTTTTATGTGGTTGCATATGTTTGCCCTTATTGAATTGATGGGGTAACTTCTATGAGCTTATATGGTCCTTGTGGTATATGTGTGTCTATGGAATTTTTATTGTGTCAATAATTATAATGCTCTTTTCCCTTGGTTCAAGCTTCGACTTATTTCCATGGTTACCTTCATTTGCATCTTCAAAACCACAACTCATTCTATACCATGGTCTCACTTGAATTCACATAGGTTAGCCAATGCAAAATCCTCACATGTACATTTTTAAATTGATCATTGACTATTTATAATTGGTTATCTTATGACTTAATGCATGTGTACTTTTTTTCATTTACACCTATCATTCATTAAGTCCTCATTACCATTGTAATGGTGCGAATTTGCACCCCTTGTAAATTCCTCATTTATACACACCTTACCTTAGAAAACATGATCCTGGTGATGTATTTTCCACATCTGCTTCAATGTTTCATTCACTTGGTAGCTTATTTGTGTGTCACTCTTGGAATTTATGTCAGGAATGCTAGCACAATGTGCAGACATTTGTATGTCGTGCTTCCATCCTAGCAGGATTCCTACCTCCAAAATCCACAAAGGTGTTACACTCCTCCATTGGACGTGAAGTGTAATGCTTCCTATCCCTCTGACTAACTTCAAATGGCCCTTTTTCCTCAATTATTCCTTTCAAATTTTGATATTCTTCACTCAAATGGGACACTTGAACATTCTTGACTCTACACACTCACTTTTAGCTCCTTCACTCTCACGTTAGAACCCCATTGTAGTTGCAAGTTGTTTTGTTGGCTCCTCTTACTCGTTGTTGTGGAAATGTTGGATTTGGAGAGCTTGCAAGCTCACATCTTCCTCCATTTTCCTTGAGTGCACGTGGCTGGGAAGGTGATATCCATTCACCATCACTTTTCTTTGCATCATCTATTTATGTAGTAGTGTATTGTGTTTTCTTATTCCTTGGTATTTCCATTTCTATAGCTTTTTTATCATCTTTCTACAATCATTACTATCTGGCTATCTGTGGAGGTGGAAACACCAAAGCAGGGGACTGACTGAGGTAGTCCGCTAAACACAACCCCAACATTTTCTCATTATTTTGTGTGTAGGTTGTTTGTCTAGTGAATATTTTGAAGACCTCAACTCATAGGTTTGAAGGTTCATTTCTGCCACCTTTCTCTTATCAAATTCTAGGTGAACACTGTTAAATTATTCTTCTTGTTATTTCAATTTTATATATTTTCTATCTCTTTCGTAGTATAAAACTCTATTAATCGGGTAGTTAATAGGTTTCTTTGGCTTTCCACACTGTACTTTACACTTTTTGTTTGTACAAACACTAGTACATTCCTCAGACCCCGAAGTACCACATTGGAGTCCATGTTCCCTATTGTAGCCCCTTGTCATTAAGATGTCTAAGTCATAGTCTAAACTTGAAAACTAGCTCTCTTGATCCCTTAAAACATTCAGGTGTGCAAAAGGATAGTAACAACTAGATTGCTCCTCCTTTTCAACCCTTTGACGTTAAACCTTTTCAATCTATTTATCTCACTTGAGGTGGATCAAGGTAGCCTATTGTTCTAGACTCTCCCATGACCTAGAGTCCCTGAGTAGTTGGTCCCCCTCCTCTACATTTTTGTGAGCTCGACGTGAAATATTTTGGTTCCATTTCGTAGTATTGAAGAAATATTATCTCGTGTTCTAGGTGTGTTGTAGGTGTGTGTGATGTAGGGAGCATAGCCTTGTGACACAACCTATGACCCCTAGCGGCATAGTTAGAAGGATCCCTAGACATTGTGAAATGAAACCTAGATAGGTCACTATCAAATTATTGAACCTTTGGGGTATCTTGAGGAAATCCTTTTCATAGTATGTAATGATGGCATCTTTTATGCATCTCCCCATTCCTTCTATTCATCCTATGAATGGATCACTTGCTATAACCTTTACATCGTAGGACCTACCTATGAATACAAATAGAGAACCCTCTCCTCTATAGATTCCTGCTCATATCAATGAGAACATTTTGACTGGAGTTCTTGTTGATCTGATGTGTCATGTTAATGTTATAACAGAGGAGATTATGCTAATAAATTTTCTACATAAGGATGGGTATGATGAATCAAAGAGAACAATACATATGCAAAGTGAACTCTTAGTCCCTCCAATTGGCTACATCACCCTCTTAGTCTTGGTAGGACCTAGGATTGTAAATTTTCTTTCTAATATCATCCCAGAGTCTAACTTGTTTAGAGTGAAGCTAGGCATCTCATGGTTGATTTCCATGAATCGAGTCACTTCGATAGTTCGTAATTGTTTGAATTTTTCTCATGATGGCTTTGTGCACATTGTGCATGACACTGGATATAAGCCTCTAGTGTCATGTGGGGGCTACTTATTAGATCACTTTTGGCCTGCCCCTATCGGTCTACTTCCTCCAAGAATGAGCCTATTGTATTACACCTAAATTAAATACAAGAATGGGGGCATAGTTGTGAAGGTGACCTACCCTATCCCCCCTTACATTATTTTGGTTAATGCTTCTATAATCGCATAGTAGCAAACCACCTCCTCCTCCTCTCAAAAGGAGAAGGGGAAGTCTACTCATGCCCATGAGCCTTCCTCTTCTTTTATTGTTTCATTTGCTTCTACGTCTCACCCTTTTGTGACTCCTTTGGCTTTTGCTCCCATGCCTTGCATGGGGATTTTGATGGTGCCTACTTGGTGGAAGGCCAAGCATTAGGTATTTGAGCTTCCCATCAAGGTGGTTGCTTGGAGCTATGAGGAATTTAAGACGTATGACATGCCTCCATCATTACTCACACTATCCCTCTCAAGTTGGATGTGAGGCCTTTTTGACAACGCCAACACCCTATTAATGCCTTGTTGGAACCCATCATCTACAAGGAAGTTTAGAAGTTGTTTTCTGCCAAAATCATATTCCCAGTTAGACACTCCACATGGGTGGTGAACTTGGTCCTAGTTAGGAAAAAGAATGGAGAAATCAGATTATGCGTGGAGTTTCACAACTTGAACAAAGCCTTAGAGAAAAACAACTATCCAGTGCCTTCACTGGATGAAGTGCTACAAATAGTTAATGGATATTAGATGATGTCTTTCTTGGATGGGTACTCCATATTGTGCAGTTTTTGCACACATGCCTCACTAAAAGTAGGGACCCCCTTTTTTTCGTTGTGATTTCTGGTGCTTTGGCCCTTTGGTTTCAGGGATTTCCTTGCTTTGGCATGTGCTTGAAAATATGGCGAGGAGGAACTTATGCTATGATATGGGGATTCTAGTCCTCCATGGAATTATGCGTCGATTGGATTTCTTTGAAATTCTTGTACCCCATTGAATTTATGGATTGCATTCTAACCTGTCTTGTCGGAGGAGTTAATGCTTGGTAGTACGATTTTTGCGACAAGTATCTAGGTGCCTTCTTGGGAAATTTTGTGTTATTGAGCTTTCAACATTTGCACTTTGTTGCTTTTATGATCTAAGTCTTGGGCGTTTTGAGTTTTGGCAATTTGATTGGTTGGTGTCTGGATTTGGTAGTAGATTTATTGCATTGTTTTTGCGGTTGTTGCTAGAGCATCGAAGTTTGTTATCAATCTCCTATGAACATAGATTTGCTTCATCCATGGTATGTAACTTTTTCTCGCCTTTTGAATGATGAATGAGTGTGATGTTTTGATGTTTTGAATGCATTTGGGTCTCAAATTTCATAGGTTTGGTGTCGATTTTTCTAGAGCTAGGGTTTGCTTTATTTTCTTTCCTTAATCTTAGAACCTAGTTGAGATCCCTAGTCGAGTCAGTAATTTTTGTAGTGCCAAGCTCTCCCAAATCACTCTTTTAGGCTCAACCCATGAGTAATTTTGTTGCGATTTATGGTTTTGGGTGTTCGCTTGACTGAAGATGATTCCCAGAGTGAGTTCATGAGCCTATCTTTGATTCATTAGCTAGTAGCTCACTTAGATATGTTCTAAACACTTTGTCTCGAGCTTAACCAGAAAATTGAGCTTAATTCAAGGTTAACCCAAGCTCATTCACTGCATTCATGTCAGGGATTTCACAATTACAACCTAGGGCATCACCAATCTTCACCAATTTTCCTCGAGGAATGTTGAAAACCAATAGATGACTAATGAGAGACTCAAAGTAAATTAGATTTGAACCCAGAAATCTCAAATTTTGTACTCATTCGATTGTTTTGGGTGAAATCATGGGAAGTGGTGGCTTTTAGGATTTAGAGACCTTCACGGAATTCCCACACCCTAAAAATTTCTTGATTTCTCTTGTGCCTCCTTGTTTTCCTAGTGTGTGCACAAGACCAGAATTTTGCATACCTCTGGGATTTCCTTCCAGGGCGGATTTTCCCGAAATGACTTTGCAATACAAACAATTTAAGAGACGAATGAATTTAATGTTGTGCATTTGGCATCTTATGGGTGATATTGATAATGTGAATGATGTTAAATACTTTCCTTTCATGTTGTGATGATTGAACTGATGACTTTTGTGCTTGATCATTAAAATTCACTTAACTAGGAATTTCCTAAAATTCCTCTCTGGCCAGTTTCCCACAGATTGCTAAAAATCCCAGATTTATAATGATTGTATTTTATCATTGATTTGAGGGATTTTTTCATGATTTTGGTGAATAAGTTGTTCATGGGTGACTAACCTTGATTCTAATATTATAAAATGATTTATTTTGATTTTTTATGTTGAATGCAGGCTGAATCAAGTAAGACAATAGTCGGGAAGACTAGGGACAAGCAGATGGATCCAAATGTTGAAGGGTCTACTATCTCTGAGATAGAGAGGGTCAAAATGGATATAAAGAGTAGGATCTCAAAAAGGAAGTTGATTTCCATCTGGTCAAAGGTCACTGATACAAATGTTGGTCTATGGGATTATGAGGAATTCAAGGCAAGGATGGCAGTACGAAACCTTCCCTTGTTGGCTTGAAGGCTATTGGAGTCAGGGTTGGACCATGTGGTTGGATTCCCTCCTATAGTTCAGTGCTATGAGTTGGTGCTTGAATGTGCCAGACATTATGATAGGGGCACACAAAGGATACTTGGTCCTCAAGGATGAATAGTGGAAAATATTAACTATGTCTATAGCCCAGACCTTTGACATGCCTGATAGGTCTCATGTGGTGGGTTTTGATATGGACATAGAAAATAAGTATTATGATGAAGAAATCATCAAATCACAAGTCATTAATTCCTGGCTAGAGAAACCCAAGTCTCACTTCTCCAAGCTTCCCAAGCAACTATTCAGAGAAAAATTCAAAAAGGAATACTATGATCCTATCACACTCCTTAGTAGAGTGGTAGGATTGAAGAGTGTAGGAGTGTTTGAAAACTGGATGTTCCATGTCATTATGAGAATGGAGAAAAATATTGACTACCATTGGGCAGACATTATAAGTGCAATGATACATGAACAGATGTGCAATGTGTTGCAGACAAAGACCTTCACAATGACCTCTTACTTGGTCTATGCACTTGCAAGGTTCCATCCATATAAGGGACTAAGCACTAGGGGCGTGTTTGGGAAAGATGTGATTTATGAGGTGTACCCATAATTACACTTGGGTAGCACAAGCTATAGAAGGGTGAACGATGCATTCACCATGTACATCACCAGGCTATTGTAGGGTGCAGAGCATGTCTGAATCTCAGAAAATTCCAAGGAACTAATCAAGAGGTTTGGAGCTTGGTTTATCCAGTTCCCCACCTTTTCATACATTAGAATAGATGGTTTTTAGAGGGCTCCATATAGACTCCCTAGATATCCCACAGATCACATTATACTTCTAGAAGTCACAAGGCAGATATGTGATTTTGATGCAATTGTCTAGAAGGACAAACATAAGACTGGATTTGGTGGTGATTTTCCTTTGAGAATAGGTAGTAATGAAGGTTTCCCTTCTATTAATTCAGCCCATGCTTTTGAGGAAGAAATGAGCACTTTGGGTCTCTCTTTCCATTCTAAGAGATCCATATTTGATAGGATTGGTGAGGCACAGAAGAGGGCCACCAGGGAATACAACCATAAGGATGATGTAGAAGATTATTGGGCTAACAACAAGAATGAATTTGAAGTAAGAAAGAAGTTCTCCAGGCTGCCAGTGAACTTGGTCCGACTATACAACATAAAGGCCATTCCTGATCAAATTGGAGATGATGGAGATTTTATTTAGAGTCATGACTATGAGCCTATGAAAGACAAACCAATGGGATAGATAGACTAGCTAGAGGAAGAAAAGACAAAATTAGAGTAGATCATGACTTCAGTGATCAAGTACACCAAGTTGTGGCTCAAACACAAGATTTGGGAGTTAGAGAGTATAGGTGTGTAATGCACCTATGATCTAATGGGAGACTTGGAGTCTCATTCCACTTCTGAAGAGTCTATTGAGCAGGACCCTAAAGGTAAGGGTAAGGCTAAGGTGAGCTCTCCTTTAAAGATAAAGATTAAGGATGCTCAAGCAGAAGAAGCAAAAGAAGTAGAGAAGAAAAGAAGACCTATTCCTAAGAAAAGAAAACATATTTCAAAGACAAAGAAATGTGCAAAAGGAAAATTTGAGGAAAAAGGAAAAGAGGATAGTACTTCCATGCCTAAGAGAAGAAGGATAGTGAGATTGTCTCAGAAGAAGAAGGAATGTTCCAGGGTAGGGGATGAAGCTAGCGCACTAATAGTGAGTGTGGAGAGTTTAGGGGAGAAGACACGAGTGTACACAAGAAGACCAAGAACTCCCTCTCCCAAGGATGGTGTGCCAAAGAAAAGTGTTCCCTTAGTTGTCTCTGCCACAGAGCAACATGATGATATCCCTCTTGCTCATGAAACTCATAATGTACGAAGTGAATCCAAGGATGTAGAGGATCACCAAGATCAAGGAGAAGAAGAATTCCAAGAAGGTGAACTCTACCATACAGAGGCAGAGATAGAAAAGATATTGCAGTCCCCCTTGGTGACTTATGAGGATTCACCTATAGAAAATGAAGAAGATAGACTTCCACAGAGAGAGGAAGTGCCAATCAAGACTCCTTCACCAATGCATGAAGAAGAAGAACATGATAAGGAAAGTAAAGATAAGATTGAAGAGATTCCTGAAAAGAAAAATTTGAATGAGGATTTCTCCAAGGTTCAACAAAATGTGGTTGGACAAGGTAATGTGTAGTCAGATTCCATTGTTCCTAGTTGGTTAGAAAAGGAATTAAAGAGTAAGAAAATTATGGTGGAGGATACTCCTCCCAACTTGGATGAACTACTGGAAAACATAGGAAAAGGAAAAGTGAAGAAGAAAGCAAGGGTTATCTCCAAGATTGAGAGAGATGAAGCTAATAACATGGTGATTCACATTGCCACCCTTGTGCCAGATAAGAATAAAGATGAAGTGACTGGTAGAGATTATAGTGTACAAACTATCAGCTTGGGACCCACCTCTATGATGCAGGAATTAGAAGAATTTGAAGCCTCCAGTGCTGCTATTTTGAGAAGATTGAAGAAAGAGGTGCAAGCTAAGAAAGATTTGAAGAAGGAGAATGATAAACTAAAGAGGTATCTGTAGGACATAATGAAACCTTTGCAATCCATCAGCTCCTCATCATCTGCTACAAGTTTTCTACCACAAGAGATGATAACCGAGTTGGAGAAGATGAAAAACACTACACATGCCACAATGAACTAGTTGCAGGGAGTGGAAGCCAAAGGAGATAATTCCATCAAAGATATCCTTTCAACTAGTGGAGATGCTATGAGATCAATAGAGTGGTTGAAGAATGTACTAGCTCAAGATAAGGAGGATGTGGATCTCTTGTTGTAGAAGGCCAAGACCATCATGGAATACACTAAAGACAAATTGGTAAGTGATGGAATTCTTAATTCTTCTAAAGTTGCAGAACCCTGGGAATGGTATGAAGTTTTGCAAATAAGGAAAAGGGTTTTAAAGGAAGTGCATAAGCAAGGGAAGCAAATTGAGGATACTCTAACTAAAATCTACAACAAGTGCATGTCCTTCTTTAATGTTATGACAGGAAGAAAAAGGTTTGCACCAAAACATCTAAACTTAGAGCAATTGAGAAAATGGTGGCGTGATGTATTTTCTCCAGTCAATGAAGACCTAGTTACCAAACACCAGTTAGATGATGTAGCCACATACATTGCGGTAATGGATAAGTATCAAACCTTGAAGGTGGATTGCAATAAGGTTGTAAAGTAGTCAAGAGAAGAAATTAAATCCATTGAAAGGAAAATTAAGGTGTTAGTTATTCCACCTATACCCGACTTGGAGAAGGTATTTTTGATGGTGCGGGATAAAATGGAGCGAGATAAGGATAAAGGGGAGAGCAGTTAATGCAAGGTCTCATCAGAATTTGTGCTTCCATATTATTTCTTCTCCATCATTAACATGCATTAGATCGAACCATGTTGGAGATCCCAGGCCAACCTGGATGGAACACATATTTAATGCACACTTTAAATTATTTTGAATTCTTCTTGGCCGACTTGTTTTTGGGGCCAATTGTTTGTAGCCCTATTTGGGTCGACATAGGATGTAATCTCCATAAATAGGGATTTTTCCTCATTTGAAAGGGCTAGAAAGATAGTTTTACATTGGAGTGAATTAAGCATTAGAGAAAGAAGTTAATAGTTAGGTTATTTCCAAACAAGTATTGTAATAGAAGACTGGAATTGTTGCTACTTTGGATGATTTAATGCAAGTAAAGGCATTGTGATTTGGTGTCAATATTGTGTTATTTTATCTGGCATGGTTCCTATGATTCTATCTTTTGAAATTTCTTAAGCTTAGTTGATATATGTTAGATGACATAATGGTGTTTGTGATTTGATCCTTGAAGTGTTGCAGCAATCTCCAGTCCATAATTTTTGCAGCTAGCTGACTATTGGTTGCTTTACAAAGTTAGCCTAGACTTTGATATTCATTGTGCTTAGTTTAGTTGTGAATGTTTGTTCATTTCAATTGCAATAGGATTGTACTGGATTAATGTTCATGATCTGAAAATCTTACATGCCTTAGAAGATTGCACTATTTCTGTAAAATTGCAGATTTATCTAGGTCAAGTAGGAATTACTTTCTGAGAGATTGGTCCATTTCAAGTATTTTTTCATCTGCACTGTTAATCTTAGGATTAGTGTTAATCTTAGAAATCTCCTTGAAACCTTTACCTTTTGCTATTTATTTCATTATCTAGGTTAGATTTAGGATTTGAAATATCACCATATTGCTAGATTTGATAAGTTTGAAGATTCAATATTTGCTTCTAGTAAGGTCCCTTGTGATTACTAGCATTTTCACATTTATAACTAAGTTGTTTATGCATCGTCAAGACTTGACATTAGATACCTTAGGGTTATCTCTTGAAGCTTGCTGATAGAGATTTTCTTTTCAAGAGAGATAGGATACTTGTATCTTGTCTGAGTTGTTGTTGTGCAGAAAACACCATCAACACTCTGGGATTAATCAGGTAATCGTCCAATATGAAGACATGCATAAGACAACTTTCAACACAAAATGGGGAACCTTTGCATACAAAATAATGTTGTTTGGAATAATCAACGTGGGTGCAACTTTTTAACGTGCCATGGATATTGCTTTAAAGGATCATATCGACAAATGCATCATCATCTAAATGGATGACCTTACTATGTTTTGAAAGAAAAGAGGGGATCACGTCTCTGATCTATGTAAGGTCTTTCAAAAATGTAGAAAATTCAGAATATCCTTGAATTTGAGGAAGTGTATCTTTGGAGTCACGAAGGAAAGCTACTTGGGCATGTGACATCAGAGAAAGAAATTTCAATAGATCCAAAATGCATCCAAGCCATTTGAAAATTCAACTTCCATGCAACAAGAAGGAGCTGATATCCTTCTTTGGAAAGATCAATTTCATCAGAAAGCTCATCATCAACTTCACTGAAATCATCATGCTGCTCAATGCTATGCTGAAGCAAGATGCCAAAGTTGAATGGATGTCGGAAGCCAAGCAAGCTTTTGAAGAAATCAAGAAAGAAATTCTTGACGCTCTAGTACTAGTTAGCGCAGATTACCTAAAGTCATTCTACATCTACTCATTTGCTTCAGATCACTCTTGTGCCAACATATTGACCCATAAAGATGATGAAGGGAACGAACACCCTGTTTTCTTCATGAGTGCTCTGCTGAAGGATGTTGAGTTAAGGTACCATAATGTTGAAAAGGAAGCATATGCTTTAATCAAAGGATTCAAAAGGTTTTGGCACTACATCTTGTAGAATAAGGTTTTTGCAATTGTAATCAACCCAATAGTTAAGACTTTGCTGATGCAAAATGAACTAGGAGAAAGAACAGAAAAATGGGTCACTTTGTTGTAGGAATATGATATGGAGATTCAGCCCATGAAGTTAGTTTGAGGATAGGCCCTCACTCGAATGATAGTTGAAACACTAGCTGAAGCTAGAGTCAAGCTCACCGTAAAATAGTACCAACTAGAGGATGTTTCCCCAAGAGAGTGGTACGATGATATCAACTATTATATGTTGAACAACAAGTGCCCACGCTGATTGCAAGAAGTACAAAACCGTGCTCTAGGGTTGAAAAGTAGTGGTTATATGTTGCAAGGATTTATATTATACAAGTGCAACCATGAAGGAATCTATCTTAGGTGCCTCAGGAAAGAAGAAGAAACCAAAGTACTTAAGGAGTTTTATGATAAATTTGGCACTGGCCATGGATCCGGCCCTTCAACTACCCATTAAATTTTGTGGTTTGGGTGCTATAGGTTGATGGTATTTAAGGATGCGCACAAGCATGTTAGGACTTGTCACATTTTCCAAGTTGTTGCCACCAGAGAAAGAAATGCTACTATCACGCTGCAACCTATCCTAGAGGTAAGACTGCTCTCTCAATGGGGCCTCAACTTCATCGGTTTGGTAAGCCCACCATCCTCTGTAGGCCACAAGTACATTCTAAATGCGTCTGATTATTATACTAGATTGACAAAAGTAATAACATGTAGGCAATATACTATTGAGGTGGTTGTGATTTTTTTGGAAAGTTTTATTTTGAATCGTTTTGGTTGTCCCTATGCCCTTGTCTGTGATAATGGCCCTACCTTTTCCTCACTTAAATTTGGTACTTGGGCCTTCGATTAAGGAATTGCACAGAAGTTCTCATCCAATTATTACCCTCAAGGAAATGGCCTAGCTGAATCAACGAATAAGAACTTGATAACTATGATAAAAAAAACTACTTGATAGAAACCCCAAAGACAAGCACACCCAACTATGTTTTTCCCTCTGGGAAAATCATAGATGCCACAAGGCTTCCCTGGGTGATTCCCCGTTCCACCTTAGCTATGGTTTGGAACCTATCTTTCATGTCCACCTTAAGATTCCCACACTCCAGTTTCTCAACACATACTATGAGGGAGACCATCAAGAAGCCTATTTAGCTCAATTGCTCCACCTAGAAGAATTTTGTGATAGTAAAATTGAACATTTCATGAAATACTAGGGTGTAGTTAAAAGATGGTTTGATCATCGAGCCAAAGTCAAGGACTTTTGGATTGCTAATTTAGTCCTTTGTTGGGATAAGGTGCATGAAAAGAAAGGGGGACATGACAAATTTGACAAGCTATGGCTTGGCCCCTTTCAAATTTTAGAAAATTTAGGAGATAATGCCTTTCACCTCAAGACACTCACTAGAGAGGATGTCTTTGCTTCAATTTTCCCACTTTCCCAGTTGCCTTCTGTTCTCTCCGAGAGAATTCCTTTGTTCTTAATGTGGTGGTGATGTTTAGTATATCAGAAAACCTACTTTGTTGTTCACTCTTGTTTGTTCTTTGGATAAGTCTTCATTCGTAACTATTGATTTATGATTGCTTCTATGGAGTGGTTTCCCTATTTGAACTTTAACTTGACCTAGCAATAAACCCTTGGTTGAATCTTTGCACACTTATCTCAGATCACACACAAAATGCATCTTAATTGTTTCTGAAGAGCTATACACTAGCTATTATGAGGCCTCAACAAGTGAAAAATATTAAGTCTACCCTAGTGACTACTATGATTCCAAACCCACAGTAAGCTTCGATGCTTACATAGTTGAGAAAAAGAAAGAGTACCAAAAGAAACTATCATGATAAAGAAAAAGAAAATAAAATAAAGTATTAAACAAGCAATTGTGTGGGTGTACAAGAAACTCTATCGGGGTTATGGACACTTAGTTGACAATAGAGCAATGTTCGTCGGGTCACAATGACAACTCCATTAATGCTATGGATGCCTAACAGATAGCAGAGCAATGTCCAGGTTACTTTTAAGGTAAGACGATTTACATAGCTTTCCTTGACTGATTAATAGTTGTTCATTATGGTTTCTAAAGAAAAGGAATGAACTCACCATGCACACACTTCTGAGATGCTCATGTGACTTGATTCAGCTAAGGATCTTGTCCTCCTTCAATTTTATTAGTGATTCAAGGTTCTAAATAAACATTTACCCTCAATTTAACGTTTAGGAGCATCCTCCCCAGTAGAGTTGTCATTTGTTGTGCCTATAGCACACATGCCCTGTTCGGAACGGGGACCCTCTCTTTTCACCTTCGTTGGGTCACTTTTTTCCTTTGCATCATTTGGCGTACCCCATACTTTTGAGCTCCAAGTGGCCAAGGAATCCCAAAGTCTTCATCTTTAGTTGACCAGAGTTCACCACCCAACAATTTCCAAGTCCTTAGCCTTTGCGAGGTTTCCTCACAAGGTTTCCTTTTAGTTTGGTGCTAGCATCCTCACTTCTTGTGGGTCCACCCTTGCAGGCTTCCCTTTGCACATAGTTTTCCTTCCTTCATGATTTCATCAATGGTTGACACGAGACGTCTTCCCTTGGGGTGGGTCCCACATCTTCCATCACCGCCATCCTTCATCACTTATTCCACAGTAATGCTTGGGGTTCCTTTCACTTTACGGGTCCCAACTTTCTTACAACTTCCCTTTCGAAACCCGTGCCTAGCTATCCCACCTACCACTATACGAAAAATAAATGTGGGTCATTAATGCAAAATTTCCTATAAATAGGAGGGTCGACCTGTCATTTTCACCGACACAAGTCAAAGAATTGTCAGAGATCAGACAACCACCTCCTCCTCTGCTCCTGCACGACCTTCTAGCCAATCTCAAGCATTGCATTCATTGAATTCTTCAAGATTGACAAGTATGTTGATTGTTGCCAGCATGAAATGTCTCTTTAAGTCAAGTTTCTAAAATTAACTGAAAATCTTGAGAAAAACTTGACAAACTCCTTGAGCGGCCGATAAAACATCCAATTCCACACTGACCTATTTTAAGAAAACCTTTAAAACTAATCAAACCCAACCTCTAAGGGCCATGCAGAGCTTCACCTTCCTACCATTGTTCTTCACCAAGGCCTCAGAACCCTTGCAGCCCAAAAGCCCTTCGATGCCATTGCTCAAAATGAGTTTCAAATGAAAACCCTAAGTAGTATGACCTTGCAAGTCTGCCTATGTGGACTTCTGCATATGGGCATAAGTCATCCCTCTACTTCCCTAGTAAAATCCTAAGGCATCAAACACTTGGAGTAGAAATGTGAAGCACAAAACCCTTGCAGGTTCGCCATTGCAGGCCACCCATTCTGGGCTGCCTCCGTCTGGTCGCTATTTTCAAATAGTCGTACCCTGCCATCCTCATGTATCATGAGTTCCACCAAGCCCAATGAGCTTGAGCTCCTAAAGCAGAGTTTCCAATGAGGGCCTCTCTTTGCAGACTTTCATCTACCTACCGCCATCATTTCACACACCCCCCATAAGTGGCGAAATCCATGTTCCCACCTGCACCACAAACTCCACATGCCATTTTTCCATTTGAGTTCATGCCAAAAAACACCAAGTTTGAAAACTCACATGGACCAAACCTTGTGGGGGTCCGCCTATAGAATTCCCTAGCCTCACCGCCATTAAAAAACAACCAAGAACTCCTGTTGCTCTGCCCAACGAGCTCTAGCTTTGTCATCTCCACTCAGCCTCATTAAGCATTAAAAAACCAAGTAAAATGAATTGTGGTTGTTCCTTTGCGGGCCACTGCCTATGGCCTACCATCCTTTGGTTTTCGATCACCAACACCCGTGTCTTCCCTTCTGCCCATCTTGGGAGGCCCGATCCCTCTGCCGCCATTTAAGTTCATGTTAACAAACTAGCTAATGCCATGGCCTTTTGCAGATTTTCTAGTACATATTGCCTCCTGTAGGTTGTCATCCTCTCTCTACTGTCCTAAAATGACCTTCACTCAGTGACCTTTTGATGACCCCTGCCCAAAAGCAACCAAAGTGCTTAGATCATTTCAAGTTGAATATGGACTCCACTATGTGAGATTTCCCTAGTGGATTTCTCCCCTATGACCATCGTTCCCCAGTGGTTGAGCTCCAAACATCTGTGGTGCCCCCTGCTTCCAAGTTCCTTGTACACACATAAGAAAAGTGATCATTTGAACACCTCCAAATACCTCATAGGTGTGATATGTTTTATGGATCTATGACAATTTCTTTAAGAATGCTTAACAATTACAATTTTAAATCCAACTTGATTCTATAGAATTATCAGACAAACATAAATAAAAATAATGGAAATAACGAAGTAATGAAAACAGAATGAGAGAAAGAGAGAGATGCAAACAAATTTGATAACGAAGTTCTTTGCAAAAATGACTACATCTCCAGGCCCCTCTCTAATGAGTGGACCGCTCCAATTACTTCTCAAAAAAATCAGTACAACATGTTGGCATAATCTCCCCTTGGTTTACAAAGAAATTTGACAAGCCCTCCTTCAAAGTTCACAAGAGCAACCTCTTGAATAGCATAGAAATCGAGCAAAATTTCTCCAAGGAATTTTCTTCTCTATCACCACTTCGCTTCCATCCTACCCTTCTACCCATTTTTATACACCAATATTACCTCAATTGGTTACTAACCAATTGATTTTAAAATATTACCCATACAAGTACAAATCTCCCATAATCTCCCACTTTTTACATATGAAAACAATAATCCCCCCCTTAAAACAATCCTCAAATCTTCAATAATTCGTTAAATCCCTTTAATATGTTATTCTCAGGCCTTAGAGATTTTATTTCAACCTCTTACGAAATTAGAGGGTTACAAATTTTAAATATTTGGGTGAAAATTTAAAAATAAGAGATTTTGGTTTTCGTCTTTTATCAAAACCAACCGATTCCAATATAATTTTAAAGCCATTATTTTATTTTAAGCCTCCTTAACTATCATGTAATGGGCTTCTAAAATTTTAAAAGGATTGAAATCCTCATTTATAGGGATTATTATATTTAGGAGAATTAAATCTTATTTAAAGATTTATGTATACGGAGGGATTTTCCTTTTCATGAAGAGTTGGAAGGAAAGAGGATTTTAAGGCATGGATTAAGGGATCAAATCCTACTAAATCCTCATTATTTTTATTTTTAGACCATATGTTTGTTTTTTTCTTTTCTTCTTCTAATAATTATAGTTTAATCCTTATTTATGCCAACTCACTACTCCTACCACATCACATGCCATATCTAGCCAAGTGTCAAGTTTTGGTGATGCCACATCATCATTTTGACCAAAAATTTGATTACCCATAATTCCTTCATACATACTCCAATTTGTGTGAAACGAATATCATTGGAAAGCTCTCAATGAACTCTTCGCATTAATGTCAACTTTGACCACTTTTGATGCTGTTGAATTTTGACCATTTTCTAGTCTGAGCCCCTAAGTTGACCAACATTTGACCAGGCATAACTCGAGCTCTGTAGCTCCATTTGAATCCATTCAAGTTGCATTGGAGTCAAGATTCTAAGTTGTTCCTAGTGATGTTGATTCTAGAGATAAATGAAAAACTTTAAATTTTGACAAAGATCCTCTAGATCACTCCTCCCCACTAAAGAGCTTTTAGACCTCCGAAAGATGGTTACTTAGAAAGTAAGTGAGGGTAAAGTTCCATCACTTTACCAATCTCCATCCATTTTTCCTTGCTTGGATTCATCCCCTTCAGTCCCACTCTGAGGTATCCAACAACTCCTCTTTGTGAAGTCTTGATTTTTTTGTCTAAGATGACATCCTCTGGCAACTCTGACATGTACTCTAGTGAAAGATCATCAACTAATGGAACCTGAATGTCTGTGTCTTCATCCAGTATCATCAAAGGCTCATACAACTTTAGATTCTCAACATTGATAATTGAATAGATGTACATGTATGGAGGAAGATTAAGGCGAAAGGTGTTGGTACCGATATTTTCCAAGATCTCAAAGGGACCATACTGAATCAACTTGAGCTTCCTTCCTTTTCCTTGCATTCTTTCCATGCTGATATGTAACCAAATTGTCTCCAACCTAGAAATGGTGATTATTGTGATGCTTATCATGTCGAGCCTTGTATCTGGCTTGAATCCTCTCCAACTATGCTTCCACTGCTTGATGAATTGCTTGGAATTTTTGGATGAACTTTAAAGCATTCTTTGAATCATGGTGTCCATCTTCAACATCGTCCTTCCCAAAAGAAAAATCCATCAGTTTTTTGGACACATAATCGAAGCAAGCCTCAAAAGGAGACCTCTTTGTAGAAGAGTGTGTCGCATGGTTGTAAGCATGCTACACATAATGAAGACTCATCCCACAGCTTGGGATGTTTTCTACAGTAACCTCTGAGTAGATGCACATCTATCAAATTTACTACCTCTATCTGTCTATCGATTTGTAGATGGAAGGTTGTACTCTTCTTTAGTTTGGTATCCATAAGTCCCCACAAAACTAACCAAAATTCCCCTAGGAATCAAGAATCTCGATCCAATACAATGGAAGTGGGTAACCCAAAATGAACCCATAAAAACCGACAATACATATGAGCTTTCATTTCAGCAATGACTTTCTTTTTACATGGAATTAAGATACACATCTTGCTGAACCAATCAACTACTACATACAAATAATCATGTCCCTTCCTAGACATAAGTAACCCCCTGATAAAATCCATTGAAACACTTTCCCATGGATAGGATGGAACATTTAAAGGTGTGTACAATCCCAACTTTCTATTACTTGGTTTGTTGGTGGCACACATCAGACATCGTTTGATATACTTAGCTATAGTTTCTTGCAATGAGGCCAGTAACAATATTTTTGCAATTGAGTCATTGTTTTGCTTACCCCAAAGTGTCCTGCAATCAATGAGGTGTGTGCTTCTCTAATTACCTTTTCTTGTTCATCTTTTGGAATGCATAACTTTCCCAAGTGATACAATAGTTTATCCTGCACATAGTAATCTTTCTCTTCTACATGTTTTCTACAATTAGAGCTAAATAGACTTTCTTAAAGTCTTCATCGTTAGCATACTATTCCTGAAAAATTTCATGTACCATGGAACTACCTTTAAAGATAATCAAAGCATTCATAACAAGAGGCCTAGACATCATATCTGCTACCTTATTATGGGCACCTTTCTTGTACTTAATTACCAAATGAAACTGTTGAAGAAAACCCATCCACCTAAAGTGCCTACTTATTTGCAATTTGGATTGTGAATGCAAATACTGAAGCGGCTGGTGATCAGTGTGGATTACAGTTTTTTTCCCCATTAAGTAGTGTTTCCATTTTTTAATACTCTGAACTAATGCATAAAGCTCCTTATCATAAGTAGGATAGTTAATAACTGCACCTAGAAAGGTTTCAGAGTGATAGCAGATTGGTTTAAACCTCCTTGCATTAGCACCATTCCCATGGAAAATCCACTTGCATATGTCTTGATCTAAAATGGTTGGTGTAAATCTCGTAAATCTAGAACTTGTGTTGTGCTCAACTTTTCCTTCAAAGTGTTGATGGCCTTATGCTATGGACCTCCCCACTGAAAAGTTGTCTTTGTATTAGTCAATGCATGCAATGATGATACAATGTAGGAGAAGTTTGCAATGAACTTTCTCTAGTACTGGACTACACCTAAGAAACTTTTAACTTTAGTGATTGTACTTGGCTTAGGCTATTTTAAAATAGCTTCGACCTTCACAAGGTCTACTTTCAATTGACCACCACCTACGACATGGCCTAAGTACACTAAGGATGTCTTAGCGAATTCGCATTTAGAAATCTTTACAAAGAGTTTTGCTTTTCTCAATACATCAAAAACTTTCTTTACATGAATTACATGATCTTACCAAGTTCGACTAAATACAAGAATATCATCTAGATAGACTATGACAAAATCATCAATAAAAGGATGAAAGACATCATTCATGACTCTCATAAATGTAGTTGGTGCATTGCAAAGCCCGAAGGGCATGACCAACCAATTGAATAGTCCCTGGTTTGTCTTAAATGTAGTTTTCCAAATGTCAGCTTCTACAATTCTTATCTGATGATATCTGCTATGCAAGTCTAACTTAGTGAAATAAACTACATGTTTTAGCTAATCAAGTAAATCATCAATACGAGGAAGAGGATGTATGTTCTTTACTGTTACCTTGTTCAGGGCTCAATAGTCGATGCACATTCTCCAAGACCCATCTTTCTTTGGAACCAACACAAATAAATGGTACATGTCGATGTTTGGAAGAGGCACATCCTGCTATAATTGGATTTCATGTTGTATCTCTCTCTTAGGTGGCAACCCCTTTGGCTCCTGAAATAAGTCATCATAAGCATAAACTATTTTGACCATCTAAGTTTTACGCTCTAGATCACACCCTTTAAATGCTTCAACTTTTTCATCCTCTAAGTTGGGTTTTACAAGCATTAATACAAAGTTCTTACTAGAATTGACTAATCTTTTCATCTGACCAACATTAACTAATGCAAGATTAGTCTTAACTTTGTGTGCACGTACAATGCATTCTATCCCATCCTTAAAAAGATGATACTTATTCTCCCCCCTATAAATTTTTTTTTTTTGCCATACAAATAAGGACTCCCTAACACAAGCCCACAAATATCCAAAGGAACAACATCTACCTCTACCTCATCAACAAAGTTTGTAGTGATAGAAAATTTCAATTTACATTCTTTTGTTACCTATAGTTGAGCATCATTGCCAACCCATCCATGTGGATATGGTTTTGGATGAGGTGTTGTAGCCAGATTAAGTTTCTTTACCACCTCTTTAGATATTAGGTTGACTTGAGAACCCATATCAAATAGTGTGTCAATCTTAGTGTGCTTAGTTACAATTCGAATATGAAACATCTCATTTTGTTGTTTATCAACTTTAGGAGGAGTAGATACTTTACTTGTATTTGCATTAGAAAAATTTGCATCAAAAGAGAGAATTATACCTTTCCATTTACCTTGGACTCTAGTAGCAACAATCTGAGTTTCATCTCCAAAGTCGGATCCAAGATCTTGTTGAATCACTATAGCAGTCTTTTGCTTGCCTTTATTTCCTCCGTATTTTTTTGGCCTTAATTCGAGATGTAACTTCCAACATTTTGAATCATCATGCCCCTCTTTCTTGCAATGGGAGCATGTGGGCTTATCACCCTCCTTAACTGTAGCTATCTTCTTCCCTTTGCCTTTATCTTTCTCTTTTCCTTTACCCTTAGACTTCCCCTCAGACTTAGATGGTTTCTTTGAGAAATTATCATTGAAAGAGTTCTTACCCCTTGACTCTAAATGAGTAGCTTGGACTAACACTTCCTCCAGATTACTAGGATTCGATATTAGAATAGTATGTCTTAGGTAAGAATGCAACCCACCTATGTACTTAAGTAATGTATCCTGAGTATACAATGGAACATTTAAAGAAATAGCCCGTTTTCTAAACTCATGGGTGTAATATTTGATAGACTAACCCTTACCTTGCCTAAAGGTTTTCCAATTCATTGTTAATTGTTGCATATAACCTAAAGGATAAAACTATTTTTTAAGGGCAGCAACAAATTCCATCCAAGTCATATTAACCTTGCCATAGCAAGCAATTTCCTCCCGAGTCAAAATCTCCCACCAGGTGAGAGTTGTACCTCCCAACTGGAGAGTGGCTAACTGGATCATAGAAGAATCTTCTATTAGGCCTTGAATCCTACAATACACTTCTACCTACTAGATCCAGTAATGTAACTTTTCGGCATTCAACTCACCATAGTACTTAGGCAATTCAAATTTTACATCTAGTTTAATAATAGGCTTAGACTTTCTCTTGAAAGGATTAATAGTAGTAGAAGAGGAAGAAGAAGGGGAAGATGGAGAAGAAGGGGAAGATAGAGGAGATGGAGCTTTTGGATTTTTCTCTTCTTTGTCCTTTCGATCTTCCTTCTTTTCTCACTTTGATGAACCTCCCTTTTCATGCTTTTTATTTTTTGCATAAATCTCTTCCACCATAGACTTCATGTCGAGAAAGGCTCGCTAAAAAGACTTATCATCAAGCTCTTGCTCAGTACTTTTCCCAGGTTTAGTTTCTTCCATTTTTGGAAAAGTCCTTCATTTTCTGATCTCAGGATTATATTCTTCAAGTAGCCTTCACCTCATTGTTTCATGGAATGTCTTAGGATCCAATTCTGCAATACTAGTCACACAAAGGTCTGATACCAAACTTGATCTATTTTATGGATCTATGAAAATTTCTTTAAGAATGCTTAGCAATTACAATTTTAAATCCAACTTGATTTAATAGAATTATCACACGAACATAAATAAAAATAATGGAAATAACAAAGTGATGAAAATAGAATGAGAGAAAGAGAGAGATGCAAACAAAGTTGATAACGAAGTTCTTCGTAAAAATGACTACATCTCTGGGCCCCTCTCCAATGAGTGGACCAATCCAATTACTTCTCTTGAAAATTAGTACATATCGACATAATCTCCCCTTGGTTTACAAAGAAATTTGACAAGCCCTCCTTCAAATTGTGCAAGAGCAACCTCCTAAATAGCATGCAAAACGAGCAAAATTTCTCCAAGGAATTTTCTTCTCTATCACCACTTCGCTTCCATCCTACCCTTCTACCCCTTTTTATACACCAATATTACCCCAGTTGGTGACTTACCAATTGATTTTACAATATTACCCATACAAGTACAAATCTCCCATAATCTCCCCTTTTTAACATATGAAAACAGTAATTGCCCCATTAAAATAATCCTCAAATCTTCAATAATTCATTAAAGCCCTTTAACATGTTATTCTCATGCCTTAGAGGTTTTATTTCAACCTCTTTAATAAATTGGAGGATTATAACTTTTAAATATTTGGCTGAAAAATTAAAAATAAGAGATTTTGGTTTTCGGCTTTTATCAAAATCAACCGATTCAAATATAATTTTAAAGCCATTAATTTATTTTAAGCCTCCTTAACTATCATGTAATGGGATTCTAAAATTTTAAAAGGATTAAAATCCTCATTTATAGGGATTATTATATTTAGGAGAATTAAATCTTATTTAAAGATAATTTATGTATACGAAGGGATTTTCCTTTTCATGAAGAGTGGGAAGGAAAGAGGATTTTAAGGCATGGATTAAGGGATCAAATCCCACTAAATCCTCATTATTTTTATTTTTAAACCATACATTTGTTTCTTTTTTTTTTTCTTCTAATAATTATGGTTTAATCCTTATTTATGCCAACTCACTACTCCTACCATGTCACATGCCATGTATCCCTCCAAGTGTCAAGTTTTGGTGATGCCACGTCATCATTTTGACCAAAAATTTGACTACCCATAATTCCTTCATATGGACTCCAATTTGTGTGAAATGAATGTCATTGGAAAGCTCTCGATGATCTCTTTGCATTGATGTCAACTTTAACCACTTTTGATGATGTTGAATTTTGACCCTTTTCTGGTCTGAGCCCCTAAGTTGACTGACATTTGACCAAGCATAACTCGAGCTCCATAGCTCTATTTGACTCCATTCAAGTTGCGTTGGAGTTAGAATTTTGAGCTCTTCCTGGTGATGCCAATTCTAGAGACAAATGAGAAACTTCAAATTTTGACGAAGATCCTCTGGATCAAGGTGATTGCCTAATGTGCTTGAATTACAAATTGCTAATGCAGAACATGAGGTGCAGGTGGCCATCTGCGGGCTGCGATGTCTTCAGTGCCATTTTCCTTTTGCTTCCTCTTGATGGCTACTAGCCTAGGGAAACTTGCATCCCTAGGCCCGCACTCCTATGTTTGACTCCAAATGAGTACCAAATGATGAAAATTGATCAATTTCATGATCTTTTGAAGATAAAATACTAAGTCTAATCCTTGTTTTGTAGGATTTCACTAACACTCCTATTATTTTTATGTGAATGTGCTTACTCTACCCATGTTTGTAGGATTTATGGAATCTATTGCGGGCACATTCGGGTAGTCTGTAGATAAGGAGAAAGGAAAGAAAATTTCCAAGCCACCGAGGGGAAAAGAGGAGAAAGATTAGATGAAGTATCAATTCCATGGGGTGGAAATCACCTCCAAGGTTACCTCAATGTGGGATTCAATATTAGATACCAACTTGGGGCATGTAGGCATAAATGAATTCTGATGAAGAATCACAAGCAATCCCATCATGGAGAATGCCTAAAAGATCCAAAAGAGTGGCCTAGCCAAGGAAGCCAGCTTCCCACCTACACTTGTATCCCTAGAACTTGTGATGACATGCAAAGAGTGGTCCCATAGTGGCAATAGGAAAATTATAGATCATCAGGGTAGGGTGTTGGCAGACCTTTCTGCTCGGTCCATAGGCGAAAATTTTCATATCCCCCCTGGCATGCAAGAAGGTAATCAAGAAAAAAGGGGTAGCACCTGGCATGCAAGAAGGTAATCAAACAACATTAGTTGAAAGAAAAAAGGGGTAGCACCGCTAAGGTACCACAAGAACCTTTCAGTGAGCAACTTCCATGAAGAGTACCATGATCTTGTCACTCTACTAAGCAAAATAATGGGCCTCCATGGCACTACCTTCTTTATTTCATTAAAGAGATCATTTGTGGAAAAGAAAAGTTCCTCTAGACCAAGATCATCAATGACACCATGCATATATAGTTCATGGCCATAAAGAAGACCTCCTAGTTCTACATGACCTTCTATGTGGTATACCTACTAGTGGAGGCATTCCCATACAAAGGCCTCTTTGTTGCACAAAACCCTAATCTAAGAAGTAGGGAACTCATGGTATAAGATCGATACCTGCAATTATAGTATAGAAATTTCAAGAAGGAATATCAAAGGGCGAATGACGCCTTCATAGGGAATATCATTAGACTTCTGGGAGGGGATTTTTAGAGATGGGTCTCACACAACACTTTGGCATTCATTCAGAGGCTTGGGTTCCTATTCATTCATTCCCCAAAATTCACATACATCAAAATGGAGGGCTTGTTTGAGAGACCTTACAAGCTTCCCCAGTACCCTAATGATCAGATGATTATATTGTAAGTCTCCTGGCAGCTGTAAAATGCTCACACTCAACTAAGTGACAAACATTAGGTAGCAATTCCATATCCCCTCAATTTCTGGCAAGGAATGTATGCCATTCCCACTACCCAGTGTGCAGAATATTCTAAGAAGGAGATAGTGGAGTATCATTTGGACCTCCACACAACCCAACCTAGGATGGATCCCTATGGAAAACTGAAGAATTTTGTCAGAAAATAGTATGCCCATTTGCCTCATGTATAAAATACTTTTCGGCCAATTGCAAAGATGACAAGGAAGCAAGAATGAGGCATTACATGTGAATGATGGCTCAGTTTGTGTGGTCAATCAACTTGTTCCTGATGTTTGACCAAATTGTGGAGGAGGAGGACACCATCCTTATGAAAGATTTGATGTTGTGGCTAAGTTGTTGTTACTGTTGATTGATTGGGATGAAGAAGAGGTCAACAAACTTGACATTGTAGCAAGTCCCATTGAGAATAGAATCAAGCAATGGGTAGATGCTCAAATCGCCCAACTAAAGACACAGGGTGTCATGTTGACATACGGTGAGCTCATAGGTGAGCTCGAGAGTGAAACATAGAGTGGAGAAACTACTGCCCCAATATGAAAAACTCCTAAATCCCCTCCAACAACTAGATTAGGAAAGAGGAAGGATGTGTCTGAGCATCAACCCAACCACAAATTCTATACATGGAAGGCCTTAGAGAGAGAATCTTCAAAGAAGAAAAATAAGTTAGGTGGATTCAATGAAATGCCAACCATCAAGGAGTATCCACAACATGAAGGAGAAGAAGAGGTTGGGCGACTACAATCACCACCTACTACTTTTGCTCCCACCATTACAGCTATCATTGCCACTCCACCACCTCTTGCATCTCAGGCACTACATGTTTCCTCTCCACTTGCTATGGACATTTTTGTCCACATTACTTACACCTCGCCAATGGCCCCAATTATGGTATTGGATTCCTCTTCAGCCACAAGATCATTGTTGTCATCTACCTCACCATCCCCTCCATTACCTAGTCTTTCCACTACAATATCTTTAGCTGTCGTGCAACTAATTTGTCTCCTCTCACTTTGCTAGAAGCTTTTACTAAATACATGCCAGGAATACCTTCTGAGCTCTCTGGGGTAATAATGAACCTTACCATCCAAGCTGTGATGTCCCAAATTGTTGTTGGCCTACCCATTCCTCCACTACCCATAGAGCCACCGAAAAGGGAGGCTACGATGCAAATATCAGAAGAAATGGAGAAACGAGAAAGGGAGGCTGCCAAAGGAGTAATGGAGGAGCCTAAAGATCCTTTTAAGGAAGAATATTTTGAACATCCATAGGGCATGGTTGAACATAAATATTCATCAATTACCGTTAGAAGAGGAAAAGTCACTCTTTAGAGGAAGTGAACCATCAATTTTAGGGTTTTTCTATGTAATTCTCTTGCACTCTTAAGGTTTTCACCTAAAAGGAGAGAGATAGAACCCAAAAAAAATTAAGGAATGTATGATGTAAGTATGACTAAATGCAATGATCTAAGTGCAATAAAATGATAAAATGGATTGATTATTAATATAAAACTATTGAAATGCATGTTGTTTGAAAACACATTGTGATATGCAGAAAACACCTAGAAATGAATACAAATTGCAACAAAAATTGATGAAACTGAATCAGTCGTAGTTTTGGGAAACTGTTCTAGAGCTTGTTTCAGACAAATCAGTATCTAAAAATGCAGAAAACTAAAATCAGGCCTAGAAGTTGGACTTATTCACCACCCATGGTGAATGAGTCCCCTTTTGAATTCCTAAAGATTCAAAGGTGGAAACAAGATCCTTTGGTCTACACTTTTTCCTTCTCTAGGTGTTTGGTTTTGAAACTCTCAAACTCGGGCCTGAAGGTGACTTTTTGTTGATGTTTTACCTTATCCATTAAAGAGATGACTTGAAAAACTTTGCAAATTGATCTTCAATTATTTTTAAGCCTCCAAGATTCTAAAATATGCAAAGACACATGGAGAGAAGGAAAGTTGTTGGATGTTAGGTCATGGGGGTTTTCTTTGGTCAAACCCCTTTGTAGGTAATTAAACCTAAATGATGAAAGAATGTAATGAAGCATGAAACAATGAAGTTAGTACCTTGCCATGATGTTTGATCTTGAATTTATATAACAAAACATGAAGATTCTACCCTTGAATGTCATTGGAAGCTATCATGGTGACTTGCAATGATGAAACCCTAGCTTGCTTGACTTGATAGAGAAGATAGATGATGAATGAATAATAAGAGATGTGTGAATGAGTTTAAAAGATTTTGAATTAGGGCTTATAAGGCTGTATTTAGAGCGAATTCACCTTATTAGCCCATAAATTGGATCCCCAAGGCCGACATGAAGGAAAACAAAGCTTAAATTCCAAAATTTTCCACTCAAAAGTAAAAAATGGCCCAAATGGGACTCATTTGCCACCTTGAGAGAATCAGTCCCACCTAGCAAGGACTGATTCACCATAGATGGTGAATTATTCCCAGAGGGGCCCATTTGCCAACTAGGTTATTGGGGAATGAGAAAATCAAGTTTATATATTGACTTTGTCAATTATTTGATCAATTTATGGCTCAGGATGCACAATATGGGGTAATAGGGACCTCTTAATGATGATGTGAAGGTTAATTAGGGGTTGGGACACATAATTCACTGTGAAAGTGTGATTAAATACACTTTACAACACTAAAATGAAATCCACATAGCCTAGGAAGGCAAGACATCCAATGTGAATGTGAAAGACACATTACAACACTAGATTAAGGTTAATTTTAGTTTACAAGCCTTCTAGATTAATGTGAAGATGCAATTAAATACATCTTATAATGTTGAATTAAGGGAAAATGGGCTTATTAAGTCTAGAAAAGCATGAAAGTCTTTTATGACACTTTACAACACCTTTACAAGACATCAATAAATGCATTTTATTCAATTTGCAAGGGTCCATGACCTAGTGTAGATGTGTAAAACACCTCACAACATTGAATCAAGGCCTCATTAAGTCCAATTTATCATCAATTATTCTCCAAATCAAACAAGTTTCCTTTTTCTACGATACATTTAGCCTCCAATTTAGTGAGAGGATGAACTGGCTTCAAACTCACACTAAAGTAGACATTCAAGAGGGGATCTGAGTGTACAAATGGAGATGACAAAGGATGAAAAAGATTAAGAAGGTAGAAAAGTCCCTACGATCAAGATGCTAAGTCAAACCATCAAGATAATATGCAATCGTGCAATCGCAAGAACTAAATGAAAGTCTGAATGCTTCATCTGCTCAAACATGAACAAACAATCCAATGTTAGTCAATAAACATATCTAAAATAGCATTCCCCATGAAATTCATTCAAACACAATGAATAAGAAACAAAGTAGAATGATTGAATAAAAGCTAATGAATCTTATTCAAATGCTCAAACCAGCATCCCATGGGGGAATTGATGATTCTTTGATGTTGAAAGAAGCCCTTTCCCAATTCATTGACAAGCTTTGATGATAGATGTGTGATTCTTGATTAAAAAATTCAATAACCTAGCTATGGATGAAAAATGCTATGATAACTTGGATAAAATGGATGCAATTGCATGAAACCTATAGATAATAACTTTTCATGAAGTTGTGGATGATTGTGGATTCAAATAAGCATAGTGATCTAACATGGATTGTGGATGCCAAATCAAATAGAGAAGGTCTCTATTTATAATGGAGAAGGATTGAAGAACAAGGAATAGGAAGAATGTGGGATTAAATTTGAACCAATGGCATTGTACCACTTGTCAACATGCTAATGAAGGAGAGTGGAGCACATTTTGAACAATGTGCATGTTAAATGCATGTAGGTGGAATTTGAAATTCAAACGATAGCTTTTGTAAGAAGAGTTATAAGAGGAGTTAATGCCAAGTTGGCTCAAGGAGAGGATATGTAAGAGACTTTAATGCCATGTTGGAAGAAAAAAGTCCTTTGGGAGGGAGATTTCAAATTGGTGGAATATTCCAAGAATATGCCACATTTCAATGAAAATAGAGGAATTAATAAATCAAATAAATTGATTTACATGTGCAAGTTACAAAAGCTAGAGGAATGGAGGATTAGTGTTAGGGGTTAATTAGGATTAAATTAACTTAGGTGGAATTAGTTGATATGAAATTTAATTTAGATTTTTAGATTTATTTAAATCAAGTTAGAGGATAGTTGGGAGGTTAGTAATTTACTAAATAAATTTGATTTATTCAATTAAATGAAGAACATTAGATTTAATCAAATAAAATTTATTTATTTAATTAAGAGTGGTGACCTTAGGATTTGATTAAATAAAGTTGATTTATTTAATTAAAAGAAGAACATGATAAAATGTTCTGATAAGGTGTATTGTCTGATTTCAAGAGAAATTTTGATCAATTTAAATAAATAAATATTATTCAATTAAATAGTTAGTGTGGACGTGACTAAGGAAGAATTGGTGTTAGTTAATCAGGATCGAGTGCATGATATCAATCAACATATTTTGAGTGTCTACATTTTTCCCTTCTTTGAAGCAATGTACCTGCTGCGTTCGTTCAAAGAATAACCTTGCTGAGATCAAAATTTAAAAAAAATTGTTTTTTTCGAATGCCCAAGTAGAAAGAAGTATATTGGTACAATGCCCCTTTGAGAGATCAGGTGAAAATTTTGATTTGAGGGTCGATATCACGACAAAGAGGTTCAAGATCAGTTCAACTCAAATGTTTGATGTAGAAAAATTTGATGATGTAGATAGCTCATAAACCATGGGTAGCCTCATGTATATTTTGATATATTACACACACTTGATACTTGGATAGAAATGTTTGTAAAGATAGAAGAATAAGAAGAATAAGATGGATGAACCCTTGAGTCTGAGATAATGCAGGAGTCCAACAAGTCCATGAAGCATTAAGACTTTATTAGATTAATGATGAGTGATGATGATTTTCTTGTCGGGGATTAGGACATGAACAGGCTTACTTTCCTTATGTTTGATAACACACATAGATACAATGCATCAAGGTATAGACAACCAAGATGGCGTTGTACCTAGTGAGATGGAATTTGACTCAACAAAGAGATAGGAGTATTCTTGTTCACACCTAACATACAAAAACCTTACTAGGATGTACCTCAAAAGTTTCAAACATCTTAGACCAAAACATGGGAAGGTATAACCTATCAATGCAATAGTCAACAAGTTGTCGAAAACCTTCCATACACATCTAACAAAGCAAGTATTCACCAAGTTATATTACAAGAATGTCCAATAAGAAAAACAAATGAAAGATCACAATGATCAATGCCCCATTCCTTTCTCTTTAAATTGTTTTGATTAGACATCATCGAGAGATCATTAGAATGAGCACAATAAGATAAGTCAAAAGAAAAGATCAAGTAAACAAACAAGTCAATGCTATTCATACCTCTAGCCAAAACTATACTATGGTGATGCTTGGTGTTGATGTCCATTATAGGAAAGATGCATCCTAGGACATGATATTATGAGATGATTTTTGGATTGACTGGATGACGAGCTATTAATACCAAGAGTTGACCAACTTGTTTACATATTGATCTAGACTTGAAACCTTAATGATTGAGTTTCCACTTTTGATGTGCTAGACTTGTTTATGATTTTGTTGCCAAAGGTTGAAGATGATGACCATTTATTATGAGTGGATGTTTATTTCGGGTGATTGTGAAATGAGATGGATGGATTTTTTCAAATATTTGGATGTTTTGGTATTTTGAAATGTTTTGAGGCTATTTTTTTGGGTATTTTCAAGATGTTTTACAAATGTTTTGATTTTCCAATTTTCCAATGTTTTTGGATTTTGTGTCTTAGGGGCTGATCAAAGATTAGCCTTTCCTACGTTTAAGCTCAAAGACGACGTAGTTTAGATAGCATGTTTTTGACGTTTTTTAACTTTTTGACCTATTTTGGGATTTTGATATGTTTTGGATGTTTTTGGATTTTCGCATGATTTTGATGATTTGGATATGGATATGTGTGATGATATCAGTGCTCTATTTTGGGATTTTGTTGAAAACCAAGCTAAGGTTGATTGATTAGATTGATGGATTGATGATGATAACATTGTCGAGGATACACAACAATGTAAGGATGGTGTTAAGCAACACAAGGATTAGGATAGATATCCCTAGATGATGATGGATTGATTGGAGTTGATTGATCAAGATTGATGATGATAACATTTTTGAGGATACACAAGAATGCAAAGATAGTGTTAAGAAACACAAGGAATAGGAAGGATATCCCAAGATGATGATGGATTGATTGGACTTGATTGATCAAGATTTTGAAGCTTAGCTTGGAACAAAAGTTGTTTTGAATGATTCAATGTGACATTGAAGCATGCGTTAGATGCAACTGATATTGATTGTTTGGATTCATGTTCGATGAAAGATAAAGCTTAATAAGGAACATCCTCTTGTCAAAATATGCTATGGGCTAGTGATTTGGATTTCTTGTCTCACAAATGTTTTGAGCAATTTGATTTCACGTTTTCCAATGTTCAGATCACCACATAAGTTGGAGGATTAGATCAAGATTTATTCCCAAAGTGAGATTTAAATATCCACCTCCAGTGTCTAGCAATGTATGGTATGCCATGGATGGATACCTTGATAGGTGTGTGGATGGATGGATATGGTAAGCATGCAAAGGATTCCAAGGATTATCTTGTGATAAGATAAGGTGTTTGAATGAAGGAATGCTTCATTTAGATAGTGCTTTTTGGCTTAGATAATGTTGGGTAGGATAGGATCAATGAAAATGACCCATGTCAAGATGTTTACCATAAGAAAGTGTAAAGTGTACACCAAACTTTTGGGCTTATGCAAGAAGTTGGGTCCACAAAAGCTCAAAAAGTGGGTGTTTTCCTTGTTTTTTAGAATTTGTCACACTTGGACTAAAAATTTGAGGCATTTACACAATGAATATTAAAAAAAGTTAGTAATATGAAATTTATAATTTTGAATCTAGTTTCCAAATATGTAATTTATTCAAATACAAAGATTATAGAAATTAAATTTTGATAGGGATGTATAAAAACCACTTTTTAAAAGTCCCTAATTTTTACCATACCATGCATGTGTACGGACACCACTTTTTGACCCAAATAAAATTATTTTACTAATTCCTTATGGGGAAAGAGAGCTAACAACATGAAGATTGATGGGCAAATTTTTTTGTAATTTTTTTTTAATATATTTTTTTTTATTGAATTTTTATTGGCCTTAATTGTTGTTTTTAAAAATCAACGTGTATGGAAAACATCATTGGACCTAAACTAAAAAAAAATTGAATCTTTTTTTTCATTGTGTAGGGAATTGTCTAAAGATTGATGCCATATATTTTTTTACAAGAAACTTAACCAAAATAAAGTTATTAAAAAATTAAAAAACCTTGATATGGGTATGTGCAGGATCATGGTATGCCAAAAAGTGGCAATATTTGTAGGGTATGTGGTGACGACTTTTTTTTCACCCAAAATTAATGAAATGAAAAGGGTTTTTAGAGGAGATTCTCAGATTTCCAAAAATATAAATTATGATTTAATTTGAATTTAATAATTAATTATTATTCATTTTCTATTAGAATTACGACTAAAGTCCCGATCGATAGGCTGATTGAAAACATCTATAACTTTCAACGCGGTATCATATTTTTGAATCCAAAACATGCCACATTCTATGCTTTACATAATATAGGATTAAAAAAAGAAAAAATTAAATTTCATGAATTTTTGACCAAGTTAAGGTGGTCAGACATACGATTTTTATATTTTCTAAAAGTTGTAATAAAAAATTTCATTAATTAATTATTTACTTGGAAAAAAATTACAAAAAAATATGCATCACATCCGGACATGAGTCCTCTACTTATATATAAAATCTTACAAAAAAATATTATCATTTTATTATGGTTAGGGTGGTCGACACCTACTTCTTATTTTTTCCCTCAAATTTAAGTACTCGATTGAAATTTCAAATTTTCACCAAATAGATTTTATTTATTTTTAAATAAACCTAGTATTTTAGAAACTACATTCAATTTTCTACAAATTCTATTCTTACATATTTTTGAAATAATATAGATAACTTATTCAAATATTTACGTGAAGTTGCCTAACACTAATTTTTCTGATTTTTTTGCCACTTAAGGGCCTGTTTGGCATACCATGATCCTGCACATGCCCATATTTCAAGTTTAAGAACTAGTTTTCTTAGAAATTAATTAAAAAATAACAAATATAATCCAATCTTAATAAAAATTATATATTTGGAAACTAGACATTGTGTTCTCTAATGCGTTTTAATTTTATAGATTGATTCAGAAAAAAGGTTCGTCGACCATATTGTCAAATTTTTTCTCTCCAAATTGCCCTGACCTTGTACTTGTAGGTCTAAGCCTAGGTGTTGGGTTACCATGCCTTTTCTAAGCCTAAATCAAAATGAAAAAATATCTCTTGTGAGTTTCAAACCTTTTGGAACAAGTACACACTTCAAAATGGCTAGCTATTTTAAAAAATGAATGGTTATTTGTTTTAAAGCTAAAAAATGACACTTCCCTGAATTTGGACCCAACTTCTTGCTCAAACCCTTTTGTCAAGATCAATATAATTTGGACTATGGATGTAGATGGATGAAAATAGATTGGATAAATTCCTATTGGATGAATGGATTTATTATGGATCAGATGGTTATAATGTTGTATTTATTATGAATGGGATAAGATGCTTTCACCTGAATTAGCACATGTAGATGCTCGATTCTACACATGATGTTTGTTTGCAAAGTTTTCATCATGGTACCTACCCAAAGCACCATCGTAGTGGTTTTTACTGGAGGAAGATTTTTTTTTCTTTACTGTTTTTAATCCTTTTTTTTTTTTGGATTTTCATATATATATATATATATATATACTTTTTCAGAAAGATTGTAACCTCATGTTGAACCATCTAGTGGTGTTGATCTAGATGCTTTTGTCATAATGTGCCATCGATATCCTGCTTGAAGAAGCTGCTTTTCCAGGATACGTGCACTTGAATACAACTTTTGATAGTCTTGATCTACTTTATTGATATCAAATTTAAGTTTGTCTTTGTGCACACATCACACTAGAATGCCTTCTAAATCCTTATGATGAAGGGTTTCTACCAATACATGGTCAATGAGAGAATTGAATATCATGCATAAAGGAGTGGATGGAGTGTGTTTAGGAATAAAAGATGGATTGTTAATAGTTTGGAACCTTTGACTCTCCAAACTTGGGAAGATGAGCAATGATGGGTGGCTATGAAAGTGTGTGTGGAATTAGGACCAATTTCTCGATATACTTTGTACATTGCTTGAGAAGCCTATTTTTTCCTTTGTGGACATCTTTGATGAATACTTTTCTCTTTTTTATTCTGCCCCATGGTTTCTTTGACTAATGGAGTTTGATAGGGATAATATTTCTTTGTATTTTTTGTATCCATGTGTATTTGATTTGTCTATTATACTTCCCAACTTATTTTACTTTGATAATATTCTTCGTGCTTTGATTCAAATCTTCCTTTTGATGTTGGTCCCAATTCGTGGATGGGGTGATGGGTGGATGAAGATTCATGACATGGTTGGTTGTAGTATTGGCATTGATTTTATCATAAGGATTCTTCGTGCTCCCTATGTTGAGGTTTTCTTTGGATGAACTTGCCCCCAGTATTGTGGAAGTAGTAACTTCATGCTTTGATTCTGCCTATTTCAAGAGTTCCTATTTAGAATGCATTCTCTGATAAATGACCACTGTGGATGACGTTATTGGAATTTACTGCTCTATTGTCTCTAGAATATCCTGTTTGGCTTAACATGTTTACTTGAGTGGAAAATTTTGGATATATTCATACATGATGTCCTCAATTTGAATTTGGGATATATCTAATCCCAATGTTGACAACTTAGTTTGACTGTAGAAATCAATAACCTACTCTTTTTGTGTAATAATGTTAGGAGGAAAGGAATCATGTTCTAAATAAAGATCATCTACGTGTCCATTCAAAGAAAGCATCTCATGGGAAGATGGAGGAGTATGTGCTATAGGGATGTGATCATGTCTTTTTGGAAATCTTGCATAGATTTAAGAGTGTCCATTAAATCATTATAGTATTATGGGGATACAAATTCTTGATCTTGATTAATTTTGGAATTGTTTTTGACATGCTTTGGATCAAGTTCTTGACATGGGTCAGTTTCAAAGGATGGATTTCTTATAAAGGGTTCTTGGATATCTCCATTAGGCATAGTAAGTGGCTCAATATCCTCTTGATCTTTGAGTGAATCTGGATCAAGTGTTGAGTCAAAGATTCCTTCAATATCTACAACCATGAGGTCGAAGGATGTCAATATGTCTTGGAAAGGACCATTGCTAGACTTTGGTGAAAGATGTTGATCATGCTTCAGAATGAATTCTTGAGATATGTCCTCTAACTTATTAGATGATGTAGAGGTATCGTCAAAATGATCATTGGTGAAAGGATCATTGATTATAGGATCAAATAATGTTAACACTCCTTGAAATAGATCATTGTCGGATATTGTTGAGGGATTCCTATTAGGATCAAAAAGTGACTCTTGATGTATGTTTATTTGATCTTTGGATTAGGTAGAAACATCTTCAAGGTGCTCATATATGGATAGATCTTGATCATTGTTTTCAACAATTATGGTGGGGAGATTGTCAATTGTATCACTAGTGGTTGAATCTTCATCATTGTCCCCAATAGTTATTATTTTTTGATCAATAAGGTCTTTGATGAGATTTTTGAGTTGAATGCAATTTGATGTTGTGTGTCCCTTTATTTTGTGAAAATCACAAAGGTGCTTCTTGTTATACCATGGTGGTTTCAGTTGAGGCACTTGATAATTCTATAAATGGGGATCTTGATGAGATTTTCTTGGACTAATTGCTGCATGACTAATTCGATTAGTTCCCAAAGTGGTATGCATTTTTGTTTGTTACCTCATGAGATTTATACTTTAAATTGACCTTGTGGTGATTGATTTTGGAGATCTGGTGATTGATCTTTGAGATCTGATGATTGATCTTCAAGATGTGGAGGTTAGGTTTGTTGTTGATGTTGTTGATCTTCATATCCAGCCTTTTAACATTGGGGATATTCTTCTTGATGTGGTTGTGGACACAACTCAATACTTTGATGACATGGTTTAACCAATGGAAGAGTGTATTGATTTTGGGGTAGAGATGTATCTTAGCACAATGAATCAACTATTTTGGTAAGTGTAGCAATTTGATCTCACAAATTTTGATCTTGATTTTGATCTTGACACCCTTGATATAGTTGATTTGGTTTTTGTTAAAGAAGATTTGGAATGTATAGTTGTGGTGCTTGTATGGGATCATGGACAAATTGATTTTGGACAATGTTTTTATTTGGGATGATGTTTAGATTTGGAATTATATGTTGAAATTGAATATTGTTGTGGTTGGGGATCACATTGCCTTGATTTAGGTAACTTTGATTTTGCATGGTGTTACCAATTAGACTCAGGGAACACTGAGAGGGGGGGGGTGAATTAGTATTCGACAAATTTAAAATTTAAATTCAGATATTAAACCATCCACAACATTTAGACAGAAGTAAAGATGCAAGCACATGAACAAGATAATCAAAGCACCATAACACCAATATTTTTTCATGGAAACCCTGTTAGGGGGAAAAACATGGTGGTGATTAATCCACAATTTATACTCTGTTAAAAGTATGAATAAAAGGGAATGCACATGCATTCAGGCACAATGCCTAGAGCTCACTGCTCAAAATAAGGAAGGCTCATTGCCTTACAAAATGTTTGAATTTACAACAGAGGTTGAACTGGGAGGATAACATCTCCAAATTCCTAGATTCATTTCCAATTAAGCACATTAACTAGATTATGGACCTTTTGTCCAATTTTGCACTTCTGCTATGCTTTGTTCTACTTCACTTCACAAAAACCCTTCTTCTATACAAACAAACTTCGCTCAATTGATCTTTTGATATTCACTCTCATACATCTTCTCTGCTCTCCACACACATTCACATACTTTCACACACCTTCTCCTTCTCTCAAAATGAATTACCAATATCATATATATAGATCTGCTAACAAAGATTTAATCGCTTCAAGTTGGCTTTAACAAAACATGAAATATCCTTCAATAGTGGGCTCAAATCACAATTTACATTTAATGCACACCCACCAAAGTTAGCTAAGACATAACTAGAACCCAAAAAAAATAACCAACACAAGAAATAATTAAGCAATTACTCCTTATACATCTGTGGCATGTGACATTCACTAGGTTGGCCATAATGAGCAAATAAACAGAAAAACATCCAACCAAAGCATCAACCAGATCTCCTAACTCATACACTGATTAATGCAACATCACAAAACTTAACAACAAGATAGAATAGATTGTTAAAAAACTCTCTCAAATATCCACAACTCAAAATGATGTTCCCGTGAGGCGTACATATTGATATGCTAACCGAATACTTTGTTCTTCATACTTTCTATCAGTAAAACTTTGATCTTTACTTATCTTGTTGGTATGGGTAAATCTTGATCTACGGACTGGAAGGATGACTTAGGTTGCCATCAGTTACAACACTGGAGGCCACATGCCAACAATCTCCCCAAGCCATATGCCAACAATCTCCCCCCTTGGCATTGATGGAAACACTTAGTGAAAAATGACTAAGTGTAATAATTTAAAATTTCAAAACTCAAACTCCCCCTTAGAATGATAAAGCATTTTTCACTTCTCTCCTCCCCCTTTGACATAAATGACAAATATATTCTTCACTAAGCTCTCTCCCCCTTTCAAAAATTCCAAATTTGAAATACACCTGCTACTTAAGTTCAAAAATTAACTTGTACTTATCTTCCATACCCAGAAGAAATTTCTTCTATGCTTCTACAAAAATCCCAATGATTAAGATCATAATATTATTCTCAAATTTCTTGTCAATAATTTGAATGAGAGATTTTGGAATTGTAATTGCCTCTTCTAACTTCTCTCCTTTCTTCAAGACCTCAATCAACTACTCCAACCTACATTCAGTCAAATCCTTGACTTTCCAAAATGTGTCCACAAGGTTGTTCTTGGTGAAGTGGAGTTTTGCATGCTCAAACCGCAATTCTTGGATTCCTTTTTTTATTGTACCATCATCGTCTTGAGACATGTTGTAATCCTGACCAATTTTGACCAACTTGGCTTCAATTTTCTCCAGCTTTTCCTTATACCTCCCATCAACATGAGGCCACCGAAGACAATAGTTGTAGATGTTGTTAGTTGAATTAATGCATTTTCTGAACTCATTCTTTTTCCTTTTCAGTTTGGTAAGGAACATCCTAAACTACTCCTTTAGATGTAGAATTACCTCTTCCTCTTTCCTATTTGGGGACTCAAATACCATAGCTTCCTTGATACATTCAATCAATTCTTCTAAAAAAAAATTATGAAAACTCTCCAAACCAATATTATTGTGCACAAGGTAAGAACTTAATGTGTTCTCAATTAGGTCCTGCTCATATGAGGGTCTCTACCATAAGTCAATAATTTTCTTCATCCCATCTTTTTCTTGGACAAGCTGCAATATCCTAGCTTTGAATAAGGCATCATCTTTTACACTTTCTTCTGCCATCAAAACATCTAGTTCAACTGATTCCAATTCATCCCTAGGAGTATATTGATCAGAGTCCTCATCTGGTATATCCACAATTATTTGTTCTTTCCCTTTTTCTTCAATTCTTGGAGACTTGTGTATCGGAGGAGTGTAAACAAAAATTTCTTCTGCTCTCTTCTTCTTTCCCAACACTTGACTAGAAGAATATCCAAATTCAAGCATCTTTACCAGAAGGTAAATACTAACTTCTCCAAACTTCCCTAGCAATTCCTAAAAGAAACTCACATACACTTGCTCTTAATTTCCTAAAGCATTAGAATGTTCAAAAATTTGCTTACAAATAAGTTCATTTTCTTTCCACACAACATTTTCGATCTGCAACAAGCAATTTAGAAAATACATCATAAGACATATAATCAGGGTACCAAACCTGAAGGGGTAATTTTCTTCTTTCATCAATTGTACATTTTTTATCAATTGGTCCTTTAGTAATCCACATAGATCAAAGTCTTCATCCTCCATTATCATTTTGTGAGCGATATATATTGTTCCTATCGAAGTTGCGCCTTCCCTATTTCTAAAAAGGATTTTAGATGAAATTCCATGTGCAATGTACCTTGTTATCAAATCTTTGATTATTGAGATTATCAAAACTCTCTAGTCTCTAGTTACACCGGCTAGGGTTTCAACCACTTGATTCCAAATAGACTTCTTTTTTGGAATATCTCCAACATTGCATAATCTTGTTAGATTTCTAATCACATCCTTTGAAATAAGATAGGGTTTATCTAGAGTAAGGATGTCATTGTCCAATCTGTTCAAGATAAACCTAACCACTTCTACATTGACGAAATAGGGAAACTCATTCCAAATGTCCAAACTCTTGTGTTTCATGCCTTCAAGCCATCTCAATTCACTAGCTAGAAACAAATTTATCACAACCCTAATCTTTCCACTACTATATTCATCCAAATTCACCATTCCTTTGATTTTCTTCATTTTCCTTCGCATATGGATCAAGTTTTTCTTCCGAGCACAAAATTAAGTGAGAATTTTGCAAACTAAAATACCTGATGAAATCACCGCCAAATTTGCTTTACTTCTTTGAAATTTCACTGCAGAGGCTCTCCTTCTATTCTTCTTTCAATGCAAGGTGACAAATGAGGGTTCCCAATACCATTTTTTAACTTCACACCTACCATTTTTACCACATTAAATACTTTTCCCTAGGAGTTCCTAGTACTCTGTTTTCTCAGACAACAAAAGAAAAATTTGTCTGTAGACTTTCTACTTCTCATAGTTCTGCATAATCGATCAATGATGTATTTGCAAACTTCTATCACAACTACTTACAATCTCCTACATTTCGGTGCCACCTATCGATAAAGGGACAAAGGATTTTCTTGAAAAACTCCCCCTAGGCCCATCGCCTAAGATCAATTTATGGAGGAATTACCGAAGGCTGCTTCTAGTATGGGCTTATTTCCTTCAATAGATTCACTCTTCTTTACCCAATTTTTCTTCATTTGATCTATTATCCTCTTCATAGTCACTTTTCCTTTTCCTTTGTCATCTTTCTGTGAAATTCTACCTCTGTATACCAAACCTCTTCTATCCATGTAAAAGAATCTAGCAATGTGACCAAGTCCATTGCAATTGCAACACACTAGATCTCTCTATCTAGACAATTCATTCCATTGATTCCCTCTTGATCTACATTGGTTAGCAATATGCCCAAATCTTCCACAGGTGTAGCATTTAACATTCCTTAGGGTATGTGCAAGATCATCATGGAAAAAACAGGCCCTTAAGTGGCAAAAAATTTAGAAAAATCAGTGTTAGGCAACTTGACGTAAAAATTTGAATAAGTTACCTATATTATTTAAAAAATATGTAACAATGGAATCTGTAGAAAATTGAATGTAGTTTCTAAACTACTAGGTTTATTGAAAAATAAATCCACATCTATTTGGTGAAAATTTGAAATTTCAATGCAGTAGTACTTAACTTTCAGGGAAAATAAGAAGTAGGTGTTTATTCACCACCTAACCATAATAAAATGATAATATTTTCTCTTATAATATTTTATATATAATTAGAGGACTCACGGATGTGGATGCATATTTTTGTAATTTTTTTCCAAGTAAATAATTAATTATGAATTTTTATTACAAATTTTATAAAATATAAAAACCTCGATGTCCTGACCACTTTAACTCTTGGTCAAAACTAAGAAATTTATTTTTTTTTTTTTAATCCTATAGTATGTGAAGCATAGAATGTGACGATGTTTCGTTCGATAGCTTTGAAATTTATAGATATTTTTCAATCACTCATCGATTAGGACTTTAGTCAGTAATTCTAATAGAAAATAAATAATAATAATTTATTAAGTTCAAATTAAAGAATAATTTATATTGGTGGAAAGCTAAGAATCTCCTCTAAAAACCCTTTTCGTTTCTTCAATTTTGGGTAAAAAAAAGTCAACAACCACATACCCTACAAATACCCATAATATTGCCACTTTTTGGCCCATCATGATCCTGCACATACCCCTTACACTGATAGAAATAATTTTGCATTCAATTGAATTATGACCAAACTTATTGCATCTAAAACACTAACCGAGAAATGATGGTCTACTTGAATTTATTTTACTTCTACACAAAGAAGCCATATGACCAAATTTATTGCAAGAAAAGTTGTAACCATTAAACTTCTGAGCATTGGGTTGTCTTTTTGGATATCTTCTACCTTTATTCATCTAGTTTCTTTGTATAGAATCCTTTTGTTTAGATCTGGAGCTTTCACCTTTCTCATAGCCAAGGCCTCGCTTGTCATTTTCATCCTTTTTTCCTTTAGTTAGAGCATCAAGCTTAACATAGATGATCTTGAATTTTTCCTTATACTCATTTGTAGTAGTGAGTTCATCTCTAAGAATAACTATCTATCTTTCAAGCTCTTGTTCATTATTTTTGGATTGTTGTAGTTCAATCTCCAACTGAATGAATTCATTATTAACTCTATTGCATTCTTCATATTTTTCTTTTAAAGAGTAGGCCAGATTTTCCTCTTTCTTTCTTCAATCTCCTTTATTAGCTTCATCGCCACAGATTCCATCTGAAGTTGTAGAGTAGCATTATTCCTAGCAAGTTTTTCACATTTTGTTTTTATCTCTTTTAGGGTCTGATTTAGGTGAACATCTTCCATACTTTTATTCTCTTTCTGGTTCAGCTGATCACAAAGTTCCTTCCTCTTTTCTCTTGACTCATTGATTTTATCCTTCAATGATTGAATGAATTTTTAAGCATCCACAAGATTTGCTTTTAATTCCATGACTTCTACTTTTGACTAATCAAGATCATCAAGTGCAACCATAAGTTGTTATTGAAGACCACTAGAGTCCATTGCAATTCAAGATCCACCTCAAGCTATTAAGCTTCTATAGAGGAACCTCCAGTTCTAATACCAATTGTTGGACTCAAAGAATACTGAGAGGGGGGGTGAATTAGTGTTCAACAAATTTAAACTTTAAATTCAAATATTAAACCATCCACAACATTTAGATAGAAGTAAAGATGCAAGCACATGAACAAGATAATCAAAACACCATAACACCAATATTTTTATGTGGAAACCCTATTAGGGGAAAAATCATTGTGGAGATTAATCCATGATTTATACTCTGTTAAAGTATGAATAAAAGGGAATGCACATGCATTTAGGCACACTGCCTAGAGCTCACTACTCAAAATAAGCAAGGCTCACAACATTACAAAATGTTTGAGTTTACAAAAAAGGTTGAGCTGAGAGGATAGCATCTCCAAATGCTTGTATTCAATTCCAGTTAAGCACATTAACCAAATTTTGTACCTTCTATCCAATTATGCACTTCTACTCTACTTTGTTGTGCTTCGCTTCACAAAAACCCTTATTTTGTATAAAAAAATTTTGCTCAACAGATCTTCTGATATTCACTCTCATACATCTACTTTGCAATTCACACACATTAACACACTTTCACACACCTTCTCCTTCTCTCAAAATTAATTACTGATCTCATATATATATATCCACTAACAAAGATTTAATTGCTTCAAGTCAGCTTTAACAAAACATGAAATATCCTTCAATAGTCGGCTCAAATCACAAATTACATTTAATGTGCCCCCTCCAAAGTCAGCTAAGACATAGCTATCACCCAAAACAAAATAACCAACAAAAGAAATAACTAAGCAATTACTCCTTATTCATCCGCGACATGCGACATTCACTAGGTCGGCCATAATGAGCAAATAAACAGAAAAACATCTGGCCAAAGCATCAACCAGATCTCTTAACTCATACGCTGACCAATGCAACATCACAAAACTTAACAACAAGATAGTATAGATGCTTAAAAAACTCTCTCGGATATCCACAACTCAAAATGATGATCTGGTGAGGTGTACAAATCGATATGCTAACCAGATACCCTGTACTTTATACTTTATGTCAGTAAAAATTTGATCTTTACTTATCTTGTCGATATGGATAAATCTTGATCTATGGACCAAAAGGATGACTTAGGTTTCCATCAATGACAACAATGGAAGCCACATTCCAAAAATCTCCCCAAGCCATATTCCAACATTACCTTGACTTGGATCAATACATAGAGTCATTAACATATTGTTTGGACTTTGAACAACATTTGTATGATTCACAAAAATATATATCCCAAAGTTTACCAACTGTGGATTTGAAATGTTCATGTTTGGTAAACTTGTACTTGGTATATTGACATTTTACATGTATGGATTTGTTGGGATAATGTTTTTTTGTTGAAGACTCATGCATTGATTGTTTGGATGATGGATTTGTGGGTTTGGACTTTGATTTAAATCTATCATAGGGAAAGGTGTTCCAAAATTTAGATTGGGCATACTCACATTTGTTGTACCATTGAGGTTTGTAGGAGATAGTGATCCCATGTATGGATTGTATAAATGTGAGTTTTGATAATCAATTGGTGTTGTAAGGCTTTGATAGTTTGGTTGAATTAGATCACTCATTATGTATGGAGAAAGTTTATATTCCATGTTCTTCTTGTGTTTTGACCTTGTTGACCTCTTCGTCTTGACCTACTGAAACATGAAAAAAAAATCCAGTGTTAGTCAATAAACAAATCTAAATTAGCATTCCCCATGAAATTCATTCAAACACAATGACCAAGAAACAAAGTAAATTGATTAAATGAAATCTAATGAATCTTATTCAAAAGCTCAAACCAGCATCCCATGGGGGAATTGGTGATTTTTTGATGTGGAAAGAATCCCTTTCCCAATTACTTGACAAGCTTTGATGATGGATGTGTGATTCTTGATACAAAATTCCAATAACCTAGCTATGGATGAAAAATTATATGGTAACTTGGATAAAATGGATGGAATTGCATGAAATCTATAAATAATAACTTTGCATGAAGTTGTGGATGATTTTGGATTCAAATGAGCATACTGATCTTACATGGATTGTGGATGCCAAATCAAATAGAGAAGGTCTATATTTACAATGGAGAAGGATTGAAGAATAAGGAATAGGAAGAATGTGGGATTAAACTTGAACCAATGGCATTGTGCAACTTGTCAACATGCTAATGAAGAAGAGTGAAGCCCATTTTGAACAATGTGCATGTTAAATGCATGTAGGTGGAATTTGAAATTCAAAAGATGGCTTGTGGAAGAAGAGTTGTAAGAGGACTTAATGCCAAGCTGGATCAAGGAGAGGACATGTAAGAGACTTTAATGCCCTGTTGGAGGACAAAAGTCCTTTGGGAGGGAGATTTCAAATTGGTGGAATATTCCAAGAATATGCCACATTTGAATGAAAATAGAGGAAATAATAAATCAAATAAATTGATTTACATGTGCAAGTTGCAAAAGCTAGAGGAATGGAGGATTAGTGTTAGGAGTTAATTAGGATTAAATTAACTTAGGTGGAATTAGTTGATATGACATTTGATTTAGATTTTTAGATTTATTTAAATCAAATGAGAGGATAGTTGGGGGGCTAGTAATTTAACTAAATAAATTTGATTTATTCAATTAAATGAAGAACATTAGATTTAATCAAATAAAATTGATTTATTTAATTAAGAGAGGTGACCATATGATTTAATTAAATAAAGTTGATTTATTTAATTAAAAGAGGACATTAGGTTTTAATTAAATAAACTTTATTTATTTAATTAAAAGAGGAACATGATGAAATGATATGATAAGGTGAATTATCTAATTTCAAGAGGAATTTTGATGAATTTAATTAAATAAAGATTTTTCAATTAAACAACTAGTGTGGACATGATTAAGGAAAAATCGGTCTTAGTTAATCAGGATCAAGTGCATGACATCAATCAACATATTTTGAGTGTGTACATAAAGAAAAATGGGGTGGAAAGGATGCACTCACTCTAGGGCCACAAATCTTTAGGTAGTTCATGGGGTCAATTGTCCCAAGGAAGTAAAATAAAAAGGTGGATCAAACTTTGAACTTTTGTGCAACATGTTGTGGATCAGATCTAGGTTGTTTGTCCAAAAATGCATACTCACTTTGAGGCGATGAAACTCTTGGCTGTCTGCTAGGAAAGAAGTCTAAAATATGAGAAACATAAATTCATGAATGGGATGTAATCACAAAAACACAGGTGGCTATGGGGAAATTCATGCCTCATAATGGGATTCCCACTCATTCATATCAAAGATATACCTCCTGATAACTTTAATAAGGCACCACAAAGGAAAATAATTTTCAAGCTATGAAGTAAGAAAAAATTCATATGCTTGACACTCATAGACATTGTAAGTGGTGTAAGGAATGTTCAAAGGGACTTTTCTTAGTTCATGCAATGTATCATCTTAAGGAATATCATGCTTAATATCTCCAAGAGAGGATAAGTGTAAACAGTCTCGTCTTGTTTCTAAGATAAGACAAGTGCAATGTCTCATCCTAGGGAACATTGTGCCAAATGTGTCCAAGAGAGGGAATCATAAGAAAAAGAAAATCACACAATGAAATTTGTGAGTGGTGATGTATGCCCCCACTTTAAAGCAGTTGTTGTGAGCAATTGCTTTAAAGTAGAAGAGAAAGAAGAAGACATGAGAGCTTACACAGAAAGCCCTATGCTAAGTCATATGTTTCCTCTAAGCTATGTCATGAAGAAAGGTATTATGTCACATGTGATTCAACTAAAGGCATGCCGTCCACATCCCAAGCTTGCTCTTATATGTTCATGAAAGGCTAACGACTAGCCAAAAGAAGAAATGACAAGTGACATACGAGAAGGCTACATAACCCCTTGCGCCCACTTAGTGTAGGAAAAGGATGAACTAAAATGATTTAGGAAATGCATGCTAGAGTGAAAATCAATATCAATTAGAGGAATGAGGTGCCCCCATAGAAGAAAGAATACAAAATTCTTGAAAATGTTGGATTTTACCGCTCAAATCCTTACATTAATTGGTGGAATGTGTTGGCATATGGCTCTAAGAGATCGGTTTTGGCTACTTGTGTTGTCATTGATGGCAACTAGAGTTACCAGTATGATTTGTAGTATTAGCATTGATTATACTGGCAAGGAAACTAAGACTCTGTAATCAACCGATAGGAAGAATGAAAAATAGGAAATTTGGTTGGCAAGTTGATCCAATCACTTCTCTGGATCATTTTTTCATGGCGTGGATCTCTAGGAAATCTTTCTTAGCATTTACACTATCCTCTAATGAGTTTTGTGATATAGTATTAAGTCAGAATTCAAGTTAGAGATTCGGTAGCATGTTTCATGGTTTATTTTCCATTATGGCTGACATGTTTCATATTGTGTATCGTGGATATAAGTGGAATATGTATTTTTCTATCTCCTATGTTTGGAATCTTAGTTTGGGTCCCTAATAAAGTCTAGCTGACTTGTGGGTATGCATCAATTCTAATTAGAGATTTGAGCCGACATAAGCAAAAATATTATGTTTTATTGTGAGGCCAACATACATTGAATTTATGATTAGTGGGTAAAGGAGATCGGTAAACCATTTTGTGTGTGAATAAAAGTCGTGGTATTAGACATAATGCAGTAGTGAAGGAGTGTGAAGAAGTGAGCGAAAAGAGAAGATTAGTTATTTGAGGGCATAATAGTTTTGGTATGCAGAGCAGAAGTATGATATGGTCAAGAGATTTAGAATCTGATCAAGAACCACATTGGAACTGAATTCTAGAATTTGTAGATGTTGTACTCTCAGTGAAATTTTTTGTTGTAACTTCAATTATATTTTGTAAGGCAGTGAGCCTTTCTCTTTTGAGCAGTGTGTCTGAATGCAAGTGCATTCCCCTTTTTTCTATTTTACTTTTAACAAAGTAAACATTGTGGATTAATCGCCACTATGGTTTTTCCCCTAACAGGGTTTCCACGTAAAAGAATATATGGTGTTATGGTGTTCATTAATGAGATTGCATAATTTCATCTATTATGTGCCACAAATGTTATATGAAGTTTAATTATTGTTGTTAATGGTTTTTGACCTATCTTGGAAATCAAAATCAGTGAACACTCATTCACCCCCCCTCTCAGCATTCCCAGTGTCCAAAAATTGGTATCAGAGTAGATTCCTCTTCAGAAGTGTAACAACTTCAAGTGAATCTTGAATTACAATGGATGCTGGTGGTCTCCAACAACAACATATGGTAGCACTTGATGATCTTGATTAATCTAAAGTGGAGGTCAAGGAATTAAAGGAAAATCTTGTAGATGCCAAAAAATTCATTCAATCATTGAAGGATAAGATAAATGAGTCAAGGGAGAAGAGGAAGGAGTTGTGTGATCAATTGAAGCAAAAAGAAAGAAATTTTTTGGATGATGTTCATTTGAATCAAACCCTAAAAGAAATAACAAAAGAATGTGAAAAGCTAGCCAAGTACAATGTAGCTCTAAAAGTTGAGATGGAATCTGTGGAAATAAAGTTTACCAAAGAGATTGAACAAAGGAAGAAGAATGAGGATAATCTTGCCTAGTCCCTGAAAGAAAAATCTAAAGAGTGCAGTAGAATTAATAGTAGAACCATTGAGCTGGAGGAAGAACTGCAAATGGCCAAAAAATATGAACACGAGATTGAGAGACAAATAGTTACTCTTGGAAATGAGCTTGCTACTACAAATGAATTCAATGAAAAGTTCAGCATAAGTTCTACTAAGCTTTATGAGATAACCAAAAGTCAAAAGGATACAAATGACAAGCAAGGTCTTGGCTATGAGAAGGGTGAAAGCTCTAGTTATGAACAAAAGAACTCTGAACAGAAGAAAAAAGGTAGAAGAAATATGATAAGGCAACCAAATGCTCAAAGATTTAATGGATATTGCTTTAATTGTAATAAATTTGGACATATGGCTTCTCAGTGTAGAAGAAGGATAAACCCTAGTACTCCATCATTTTCTAGTCAATGTTTTAAATGCAAAAATATTGGTCATAAAGCATTAGAATGCTGAAGTATGCCTGTCAATACAAATAACATTAACTACTATACCTGTGGAAGATTTGGAGATGTTGCTAATCAATGCAGGTTAGGAGGAAATTAGTGGAATGACTGGTATAGATAGAAAGGTCTGGTATGTTTCAATTGTAACAATCTTGGGCACCTTGCAAAAATTTTGTAGGAACAAAAACATGAATAAAAGAGGTTTGGTTTATCAAGGAAGAAATTCACAGAAAGACAACAAAGGAAAGGATAAAGCATTTGTGGAAGAGATAACAGATTAGATGAAGAAAACTTGGGTGAAGAAAAGTGAATCTGATTAATAAAACAAGGTTGTACTAGAAGCTCCCTCTGGTAACTCTTCTGGTAATTAATATCAAGCCAGTAGCCTAGGGGGATTTTTTCATGAAAATCTCTTGTCCCCCTATGTATAATTGGCACCGAGTTGTTGGATGTCATCAGTCATCATGTTATTCATTAATGGAAGTATTAGCAATCATATGCTGAATTGGATGAAATGGTATAGGTCCACAATTGAATTCTTCACTTACTGTCTGAGTTTGCAAAGTGATTGGAACTTCTAGGGAAACACATTTAATGTGGTAGAAAGTAAGGTAGGTGAAGTTATAAAAGGGGAATTTGGAACCCTAATTCATCATTGTGCATTGAAGGATAACAATTCAAGAGCATTTTCTAAAAAAATTCAAAAGTGCGAAAGGTGATCCTAGTAGTGAATTTCCAAGTATTTATGTTGATCATTGATTTCATATCTATTTTTGCGATTGGTAGGGCTCTGTATAGGGTGAAACATGAAGAAAATCAAAGGAACCATAACTCTAGATGATTATAGTAGCCAAAATATTAAGGATGAAAGAAATTTGTTGTTGCTCACCAATTTTAGGAGGCTTCAAGGGTCAAAGAATAAGAATTTGGATATATGGAGCGAATATCCTCATTTTGTCAATGCAGAGATAATTCAGTTTGTTCTGAAAAAATTGGATGGTGATATCCTCACTCTTGATAAACCTTATCAAATTTCTAAGGATGTGATTAGAAATCTAACGGGCTTATGCAATCTTGGTGGTATACCAAAGAATTCAATTCACAATGTTGAGGTCGAAGCCCTAACCAAAATAAGGGGAGATCATAGGGCTCTAATAATTGCGATGAGTAAAGATCCTTTGACAAGGTATATTGCACATGGAATCTCTTATAAGATCTACTTTAGAAACCGAGAAGGATCAACCTTGGCAGGTGCTGCATATATCGCTCATAAAATGATGATTGAAAATGAAGACTTTGACCTATGTAGTCTGTTGAAGGATCAACTGATGGAAAATGTTCAATTTACAAAGGATATTGACTACCCCTTCAAGTTTGGCACTCTAGCAATATGTATTATGATGTATTTTCTAAACTGTTAGCCTATGAAGGACAATGTAGTGTGGAGAGAAAATATGTTGGTTTGCAAGGAAATCTTTAATCATTATAACTCTTTTGAAAATTGTGAACAAGTGTATGAAAGATTCTTTACACTAGTACAAAAAAACAATATATGATTAAATAAATTACTAAAAATTGCATATAAATGACTAATTTTGGTCACGTGACCATTAGTAGTTTATTGCTGGTCATTTATAACATGACCAAATTTATGACTAAACTATTTTAGTCATTTATCTAGTCATTGATTTGGTCATTGATTTAGTCGTTAATTTAGTCATTGATTGTTGTTAATTGGTCATTTATTTAGTCATGGTAGTGATTTATTTAGTCATATATTTAGTCATTAATTTATTCATATATTTAGTCATTAATTTAGTCATTGACTATTGTTAACTGGTCATTTATTTAGTCATGGTAGTCATTATAGTCATTTATTTAGTTATGGTTTAGTCATTTATTTAGTCATGTTAATCATTTATTTAGTCATTTATGAACTAATGCTTTCAGATGTGTATGCAAACTCTTATGTTTGGAGAATGTTATTACAATAACTAGTCTATGAAATTGCAAACCAAGAGAAAATTATGTTGTGATTGAATAATATAAAACTTTAAAGCTCTTATGTTATTAAAACTTCAACAAATTTGGGATTGAAACAACATTGGAAAATAATTCTCTATATATTCAAACTGTATATAAAATATGTTACAAAGAACTCTATATAGAGAGTTTTGAATTCAAAATCTTTTACAGTATACAAACTACTGATTTATTATACTTTTAAAATTAAAAAAAAACTAAAACTAAATGGTGTGAATGTATGTCTTCAGTGATGCCACTATTGCACATGAAATGGGCAGTAAATGCATCTAGTAAGGCACTGGTTTTTCATTTTCTCCTTGCTCTATACCTATCCACAATCAAAAAATAAACATATTACTAGGTAGCATAAACAACAAATATCTTAAAAACAGATACCCATAAGCATTAGAGTAAGTCTAATAAATAAAAATGCATAGAATTAATGATATTACAAAAGAAATGCATTTGCAAAAGAATTAATATCAAAGTAATATCTTAAATATTACTAGCTTATCAGAGCAATATCTCCTTGCTATGTATTTTCCATAAACATATTACTAAATACCTATAAACAATGAATATCTTAAATGCAAATACCCATAAACATTAGAGTAAGTCTAATAAATAAAAATGCATAGAATTAATGATATTGCAAAAGAAATGCATTTACAAAAGAATAAATATCAAAGTAATATCTTAAATATATTACTAGATTATCAAAGTAAGTCTAATAAATAAAAAATGCATAGAATTAGTGATATTGCAAAAGAAATAATCTCTACTTTTTCTAATTTGTATTCAATTATTGTATTATTCTTTAAATCAAATCACCACAATATCTTGAAACTTAAATTTCATTCTAAATTTAAATTAAATTCTAATTTCTAATTTAACAATTACTAATTTAGATATAAAAACAACATTTAGTTTTTAGTTTTACTTTTCTAATGAAAAATAAAAACTAAAATAGAAAGATTGCTTCAAAAAAGCTAAGCTAGTAATAAAATTATTTAAGAATAACTAAAA
>VDFB02271358.1:1136550379-1136708275 GCA_007258455.2 Sequoia sempervirens | reverse complement strand
TATGAGGGTCTCTACCATAAGTCAATAATTTTCTTCATCCCATCTTTTTCTTGGACAAGCTGCAATATCCTAGCTTTGAATAAGGCATCATCTTTTACACTTTCTTCTGCCATCAAAACATCTAGTTCAACTGATTCCAATTCATCCCTAGGAGTATATTGATCAGAGTCCTCATCTGGTATATCCACAATTATTTGTTCTTTCCCTTTTTCTTCAATTCTTGGAGACTTGTGTATCGGAGGAGTGTAAACAAAAATTTCTTCTGCTCTCTTCTTCTTTCCCAACACTTGACTAGAAGAATATCCAAATTCAAGCATCTTTACCAGAAGGTAAATACTAACTTCTCCAAACTTCCCTAGCAATTCCTAAAAGAAACTCACATACACTTGCTCTTAATTTCCTAAAGCATTAGAATGTTCAAAAATTTGCTTACAAATAAGTTCATTTTCTTTCCACACAACATTTTCGATCTGCAACAAGCAATTTAGAAAATACATCATAAGACATATAATCAGGGTACCAAACCTGAAGGGGTAATTTTCTTCTTTCATCAATTGTACATTTTTTATCAATTGGTCCTTTAGTAATCCACATAGATCAAAGTCTTCATCCTCCATTATCATTTTGTGAGCGATATATATTGTTCCTATCGAAGTTGCGCCTTCCCTATTTCTAAAAAGGATTTTAGATGAAATTCCATGTGCAATGTACCTTGTTATCAAATCTTTGATTATTGAGATTATCAAAACTCTCTAGTCTCTAGTTACACCGGCTAGGGTTTCAACCACTTGATTCCAAATAGACTTCTTTTTTGGAATATCTCCAACATTGCATAATCTTGTTAGATTTCTAATCACATCCTTTGAAATAAGATAGGGTTTATCTAGAGTAAGGATGTCATTGTCCAATCTGTTCAAGATAAACCTAACCACTTCTACATTGACGAAATAGGGAAACTCATTCCAAATGTCCAAACTCTTGTGTTTCATGCCTTCAAGCCATCTCAATTCACTAGCTAGAAACAAATTTATCACAACCCTAATCTTTCCACTACTATATTCATCCAAATTCACCATTCCTTTGATTTTCTTCATTTTCCTTCGCATATGGATCAAGTTTTTCTTCCGAGCACAAAATTAAGTGAGAATTTTGCAAACTAAAATACCTGATGAAATCACCGCCAAATTTGCTTTACTTCTTTGAAATTTCACTGCAGAGGCTCTCCTTCTATTCTTCTTTCAATGCAAGGTGACAAATGAGGGTTCCCAATACCATTTTTTAACTTCACACCTACCATTTTTACCACATTAAATACTTTTCCCTAGGAGTTCCTAGTACTCTGTTTTCTCAGACAACAAAAGAAAAATTTGTCTGTAGACTTTCTACTTCTCATAGTTCTGCATAATCGATCAATGATGTATTTGCAAACTTCTATCACAACTACTTACAATCTCCTACATTTCGGTGCCACCTATCGATAAAGGGACAAAGGATTTTCTTGAAAAACTCCCCCTAGGCCCATCGCCTAAGATCAATTTATGGAGGAATTACCGAAGGCTGCTTCTAGTATGGGCTTATTTCCTTCAATAGATTCACTCTTCTTTACCCAATTTTTCTTCATTTGATCTATTATCCTCTTCATAGTCACTTTTCCTTTTCCTTTGTCATCTTTCTGTGAAATTCTACCTCTGTATACCAAACCTCTTCTATCCATGTAAAAGAATCTAGCAATGTGACCAAGTCCATTGCAATTGCAACACACTAGATCTCTCTATCTAGACAATTCATTCCATTGATTCCCTCTTGATCTACATTGGTTAGCAATATGCCCAAATCTTCCACAGGTGTAGCATTTAACATTCCTTAGGGTATGTGCAAGATCATCATGGAAAAAACAGGCCCTTAAGTGGCAAAAAATTTAGAAAAATCAGTGTTAGGCAACTTGACGTAAAAATTTGAATAAGTTACCTATATTATTTAAAAAATATGTAACAATGGAATCTGTAGAAAATTGAATGTAGTTTCTAAACTACTAGGTTTATTGAAAAATAAATAACATCTATTTGGTGAAAATTTGAAATTTCAATGCAGTAGTACTTAACTTTCAGGGAAAAATAAGAAGTAGGTGTTTGTCTGACCACCCTAACCATAATAAAATGATAATATTTTCTTATAATATTTTATATATAATTAGAGGACTCGTATGCCGGATGACGATGCATATTTTTTTGTAATTTTTTCCAAGTAAATAATTAATTATGAATTTTTTTATTACAAATTTTATAAAATATAAAACTTCGTATGTCGACCACCTTAACTTGAGTCAAAACTACAAGAAATTTATTTTTATTTTTTTAATCCTATAGTATGTGAAGCATAGAATGTAGCATGTTTGATTCAAAAATGTGATAGCGTTTGAAATTTATAGATATTTTTCAATCACCCTACGATTAGGACTTTAGTCGTAATTCTAATAGAAAATAAATAATAATAATTTATTAAGTTCAAATTAAAGAATAATTTATATTGGTGGAAAGCTAAGAATCTCCTCTAAAAACCCTTTTCGTTTCTTCAATTTTGGGTAAAAAAAAGTCAACAACCACATACCCTACAAATACCCATAATATTGCCACTTTTTGGCCCATCATGATCCTGCACATACCCCTTACACTGATAGAAATAATTTTGCATTCAATTGAATTATGACCAAACTTATTGCATCTAAAACACTAACCGAGAAATGATGGTCTACTTGAATTTATTTTACTTCTACACAAAGAAGCCATATGACCAAATTTATTGCAAGAAAAGTTGTAACCATTAAACTTCTGAGCATTGGGTTGTCTTTTTGGATATCTTCTACCTTTATTCATCTAGTTTCTTTGTATAGAATCCTTTTGTTTAGATCTGGAGCTTTCACCTTTCTCATAGCCAAGGCCTCGCTTGTCATTTTCATCCTTTTTTCCTTTAGTTAGAGCATCAAGCTTAACATAGATGATCTTGAATTTTTCCTTATACTCATTTGTAGTAGTGAGTTCATCTCTAAGAATAACTATCTATCTTTCAAGCTCTTGTTCATTATTTTTGGATTGTTGTAGTTCAATCTCCAACTGAATGAATTCATTATTAACTCTATTGCATTCTTCATATTTTTCTTTTAAAGAGTAGGCCAGATTTTCCTCTTTCTTTCTTCAATCTCCTTTATTAGCTTCATCGCCACAGATTCCATCTGAAGTTGTAGAGTAGCATTATTCCTAGCAAGTTTTTCACATTTTGTTTTTATCTCTTTTAGGGTCTGATTTAGGTGAACATCTTCCATACTTTTATTCTCTTTCTGGTTCAGCTGATCACAAAGTTCCTTCCTCTTTTCTCTTGACTCATTGATTTTATCCTTCAATGATTGAATGAATTTTTAAGCATCCACAAGATTTGCTTTTAATTCCATGACTTCTACTTTTGACTAATCAAGATCATCAAGTGCAACCATAAGTTGTTATTGAAGACCACTAGAGTCCATTGCAATTCAAGATCCACCTCAAGCTATTAAGCTTCTATAGAGGAACCTCCAGTTCTAATACCAATTGTTGGACTCAAAGAATACTGAGAGGGGGGGTGAATTAGTGTTCAACAAATTTAAACTTTAAATTCAAATATTAAACCATCCACAACATTTAGATAGAAGTAAAGATGCAAGCACATGAACAAGATAATCAAAACACCATAACACCAATATTTTTATGTGGAAACCCTATTAGGGGAAAAATCATTGTGGAGATTAATCCATGATTTATACTCTGTTAAAGTATGAATAAAAGGGAATGCACATGCATTTAGGCACACTGCCTAGAGCTCACTACTCAAAATAAGCAAGGCTCACAACATTACAAAATGTTTGAGTTTACAAAAAAGGTTGAGCTGAGAGGATAGCATCTCCAAATGCTTGTATTCAATTCCAGTTAAGCACATTAACCAAATTTTGTACCTTCTATCCAATTATGCACTTCTACTCTACTTTGTTGTGCTTCGCTTCACAAAAACCCTTATTTTGTATAAAAAAATTTTGCTCAACAGATCTTCTGATATTCACTCTCATACATCTACTTTGCAATTCACACACATTAACACACTTTCACACACCTTCTCCTTCTCTCAAAATTAATTACTGATCTCATATATATATATCCACTAACAAAGATTTAATTGCTTCAAGTCAGCTTTAACAAAACATGAAATATCCTTCAATAGTCGGCTCAAATCACAAATTACATTTAATGTGCCCCCTCCAAAGTCAGCTAAGACATAGCTATCACCCAAAACAAAATAACCAACAAAAGAAATAACTAAGCAATTACTCCTTATTCATCCGCGACATGCGACATTCACTAGGTCGGCCATAATGAGCAAATAAACAGAAAAACATCTGGCCAAAGCATCAACCAGATCTCTTAACTCATACGCTGACCAATGCAACATCACAAAACTTAACAACAAGATAGTATAGATGCTTAAAAAACTCTCTCGGATATCCACAACTCAAAATGATGATCTGGTGAGGTGTACAAATCGATATGCTAACCAGATACCCTGTACTTTATACTTTATGTCAGTAAAAATTTGATCTTTACTTATCTTGTCGATATGGATAAATCTTGATCTATGGACCAAAAGGATGACTTAGGTTTCCATCAATGACAACAATGGAAGCCACATTCCAAAAATCTCCCCAAGCCATATTCCAACATTACCTTGACTTGGATCAATACATAGAGTCATTAACATATTGTTTGGACTTTGAACAACATTTGTATGATTCACAAAAATATATATCCCAAAGTTTACCAACTGTGGATTTGAAATGTTCATGTTTGGTAAACTTGTACTTGGTATATTGACATTTTACATGTATGGATTTGTTGGGATAATGTTTTTTTGTTGAAGACTCATGCATTGATTGTTTGGATGATGGATTTGTGGGTTTGGACTTTGATTTAAATCTATCATAGGGAAAGGTGTTCCAAAATTTAGATTGGGCATACTCACATTTGTTGTACCATTGAGGTTTGTAGGAGATAGTGATCCCATGTATGGATTGTATAAATGTGAGTTTTGATAATCAATTGGTGTTGTAAGGCTTTGATAGTTTGGTTGAATTAGATCACTCATTATGTATGGAGAAAGTTTATATTCCATGTTCTTCTTGTGTTTTGACCTTGTTGACCTCTTCGTCTTGACCTACTGAAACATGAAAAAAAAATCCAGTGTTAGTCAATAAACAAATCTAAATTAGCATTCCCCATGAAATTCATTCAAACACAATGACCAAGAAACAAAGTAAATTGATTAAATGAAATCTAATGAATCTTATTCAAAAGCTCAAACCAGCATCCCATGGGGGAATTGGTGATTTTTTGATGTGGAAAGAATCCCTTTCCCAATTACTTGACAAGCTTTGATGATGGATGTGTGATTCTTGATACAAAATTCCAATAACCTAGCTATGGATGAAAAATTATATGGTAACTTGGATAAAATGGATGGAATTGCATGAAATCTATAAATAATAACTTTGCATGAAGTTGTGGATGATTTTGGATTCAAATGAGCATACTGATCTTACATGGATTGTGGATGCCAAATCAAATAGAGAAGGTCTATATTTACAATGGAGAAGGATTGAAGAATAAGGAATAGGAAGAATGTGGGATTAAACTTGAACCAATGGCATTGTGCAACTTGTCAACATGCTAATGAAGAAGAGTGAAGCCCATTTTGAACAATGTGCATGTTAAATGCATGTAGGTGGAATTTGAAATTCAAAAGATGGCTTGTGGAAGAAGAGTTGTAAGAGGACTTAATGCCAAGCTGGATCAAGGAGAGGACATGTAAGAGACTTTAATGCCCTGTTGGAGGACAAAAGTCCTTTGGGAGGGAGATTTCAAATTGGTGGAATATTCCAAGAATATGCCACATTTGAATGAAAATAGAGGAAATAATAAATCAAATAAATTGATTTACATGTGCAAGTTGCAAAAGCTAGAGGAATGGAGGATTAGTGTTAGGAGTTAATTAGGATTAAATTAACTTAGGTGGAATTAGTTGATATGACATTTGATTTAGATTTTTAGATTTATTTAAATCAAATGAGAGGATAGTTGGGGGGCTAGTAATTTAACTAAATAAATTTGATTTATTCAATTAAATGAAGAACATTAGATTTAATCAAATAAAATTGATTTATTTAATTAAGAGAGGTGACCATATGATTTAATTAAATAAAGTTGATTTATTTAATTAAAAGAGGACATTAGGTTTTAATTAAATAAACTTTATTTATTTAATTAAAAGAGGAACATGATGAAATGATATGATAAGGTGAATTATCTAATTTCAAGAGGAATTTTGATGAATTTAATTAAATAAAGATTTTTCAATTAAACAACTAGTGTGGACATGATTAAGGAAAAATCGGTCTTAGTTAATCAGGATCAAGTGCATGACATCAATCAACATATTTTGAGTGTGTACATAAAGAAAAATGGGGTGGAAAGGATGCACTCACTCTAGGGCCACAAATCTTTAGGTAGTTCATGGGGTCAATTGTCCCAAGGAAGTAAAATAAAAAGGTGGATCAAACTTTGAACTTTTGTGCAACATGTTGTGGATCAGATCTAGGTTGTTTGTCCAAAAATGCATACTCACTTTGAGGCGATGAAACTCTTGGCTGTCTGCTAGGAAAGAAGTCTAAAATATGAGAAACATAAATTCATGAATGGGATGTAATCACAAAAACACAGGTGGCTATGGGGAAATTCATGCCTCATAATGGGATTCCCACTCATTCATATCAAAGATATACCTCCTGATAACTTTAATAAGGCACCACAAAGGAAAATAATTTTCAAGCTATGAAGTAAGAAAAAATTCATATGCTTGACACTCATAGACATTGTAAGTGGTGTAAGGAATGTTCAAAGGGACTTTTCTTAGTTCATGCAATGTATCATCTTAAGGAATATCATGCTTAATATCTCCAAGAGAGGATAAGTGTAAACAGTCTCGTCTTGTTTCTAAGATAAGACAAGTGCAATGTCTCATCCTAGGGAACATTGTGCCAAATGTGTCCAAGAGAGGGAATCATAAGAAAAAGAAAATCACACAATGAAATTTGTGAGTGGTGATGTATGCCCCCACTTTAAAGCAGTTGTTGTGAGCAATTGCTTTAAAGTAGAAGAGAAAGAAGAAGACATGAGAGCTTACACAGAAAGCCCTATGCTAAGTCATATGTTTCCTCTAAGCTATGTCATGAAGAAAGGTATTATGTCACATGTGATTCAACTAAAGGCATGCCGTCCACATCCCAAGCTTGCTCTTATATGTTCATGAAAGGCTAACGACTAGCCAAAAGAAGAAATGACAAGTGACATACGAGAAGGCTACATAACCCCTTGCGCCCACTTAGTGTAGGAAAAGGATGAACTAAAATGATTTAGGAAATGCATGCTAGAGTGAAAATCAATATCAATTAGAGGAATGAGGTGCCCCCATAGAAGAAAGAATACAAAATTCTTGAAAATGTTGGATTTTACCGCTCAAATCCTTACATTAATTGGTGGAATGTGTTGGCATATGGCTCTAAGAGATCGGTTTTGGCTACTTGTGTTGTCATTGATGGCAACTAGAGTTACCAGTATGATTTGTAGTATTAGCATTGATTATACTGGCAAGGAAACTAAGACTCTGTAATCAACCGATAGGAAGAATGAAAAATAGGAAATTTGGTTGGCAAGTTGATCCAATCACTTCTCTGGATCATTTTTTCATGGCGTGGATCTCTAGGAAATCTTTCTTAGCATTTACACTATCCTCTAATGAGTTTTGTGATATAGTATTAAGTCAGAATTCAAGTTAGAGATTCGGTAGCATGTTTCATGGTTTATTTTCCATTATGGCTGACATGTTTCATATTGTGTATCGTGGATATAAGTGGAATATGTATTTTTCTATCTCCTATGTTTGGAATCTTAGTTTGGGTCCCTAATAAAGTCTAGCTGACTTGTGGGTATGCATCAATTCTAATTAGAGATTTGAGCCGACATAAGCAAAAATATTATGTTTTATTGTGAGGCCAACATACATTGAATTTATGATTAGTGGGTAAAGGAGATCGGTAAACCATTTTGTGTGTGAATAAAAGTCGTGGTATTAGACATAATGCAGTAGTGAAGGAGTGTGAAGAAGTGAGCGAAAAGAGAAGATTAGTTATTTGAGGGCATAATAGTTTTGGTATGCAGAGCAGAAGTATGATATGGTCAAGAGATTTAGAATCTGATCAAGAACCACATTGGAACTGAATTCTAGAATTTGTAGATGTTGTACTCTCAGTGAAATTTTTTGTTGTAACTTCAATTATATTTTGTAAGGCAGTGAGCCTTTCTCTTTTGAGCAGTGTGTCTGAATGCAAGTGCATTCCCCTTTTTTCTATTTTACTTTTAACAAAGTAAACATTGTGGATTAATCGCCACTATGGTTTTTCCCCTAACAGGGTTTCCACGTAAAAGAATATATGGTGTTATGGTGTTCATTAATGAGATTGCATAATTTCATCTATTATGTGCCACAAATGTTATATGAAGTTTAATTATTGTTGTTAATGGTTTTTGACCTATCTTGGAAATCAAAATCAGTGAACACTCATTCACCCCCCCTCTCAGCATTCCCAGTGTCCAAAAATTGGTATCAGAGTAGATTCCTCTTCAGAAGTGTAACAACTTCAAGTGAATCTTGAATTACAATGGATGCTGGTGGTCTCCAACAACAACATATGGTAGCACTTGATGATCTTGATTAATCTAAAGTGGAGGTCAAGGAATTAAAGGAAAATCTTGTAGATGCCAAAAAATTCATTCAATCATTGAAGGATAAGATAAATGAGTCAAGGGAGAAGAGGAAGGAGTTGTGTGATCAATTGAAGCAAAAAGAAAGAAATTTTTTGGATGATGTTCATTTGAATCAAACCCTAAAAGAAATAACAAAAGAATGTGAAAAGCTAGCCAAGTACAATGTAGCTCTAAAAGTTGAGATGGAATCTGTGGAAATAAAGTTTACCAAAGAGATTGAACAAAGGAAGAAGAATGAGGATAATCTTGCCTAGTCCCTGAAAGAAAAATCTAAAGAGTGCAGTAGAATTAATAGTAGAACCATTGAGCTGGAGGAAGAACTGCAAATGGCCAAAAAATATGAACACGAGATTGAGAGACAAATAGTTACTCTTGGAAATGAGCTTGCTACTACAAATGAATTCAATGAAAAGTTCAGCATAAGTTCTACTAAGCTTTATGAGATAACCAAAAGTCAAAAGGATACAAATGACAAGCAAGGTCTTGGCTATGAGAAGGGTGAAAGCTCTAGTTATGAACAAAAGAACTCTGAACAGAAGAAAAAAGGTAGAAGAAATATGATAAGGCAACCAAATGCTCAAAGATTTAATGGATATTGCTTTAATTGTAATAAATTTGGACATATGGCTTCTCAGTGTAGAAGAAGGATAAACCCTAGTACTCCATCATTTTCTAGTCAATGTTTTAAATGCAAAAATATTGGTCATAAAGCATTAGAATGCTGAAGTATGCCTGTCAATACAAATAACATTAACTACTATACCTGTGGAAGATTTGGAGATGTTGCTAATCAATGCAGGTTAGGAGGAAATTAGTGGAATGACTGGTATAGATAGAAAGGTCTGGTATGTTTCAATTGTAACAATCTTGGGCACCTTGCAAAAATTTTGTAGGAACAAAAACATGAATAAAAGAGGTTTGGTTTATCAAGGAAGAAATTCACAGAAAGACAACAAAGGAAAGGATAAAGCATTTGTGGAAGAGATAACAGATTAGATGAAGAAAACTTGGGTGAAGAAAAGTGAATCTGATTAATAAAACAAGGTTGTACTAGAAGCTCCCTCTGGTAACTCTTCTGGTAATTAATATCAAGCCAGTAGCCTAGGGGGATTTTTTCATGAAAATCTCTTGTCCCCCTATGTATAATTGGCACCGAGTTGTTGGATGTCATCAGTCATCATGTTATTCATTAATGGAAGTATTAGCAATCATATGCTGAATTGGATGAAATGGTATAGGTCCACAATTGAATTCTTCACTTACTGTCTGAGTTTGCAAAGTGATTGGAACTTCTAGGGAAACACATTTAATGTGGTAGAAAGTAAGGTAGGTGAAGTTATAAAAGGGGAATTTGGAACCCTAATTCATCATTGTGCATTGAAGGATAACAATTCAAGAGCATTTTCTAAAAAAATTCAAAAGTGCGAAAGGTGATCCTAGTAGTGAATTTCCAAGTATTTATGTTGATCATTGATTTCATATCTATTTTTGCGATTGGTAGGGCTCTGTATAGGGTGAAACATGAAGAAAATCAAAGGAACCATAACTCTAGATGATTATAGTAGCCAAAATATTAAGGATGAAAGAAATTTGTTGTTGCTCACCAATTTTAGGAGGCTTCAAGGGTCAAAGAATAAGAATTTGGATATATGGAGCGAATATCCTCATTTTGTCAATGCAGAGATAATTCAGTTTGTTCTGAAAAAATTGGATGGTGATATCCTCACTCTTGATAAACCTTATCAAATTTCTAAGGATGTGATTAGAAATCTAACGGGCTTATGCAATCTTGGTGGTATACCAAAGAATTCAATTCACAATGTTGAGGTCGAAGCCCTAACCAAAATAAGGGGAGATCATAGGGCTCTAATAATTGCGATGAGTAAAGATCCTTTGACAAGGTATATTGCACATGGAATCTCTTATAAGATCTACTTTAGAAACCGAGAAGGATCAACCTTGGCAGGTGCTGCATATATCGCTCATAAAATGATGATTGAAAATGAAGACTTTGACCTATGTAGTCTGTTGAAGGATCAACTGATGGAAAATGTTCAATTTACAAAGGATATTGACTACCCCTTCAAGTTTGGCACTCTAGCAATATGTATTATGATGTATTTTCTAAACTGTTAGCCTATGAAGGACAATGTAGTGTGGAGAGAAAATATGTTGGTTTGCAAGGAAATCTTTAATCATTATAACTCTTTTGAAAATTGTGAACAAGTGTATGAAAGATTCTTTACACTAGTACAAAAAAACAATATATGATTAAATAAATTACTAAAAATTGCATATAAATGACTAATTTTGGTCACGTGACCATTAGTAGTTTATTGCTGGTCATTTATAACATGACCAAATTTATGACTAAACTATTTTAGTCATTTATCTAGTCATTGATTTGGTCATTTATTTAGTCATTGATTTAGTCATTAATTTAGTCATTGACCGTTAGTAATTGGTCATTTATTTAGTCATGGTAGTGATTTATTTAGTCATTAATTATTGTTAACTAGTCATTTATTTAGTCATGGTAGTCATTATAGTCATTTATTTAGTCATGGTTTAGTCATGTTAATCATTTATTTAGTCATTTGTGAACTAATGCTTTTAGATGTGTATGCAAACTCTTATGTTTGGAAAATGTTATTACAATAACTAGTCTATGAAATTGCAAACCAAGAGAAAATTCTGTTGTGATTGAATAGTATAAAACTTTAAAGCTCTTATATTATTAAAACTTCAACAAATTTGGGATTGAAACAATATTGGAAAACAATTTTCTATATATTCAAAGTGTATATAAAATATGTTACAAAGAACTCTATATAGAGAGTTTTGAATACAAAATCTTTTGTAGTATGCAAACTGCTCATTTATTATACTTTTAAAATTGAAAAAAAATTAAAACTAAATAGTGTGAATGTATGTCTTCAGTGATGCCACTATTGCACATGAGATGGGCAGTAAATGCATCCAGTAAGGCACTGGTTTTGCATTTTCTCCTTGCTCTATACCTATCTACAATCAAAAAATAAACATATTACCAGGTAGCATAAACAACAAATATCTTAAAATTAGATACCCATAAGCATTAGAGTAAGTCTAATAAATAAAAATGCATAGAATTAATGATATTACAAAAGAAATACATTTGCAAAAGAATTAATATCAGAGTAATATTTTAAATATTACTAGCTTATCAGAGCAAAATCTCCTTGCTATGTACTATCCATAAACATATTACTAAATAGCTATAAACAATGAATATCTTAAATGCAGATACCCATAAGCATTAGAGTAAGTCTAATAAATAAAAATGCATAGAATTAATGATATTGCAAAAGAAATGCATTTGCAAAAGAATAAATATCAAAGTAATATCTTAAATATATTACTAGATTATCAAAGTAAGTCTAATAAATAAAATATGCATACAATTAGTGATATTGCAAAAGAGATGTATTTGCAAAAGAAATAATTTCTACTTTTTCTATTTTGTATTCAATTATTGTATTATTTTTTAAATCAAATTTCCACAATATCTTGAAAACTTAAATTTCATTCTAAATTTAAATTAAATTCTAATTTCTAATTTAACAATTACTAATTTAGATATAAAAGCAACCCTTTTTTTTTAGTTTTTCTTTTCTAATGAAAAAGAAAGATTGCTTCAAAAAAGCTAAGCTAGTAATAAAATTATTTAAGAAAAACTAAAAACTTAAATTTCATTCTAAATTTAAATTAAATTCTAATTTCTAATTTAACAATTACTAATTTAGATATAAAAGCAACCTTTCTTTTTTAGTTTTTCTTTTCTAATGAAAAAGAAAAACTAAAAAAGAAAGATTGCTTCAAAAAAACTAAGCTAGTAATAAAATTATTTAAGAAAAACTAAAAAAAATATTAGAATGTCTCTTGATAACTAAAATTCTATTGTAATAAAATTATTTAAGAAAAACTAAAAACATAAATTTCATTCTAAATTTAAATTAAATTCTAATTTCTAATTTAACAATTACTAATTTAGATATAAAAGCAACCTTTCTTTTTTAATTTTTCTTTTCTAATGAAAAAGAAAAACTAAAAAAAAGATTGCTTCAAAAAAACTAAGCTAGTAATAAAATTATTTAAGAAAAACTAAAACCTTCAAAAACACTAAAATGTATATTATCAGCAGTGACTGCAACCATGAATGGAAGATACACTATGAACTTGTGAATGTGCTCGAAATAAATTATTGAAAGCATTGTGAGAATAAAATGGGTTCAAGAATGCAAGCCTAGATTATTTACAAAATCTACTTCAAGAACAAAATCTGAAAATGAATGAAAATAGGCCAGAGATTTTAGGAAATGCCAAAAGTTGTGATATTAAGTGGAAAGAAGCTGAAACAAAGCCCTCTATTAAAATCAAGATTTCCAATAAATATAATAATTCTCTCAGTTATGAAGGTGCTCTCTGGGAATTCAGACACACTTTGGCTGCTCCTGTTCAATCTGTCATTCATCCCATTCACAATTAGACACTTTACTTGGATGAAAAGCATAAAAGAAAATTAAAGAAAGAATTTTAGGGCATGCCATTTATATAATTTTTGGAGTTTCCTTTGTGGAAACGTCAAGTATACAAAAGTTTGTTTTATTGAGTATTGGGTCTCTACCACACACCCATGAGGAAGAGAAAATGAACAAAAGAAAAATACCCAAAATGCTATGAAGGTCACGACCATTAGAACACAAAAAGCCCTCAAAATAATGAAAATAGTAAGTTGAGAGTGCAAAGTTTTACATTTTCTATAGAAAGAAAGTAACCCATCAAGATTTGTGCAAGGAGATACAAGGGTTTTTATCATATTGCCTCTATTGAGCTCAAATCGAGCCTATTCTCATAGAAATTTAAGAGATAAGATAATGAAACTTAACAAGATTGTTTAAAGGAGATGCCCTCCAAAGTCTTCAGAAATGAGCCTCAAAGATACTCCAATGGCAGTCAAACAAAGAGGAGAGATATCAACAAATGGTAAGAAAAGGAAATACAACAGAAAATACTCAGTCACGACCAAGTGAGCTGATAAAATGCTTCAAAATGGAGAATACTTTTCAGTTTCAAAACCAAAGACTTACCTCTACAAGATTTTTTTTAGGAAAATCATCAAAAACAAAAATGAGTCACCATTCCACTCTCAAACCCTACCCAGGCATGGCAGTGTTGAGTTTTCTCCAAAAATACAAGTGAAAAATGGAATGAGTTTCTTCTCCAAAAATACAAGTGAAAAATGAAATGAGATTAGGGCTGGTTTCTTTTTGATTTAGGGTTTTTTCATTACCCTAGGCCAAATGGTTGATTTTTTCAATTGTATTAAAGAAAATAGGTACCTTTTTATGATTTTTATTAGAAAAATCAAATACCATCGCCCACTTTCCCGCTTTTTTACTTCATTTGATTTTGATTTCAAAATTAAATCTATCACTTTTAAATATATTATACTATTACATTTATCTTATAATATAAATATTATATTATATTATAATATAACAATTATATTATATTATTATATAATATTAGTATTTAATATAATATTATATAATATCATATTATATTATAATTTATTATTATAATATATTATTTGTAATATAATATATTATTATTATTATATTATATTATAATACAATACACTTCCTCAATTCAATTTTTTTTAATTAACCACTTTAATATCATATTGTCTAATTTTTATGTGTGACTAATTATTTAGTCATTTTTATTTGTTGGACTAATTATTTAGTCGTCTTTATTTGTGTTTTGAAATGAAAGATAGCCCTCAAAATGCAATTGGATTGTTTAAATCATATTTTATTAGTGAAATTGACCACAATTTCTCTTTGATACATTTGACATGCTAACACAACAGAAAAATCAAATTGGCTTCAAATCATAGTAAAAAACATTAATGATTCATTAACATAATGAGTAATAAAAGTTAAAAAATGTAAATATTAATTTTTTTATAAAATATGTGAAGGCCTTAAGACTGCACTGAGAGCCAATTCCTTCCACACAATAGGTATTTTTAGTGCATCAAGCAACCTAGGCGGCCAAATGGCCTGCTTAGGTAGGGGTCCCATGAGGGGGGCTTAAGCTCTATGGATTATGATCAAATTCAAAAGAAAAAAGAATAGAGTAATAGTCATTTAGTTGTGATTTTACCTGATGACCAAATTAGTCACTTATAAATGACCAAATTAGTCATTTATTTTCCAAATTCTACTAGTGTTAGTCATGTGACTAAAAGTTTTAGTCACCTGACTAAAATTTTTAGTCATGTAGTCATTTATTTGCCAAATTCTACTGGTGTTATAAAGGTGTTATAAAGGTTCAGGGAAAGTGTTACCCCTCTCCTGGTAATGTTAACTAAAGTTGGTTCATCCTCTAGAGAGGCAGCGAAAAAGCAGAAGAGAGTAAGTGATATGGGTGGTGTGACTCATCCAGTACCCAAGTCAGCAAAGGTTGAAGAAAAAGGGAAGAGACAATTGGTTGTGGATGTAGAGGATGAAGTTTCTAAAGAATATAATCCAAGAGATCAATCAAAACTAGGTGAACAGGAAATAATAATAGTTGAGGAGAATGATGAAGAAGGTGTTATGTTCAAGTCAAAGATAGTGCAAATCATTCAAGATGTGGATGGTATGCAAAAGATTTCATACATATGGTTAAATGGACCATCTTATGAGCAAGATACTATTGAAAATTCTCTAGCGACATACTTTGCTATTAATAATATTGAGTTGGAGAGTCTGTAGGATGTTCTCCCAGAAGAACTAATTGAGTGTGTCAAGGAAACCATGGAATTTTTGCCTCTGGACAGAAAAGAGGAGGAAATAATTTCCCATTTAAAGATGCAGTTTAGACTATCTCTTTCCAAGTTGAAGAAGAAAATGAATGTGCTGAGACAGTGCATTGATTCAACCAATAAAGTTTTCAATTACTATCTTAAGTGGCCCCATATGGTTGGCAAGTACAAGGAAAAGTTGGAGGAAATCGAAAAAGAGCTTGTAAGAGCGGGTATATAAAAGAGATCGGTAAACCATTTTGTTTGTGAATAAAATTCATGGTAGTAGACATAATGTGGTAGTGAAGGAGTGTGAAGAAGAGAGTGAAAAGAGAAAATTAGATATTTGAGGACAAAATAGTTTTGGTATGCAGTGCAGAACAGAGCAGAGCAGAACAAAAGTGTGGTCCAGTCAAGAGATTCAGAATCTAATCAAGAACCATAGTGGAACTAAATTCTGGCATTTGTAGATTCTATACTCTTAGTTCAATTTTTTTTGTAACTTCAATTATATTTTTTAAGGTAGTGAGCCTTTCTCTTTTTAGCAGTGAGCTCTAGGAAATGCACCTAAATCCAAGTGCATTCCCCTTCTTTCTATTTTACTTTTAACAGAGTAAACATTGTGGATTAATCTCCACTGTGGTTTTTCTCTTAACATGGTTTCCATGTAAAAAAATATTTGATGTTATGGTGTTCATTAATGAGATTGCATGATTTCATATGTTATGTGTTGCAAATGCTATATGAAGTTTAATTATTGTTGTTAATGGTTTTTTATTTGTCTTGGAAATCAAAATCAGTGAACATTGATTCACCCCCCCTCTCAGTGTTCCCAATGTCCAACAAAATGACTATTAACTCTATGATAGGCACAAAATGAAGTCTTGTAATAACATTCATTTTGAGTTCATGGAGGGAGAAATATCAAGTGATCTTGGAGGAGTCTCGACAAGATACCCTCTTGATCAATGGGAGAAGTAATTTTTGTTGTTGGTGGAAAGTAGATGTCTTGCTTAGTACAGGATGTCATACATACACAAGGTTCTTTATATTGCAAGATTTTGTTATCACTCTTATAGGAGGAGGGAAAATCTATCGAATGAAAATCTTTAGTGCTATGTGATATGACATTGATGTTAAGAAGAGTTCTTTGTGTGTTTCATGTTTTGGAAAAGAGGACTATCAAGACTACTAGTGTTGAGGAGTTCAGGATGTATTACTATTAAGGTTGTTTAAGAATGATATTTTGTGATAGTATTGATGTTAAGGGATGGATTTTTATGTCGATCAAAGGACAATAACCAAGACCATGAGTTGTTTGTTGTGTGTTAGGCTCTATAGGGTTGTGGATACCTTGTTGTTGAGCACCACATCATTTTCCACTATATCCAAGTTGTTTCATGAGTTTATAACCTTTTCCATAAAGCTTCCTCATGGCTTTGGAAGTTGATGGTTGCTCATGAATAACTTCATGAAAGGTTGTTGTGTAATATGATGTTTGTTATTCTAAAGTGGTTGAGGTGGATGCTTGTGAAGGGTTGTCTGAGTGTTGTGTTGACAAAAATGTGGTTTCTTTTCCCTTGCTAGAGTCTTTGTGTATGATCTTGTACTCTCCCATGAAGTCATGTTCTAAATCCAAGGAACCCCGATCACCATCTAAGAGTTTCATGACTAGTTCAGGATGTGGGATGGGGTCCACTTGTGTGGTTGGTGTTAATGTGTACAAGGGATTTTCTTTGTTTTTCTCAATGTTCAAACAACTGTTTGGATGAGCGTCAGCTTCAAGTGTGTATACTTTGTTGTTGTAGAAATTTCATTTTGCGATGAAGAGTAGAAGGAATGCCATTCATTGTATTAATCCACAATCAGCCTAAGAGAAGGTTATATGCAAGATCATTAAGCATAACATGAATTGGTGTTTTCCAATGTGGCCACCACAACTATAAGAGCTAAAGTGATCACACCAAGGAATTGTTTTCTTACGTTGTAAAATCCCTTGATGGATAAAGGATTGAGTCTAATGTTGGATTTATCGATGCCTAATCTATCGAGAAGGTTCACTCCACACACATTAAGAGTGGAGCCGATATCTACAAGAGTTCTCTCAATCCCTTTTCATTTGTATTGAGTGATGCTCATGAAAGCCTAATTTTGGTTTTCCACATCCAAAGGAGGGAGCTCACTTTGGTGGAAAACAATGTCAACATATATGGCTTGAATCATGACTACTAGATCATTTATTTGTATGTTAGAAGGGACAATTTTTTTTTTAAAGCATTTTGAATGATGTTCTAATAATGAGGGGAGACTTGAATGAGGTCCCATAATGATATCTTAGCAGGAGTATTATTTAGTTGTTCGACAAGATTTTACTCTGTTCCACTAGGAGGTACTGGTAAAATAGGCTTAGGGATGATAGGGTTAGGTAAGGGTAGGGGTGTTGTGGTTGGTTGTTGTGGTTGTGGATTGTTTTGAGTGTTATATGTATGAGCAATTATATTATGAATCAAATACTGTGATACATTATTCTTTAGTGGGTAAAGGACAAGTTCAAGTTTAGTTTGAGTTTTTGTTTTATGTGAAGAAGGGTAAAGAATGAGTTGAGGTTGGATAATGCTAACATCTCTTAGTGAGTGAGGGGTACCCTTGTCTTGCATCATGATATCCTCCCTAGGAGGATGGTTTTTAGGAGAACAACAAACCAAATGTTCTTGACACTCACGGATTGGTTCTTCTAAAATGGCTTTATCATAGATAGGGGAATGGTCAAGGGTTGAATTGTCATGCTCAACAAGGGTTTCTTTAGGGGAAGGGGGAAAACTAAGATTCTCATGACCTTCACAAAAGGGGTTTTCTAACTTCAAAGTATCATCTTCACAACAAGGAGAGATACTAGGAGAAGAGAAAATGTTAGTGTCATGGTTGCCTATAGTTGTGTTATCTTGTTTATTAATGTCTTGTCCACAAAAAGAGGTAAGAGGAGAGAAACAACTTGGATTCTCAAAACTCTAATTAATTGGTTCTTCTATCACCAAAATGTCTTCTTTTCCAATATAAGATATATTAGGAAAAGAAAAAATATGTGTTAGGAATTGAACCATAGATTTTTGGGAGAGAGGTTTATAGGCCACTCTTGCACTCTTAGGATGTTTCACCTAAAATGAGAGAGAGAAACCTCACTAAAAATCAATTTGGTTCACTCAATATAATGTATGTATGATGTGATAAAGACTAAATGAGATGATCTAAATGCAAGTAGATGATGAAATTGATTGATTAAATATGAAAAACCTAACAAATATAACTTGTTTGAAAACACATTGTGTGATGTAAAGTAACTAGAAATGAATGCAAATTACAATAGAACTTGATGAAATTGAAAGTGTACACCTGTAATATGGATGGAGACTGGAAATGACATTTGAAATGATGTTGATGCTGATTTTCAGGCCTAGTGGGACTCATTTTCCATTTTGGACGAATCAGTCTCAATTTTGCAAAACTATTTTGCAACCTATTTTAGACAAAAGGGTACTTAGAAATGCAGAAAACCAAAAACTGACCTGGAAGAGGAACTCATTCGCCACCCATGGTGAATGAGTCCACTTTTGAATTTCTTAATATTCAAAGGTGAAATCTAGAGCTTTCTGTCTGTACTTTGGCTTTCTATAGGTATCCACTTCCGAAGCTCTAATTTTTAAGCCTGAAAATGAACTTTTGCTGATATTGACTTGAACAATGAAGAGAAGACCTAAAGAAATTTGCAACTTGATTCTTAATGATTTCCAAGCTACCAAAATGTCCAAATCTACAAACACACAAGAAGAGAAGAAGAAATGTTTGATGTTAGGGCATGTGGGTTTTCCTTGGTCAAACCCCTTGTAGGTAATTAAACCAAACTGATGAAAAAATGTAATGAAACATGCAATAATGGAGTTTATTACCTTTCCATGATTTTTGATCTTGAATTTTTGCAACAAAACATGAAGAATTTTCCCTTGAGTGCCTGAAACTTGATGTCTTAATCATTTGAAATGGTGAATCCCTAACTTGTTTGACTTGAGATGGATGAATGATTGATGAATAATGAAGAATGAATGTGATTTAGGGTTTAGAGAGGTGATTTTATAGGAAATCCACCTTAGTATCCCAAAAATTGGATCCCTAAGGCCTACATGTTAAAATAATAAACTTAAATTTCAATTTTTCCTGCTCATAGATCAAAATTGAGCCAAATAGGACTCATTCGCCACCCATGGCGAATGGGTCGAGCACCAAGATGGGACTAATTCACCATGGATGGTGAATGGGTTCCACAGGGGCCATTTTGATAGCTAAGATGCTAGAAAGTTAAGAAATAAGGTTTAGATTGCAATTTTTCCAGGTATTTGATCAATTTATGTGTCAAGATACACAATATGGGTTAATAGGGGTCTATTAATGATGATATGGATGTCAATTAGGGATTGGGACACATAATTCAATGTGAAAGTGTGATTAAATAGACTTTACAACATTAAAATGAGGTCCACTTAGCCTAGAAAGGCACAAGAACCAATGTGAATGTACAAGATATATTACAACACTAGTTTAACATTAATTTTATTTCAAAAAACTTCTAGGTTGATGTGATAATGTTATTAAAAACATTTTATAATGTTGAATTAGGGATAATTGAGTTTATTACGTCTAGAAAAGCGTGAAAGACTCTTACAATGCTTTACAACTCCTTTACAAGACATCGTTAAATGCATTTAAAAGGGTCCAAGACCTAGCGTGGATGTGAAAAACACCTCACAACACCAAATCAAGGCCTCATTAAGTAAAACTTATCATGAATTATTCCTATGTCAAGCAAGTTTCCTTTTTTCTATTACATCTAGCCCCCACTTTAGTGATAGGATGAACTTGCTTCAAACTCACACTAAAGTAGACATTCAAGAGAGATCTGATTGTACAGATGCAGATGAAAAAGAATGAAAAAGATCAAGAAGGTGGTCAAGCCCCCAAGATCCAAGATACTAAGTCAAACCAACAAGACACATAATCATGTAATGGAAAGAACTAGGAAGAAGAGAAAGATGAAGATGAAAAGGTGGAACATGCTTCGATAATTTGTCCAACTAGTTGTGGATTAGATCTAGGATTGCTTGTTTTGGAAATAAAATGCATACTCACTCCAGGGCGACAAAACTCTTGGTTGTCTATCAAGTGAGAAATCTCAAAAGGTGAGACACATACGACTGATATGTGATCACAAACACACAGGTGGCTATGGGGAAAGTCATGCCTCCGAATGGGCTTCCTCCTCAACCATGCCAAATTTATACCTCCTAATAACTTTAATAAGGCCCCACGAAGGGAAAATGATTTTCAAGCTCTATCAAGTAAGCAAAACTTTGTATGCTTGATACTCATAGACATTGTAAATGCAAGGTAGTGTAAGGAATGTTCAAAGGGATTTTTCTTAGTTCGTGCAAGGTATCATCTTAGAAGACATTTTTCCTAATGTTTCCAAGAGAGGATAAGTTCAAGCGATCTCATCTTTTTTCCAAGAGATGACAAGTGCAAGGTCTCATCCTAGGGAACGTTGTGCCAAATGTGTTGAAGAGAGGAAATTGTAAGAAAAAAAAATCACACATTGAAATGTGAGTGGTGATGTATGGACCCACTTTAAAGAAGTTTTGAACACTAGTATTGTGAGCAATTACTTTTAAGTAGAAGAAGAGGACATGATGGCTTACTTAGAAAGCCCTATGCCAAGTCATATATTTTTGAGAAGCTACATCATGAAAATGGTAAGTATGTCATATGCGAGCCAACTTAAGGCATGTTTTCCACATCCCAAGCTTGCTCTTATGTATTCATGAAAGGTTAACAACTATCCAAGGGAGGCAACCATAAGTTACATACGAGGAAAAGGCTTGCTAAACCCCTTGCCCTCACTGAGTGCAGGACAAAGGTGAGCTGAAATGATTGATGAGATGCAGGAAAGAGTGAAAATTCATATCAATTAGAGGAATTAGTTGCATCCATAGAGGGAAGCATACCAAACTCCTAAAAATGTAGGATTTTACGACTCAAAGCCTTACATTCATTAGTGGAGTGACCATGAACTCTATGATAGGTGCAATATGAAGTCTTATAAAATAATTTTTTTTTAGTTTTGGGAGGGAGGGTGATCAAGTGATCTTGGAGGAGTCTCAACAAGATACCCTCTTGATCAATGATAGAAGTAGGTCTTGTGGTTGGCATCAAAGATACATCTTGCTTAGTCTAGTAGATGTCATACTTATGCAAGACTCTTTAGATCGCAATATTTTGTTCTCTCCATTATGGGAGGATCTAAAATCTAATGAATTCAAATCATGAGCATTTTGCGAGATGACATTGACATTAAGCAAAGGTGTAGTTGTATGTTGCATGTTTGGTAAAGGAATATGTTCAAGACCACTAGTGTCGAGGCATTTAGGACAGATCATAGTTAAGGTTGATTTGGGAGTATGTTGTGTGAGATTGTTGATGTTGGGTGAAGGTTTGTTGATCTCTAACAAAGGACAATAACCAAGACCATAAGTCATTTGTTGTGTGCTAGGATCTATAGGGTTGCAAATACCTTGTTCTCAAGCACCAAATCCTTTTCCACTATATCCAAGTTGTTTCATGACTTCATAACCTTTTACATAAAGTTTCTTCATTACTTTTGGATCAGGTGGTGGTTGGTCATAAGCGTCATCAAAGATGACTATGTAGTTTTCTTCTTTGTCTAAAGTGGTGGAGGGGAATGCTTTCAAAAGGTCATCAGAATTTTGTGTTGACATGATGGTTGGTTTTTCTTGTTTCTCATCTTTCTTTTGTGTGATTATGTATTCACCCATAAATGATGGTGTGAAGTCTAAGGATCCCCGATCGTCACCAAATAATTTAGACACTGATTCATCATCGTTTTGTTTAATTTCAAGAGGGTTGATATTGGATGTTGGAATCAATGCTTTTAGAGGACTTGTAGCTCCTTTTCAAAGTGCAAGGAACTTTAAGGCTTGGGGTCTATTTCAACTTGATAAATGTTATTGTTTTAGAAATATTTCATTATACGATGAAGGGTCAAAGGAACTACATTTATCTCATGAATCCATGGTCTACCTAAAAGAATATTATATGAAATATCATAAGGCATGGCATGAATAGGATTTTGTAAATTAGTCACCCCAACTATAATAGGAAAAGTGATTACACTGAGTGGTTGCTTTGTTGTATTATCAAATCCTTGAATAGATAAGCAATCAAGTATTATTTGTGACTTTTCAACATGCAATTTATCAAGGAGATTCACACTACACATGTTAAGGGTAGAACCATTATCAATAAGGGTTCACTTTATCTCTATTTGATTGTATTAAGCAATGATCATGAAAGCTTCATTTTGTTTTTACACTTCCAAAGGGGGGAGTTCACTTTGGTGGAAAAAACTGTCAACATTTACTCCTTGAATCATGGCTATGATGTCAGTTGGTTGTGCATTAGAAGGGATAGGAACTTGTTGCAAGGATGATTGGATCATGTTGTGATAGTGAGGGGAAGTTTGAATAAGGTCCCATAATGAGATTTTAGCAGGAGTATTCTTTAATTGTTGAACAACACTGTACTCCCTTCCACTAGGAAGACCTGGTAAGATAGGTCTAGAGGGGATAGGATTAGGCAAAGGTAAAGGTTTAGGGTTGGTTGAGGTGGTTGCGGATTATTTCGAGTGTTGTTGCGATACATTATTTTGAGGTGGGTAGAGGATGAATTTGCGTTTATTTTGAGTTTGAGGTTTATGTGAAGGGAGGTAAAGGATGAGTTGAGGTTGAATAATGTTAACATCGCTTAGCAATTGAGAATCGATATCTTTATTGTGGTTCTTGTCTTGCATCATGATATCCTTCCTAGGAGGAGGGATTTGAGGAGAACTACAACCTAATTTTTTTTGACATTCTAAGGCTGGTTCTCCTAAATGGACTCCATCACAGCTAAGGGAGTTATGAATGATTGAATTTGTTTCATTATTGATAATGGGGAGATTAGGGGAAGACTTTATGCAATCATTGATTTTTTGTAAGGTCTCATTCTCTTGTTACATATTATCTACCCTACTAGGATAGCATGTAATATGTTCATCTAATGTTGAAATTTGCAAAGTATCTTCATCACAAGTGGAGAAGGCATCAAGAGAAAGACCATTATGATTTTCATTTTTTTCAAATACATCTTTCCATAGGATAGAAAAATTAGGGAAGGACTAGGGATAATATTCTCATGATCTTGCTAGGTATATCTTCTAACACCAACTTATCCTCGTTGCATGGAGGGGGGATATTAGGAGTAGAACAAGTTTGATTATCATGATTATGGAGATGAGGTAAGGTAATCTCTAGAAATATGTCTATGATCTCATCTTTGTGTTGTGTTGTCTAATCATCATGATTACTTAGTGTGATTTCCTCTTCTTTAGTAATGTTATGTCTAATAGGAGAGGTAAGAGGAGAGAAACAACTCAGATTGTCAAAACTCTCATCAATTAGTTTTTCTAACACTATAATCTCTTCTTTGCAAGTGGGAGAGAAAATAGGAGAAAAAAAATTTAAGTGTTATGCTTATTCAAGGTTTCTTTCACTAGACTAATCTCATCCAAAAAAGGGGAACTAGGAGAGGGGTCTATGACAAACAAAAACAGAGGAGAAAGTACCTCATATTCATATGCATTTAAAAAAATTCTCTTACAACATGCAATAAGATCTAAAATGATAACATGAAAGATGATAACTATAGAAATTTTTAATGAAAACATGATGGGATGATTATTCTACAAGCTTGAAATGTAACAATGCTAAAGCAAAGATGCAAAAGAGGAATGTAAATTTTTAGATTTTAAAGATGACAATTGACTGATTGTGATATGTAACAAGATGAGAATGCAAACTTGAAATTAAAACCATGCATGAAATGACCTAATTTAGGCTAGATTTGATGAAATTCATGTTACAAAAATGCAACCAACTGATACAGCTAGGAAATGGCACCAAACAGAAGCCTAAAAATAGGTTTTTCAACTCTGTGAAAGGCAGTTTTAGGGGTCAAAAGGGACTGATTTGCCTAGGGTGGCGAATGAATCCCAAGATGGACTTTTTTTATAATTTTCAAAAAAAATTGAGTGATTTGTATGGCTTTCGAGTGCTATGATGTAGACCTAAGTTAAAAATGCAATTTAATTTCAGAAAATTTAAATGAATTTAGATGCCAACAATGCAGCCTAAATGCAATTTTCATGAATGCAAAATTTGAAATCTAGCATGCAAATTAACTAGTGAAAACCTTAATGCAAATTAAATGCAAGGGTAGATCTATGATGAAGTACTCCAAATTAGAAACTTGAGAATTATTCAACAAATAGGTTCACCAAAATGAAACATAGATTTTTGGGAGTGAGGTTTATAGGCTACTCTTGCACTCTTAGGATGTTTCACCTGAAAGGAGAGAGATAAAACTCACTAAAAATCAATGTGGTTCACTCAATCTAATGTATGTATGATGTGATTAAGGATAAATGAGATTATCTAAATGCAACTAGATGATGAAATTGATTGATTAAATATACAAAACCTAAGAAATATAACTTGTTTGAAAACATTGTGTGATGTAAAAGTACCTAGAAATGAATACAAATTGCAACAGAAGTTGATGAAATCGAAAGTGTGCACCTAAAATATGGATAGAGACTAGAAATGAAATTTGAAATGATGTTGATGCTGATTTTCAGGCCTAGTTGGACGCATTCACCATTCTAACTAAATCAGTCCCAGTTCTGCAAAACTATTTTAAAACTTGTTTCAAACAAAAGGGTACTTACAAATGCAAAAAACCAAAAACTGACCTGGAAGTGGGACTCATTTTCCGCCCATGGTGAATGAGTCCACTTTTGAATTTCTAAATATTCAAAGGTGGAATCTGGAGCTTTCAGTCTATACTTTGGCTTTCTATAGGTGTTTGCTTCTAAAACTCTGATTTCTAAGCCTGAAATTGATTTTTTGTTGATATTTCAACTTGATCAATGAAGAGAAGACCTAAACAACTTTACAACTTTATTCTTAATGATTTCCAAGCTTCCATAATGTCTAAATCTACAAACACACAAGAAGAGAAGAAGAAATGTTTGAGGTTAGGGCATGGGGGTTTGCCTTGGTCAAACCCCTTGTAGGTAATTAAACCAAAATGATGAAAGAATGTAATGAAATATGCAATATAATGGAGTTGATTACCTTTCCATGATGTTCGATCTTGAAGTTCTGCAACAAAACATGAAGAATCTTCCCTTGAATGTCTGAAACTTGATGTCTTAATTCCTTGAAATGGTGAAGCACTAACTTGTTTGAAATGAGATGGATGAATAATGAAGAATGAATGTGATTTAGGGTTTAGAGGTGGTTTTATAGGAAATTGTGTCATAGAAAAAAGTACCCTTTGCTTGACATGGGGCTAATTCATGATAAATTAGAATTAATAAGGCCTCGATTTAGGTGTTGTGAGGCATTTTATGCATCCACACTAGGTCTTGGACCCTTGCAAATTGAATAACATGCATTTAACGATGTCTTGTAAAGGTGTTGCAATGTCTTGTAATGGACTTTCATGATTTTCTTGACTTAATTCAACATTATAAAATTTGTTTAATAACACTTTCACATTGATTTATGTGCCCCAAGCCCTATTTTACATTCACATCATCACTAATAGGCCCCTATTAACCCATATTGTCCATCTTGAGGCTTAAATTGATCAAATGCCTACCAAAGTTGCATTTTAAATCTTATTTCCTTATCTCCTGGAATCCTAGCTCTCAAATTGGCCCCTGTGGGTCCCATTCGCCATGCATGGAAAATCAATCCCATCCAAGTGATACCCATTCGCCAAGGGTGGCTAATGAGTCCCATTTGGCTCAATTTTAACCTTTGAGTGGGAAAAAAGTGAAATTTAAGTTTAATATTGCTTCATGTTAGCCTATGATGAGGTATTAATGGGTAAAATAGGTAAATTTCCTATAAATATAAGTCTTTTAACTCATTTTACACATCTCTTATCTCTTATCATTCATTCATCCATCATTCTTCTATCTCAAGTGAAGCAACTTATGGTTTTATCATTGCAAGACATCAAGAAAGCTCCTAAAGACATTCAAGGGCTGAATCTTCCTCCATTGCTATAGAAATCCAAGACCAATCATCATGGAAAGGTAATAAATTCTATTATTGCATGTTTCATTACTTTATTTCATCATTTTGGTTTAATTACCTAAAAGGGGTTTCACCAAGGCAAACCCCCATGCCCTAACATTCAACATCTCTTCTTGTTGTCTTTTTTGTTTGTAGATTTAGGTCTCTTGGAAGCTTGAAAATCATTGAAGATCAAGTTGTAAGGTTGCTCAAGTCTTCTCCTCATTCAACAACTCAAAATATCAACAAAAATTCATTTTTAGACCTGTAAATTAGAGTTTTGGAAGTGGACACGTATAGGAAGTTAAAGTGCAGATCGGAAGATCTGGATTCCACTTTTGAAAATCCAAAAATTCAAAAGTGAAATCATTTGCTATGGGTGGCGAATGATTCCCACTCCAAGGTCAATTTTTTTTTTTCTACATTTTTAGATACCCTTTTGTCTGAAACGGGTCCCAACTCAGTTTTGTAGAACTGGGACTAATTCACCAAGAATGGTGAATGAGTCACAACAGGCCTAAAAAATTAGCATCAATAGTGTTTCAGAAGCAATTTCCAATCTCCTTAAAGCTTTCAAGTGCACACTTCAAGTTTCATTCATTTCTAGTTCATTGTTGCATTACATAATGTGTTTTCAAACATCACTTATTTCTTAGGTTTCGCATTCATATTCAATCAATTTCATAGTTTAGATGCACTTAGATCATCTCATTTACTCTAAATAACATCATACATATCTTAATTTGAGTGAACCTAGCTAGCATTTTTGGCCTAGAACTCTCTCCTTATAGGAGAAAAACCTTAGAAGAGTTAGAGAGTCTTGTGGTACCAAAAATCTATGGTTTAGCAATCCACCTTATTAGCCTGAAAATTTGATCCCTAAGGCTAACATGTAAAAATAATAAACTTAAATTTTAAATTTTCCCACTCAAAGGTCAAAATTGAGCCAAATGGGACTCAATCACCACCCATGGTGAATGGGTCCCACCTAGATGGGATTGATTCTCCATGGATGGTGAATTGGTCCCACAAGGGCCATTTTGATAGCTAAGATGCTAGAAAGTTAAGAAATAAGGTTTAGATTACAACTTTGTCGAGTATTTGATCAATTTATGCCTCGGGATACACAATATAGGTTAATAGGGGCCTATTAGTTATGATGTGAATGTCAATTAGGGCTTGGGACACATAATTCAATGTGAAATTGTGATTAAATACACTTTACAACATTAAAATGAGGTCCACTTAGCCTAGAAAGGCACAAGAACCAATGTGAACGTACAATCTGATACATTACAACACTAGTTTAACATTAGGTTTATTTCAAAAACCTTCTAGATTGATGTGATAATTTTATTAAACACATTTTATAATGGTAAATTAGGGAGAAATGAGTTTATTAGGTTTAGAAAAGTGTGAAAATCTCTTACAACACTTTACAACACCTTAACAAGACATCGTTAAATGCATTTAAATGGGTCCAAGACCTAGCGTGGATGTGTAAAACATCTCACAACAATAAATTAAGGCCTCATTAAGTCTAACTTATCATGAATTATTCTTATGTCAAGCAAGTTTCCTTTTTTCTATGGTACAGGAATGTGCAAAGTTGTATTCTCTATCACAAAAGCACTCTTAGAGGGATAAGATAGGGAATGTTTCTTAATATTTCTAGTTATGTAAGATACTAGAATTGTTTGAAAAAAAAAAAAAAGAACTTGTAACCATTTCATGCAATGTTTTGGAAATACAAACAATCTATGTCCAAATATGCAAAACATTCTTATCCAATAGATGCAAGATTTGAAGAATGTACATAATGAATATGCAAAAATAAAAAGCGCTTTTAATAACAAAATTATGCAACATTTTATGGATAGAAATATTGTATATGCAAAAGTGAAAAGTACTTTTATCAATGTTATGCAAAATTTCAGAAATGTAAACATTCTTAGATCTAATGATGCTTGTGATTTAAATGATTTCAAAAACGACTACCCTAAATTGAAAATTTTGAGCTAGATGCATAAAACAAATGTTGTAGAAACTTTCTAGAATTATAATATATGATACTAGGAGCCTTAGGAAGCACAAAAAGGAGGTTTATGACTTTGTAATAGACTATTAAAAATCCAAACAGGGATTGATTCACCTAGGATGGTGAATGAGTCACAGTAGGGGTGTTTTGCAAAATTTTCATAAATTTTCAATGGTGTTTGATGATTTCAGTGTTGGATGGTCTGAAAACTAAATGAAAATGCACTTTGCAGGTGTTTTTCAATGATTTGAGAGACACAAATGCAAACTATATGCACTTTTATGAATGAAAAATTTTGTAACCTTGGAATGCTAATTAACTAATGCAACATGCAATGCAAAGCTAATACAAGCAAATCTAAAAGATAAAGGACTCTAAATCAGAAAATAAGGTGTGTGAAAATAAGATTCACCAAAATAAATAATCAATTTTAGGGGTTTGCTATGTACGTATCTTGCACTCTTAGGGTTCTTCACCTAAAAGGAGAGAGATAGAACCCAAAAAATTGTGGTGGTTCATTCAAACTAAGGAACGTATGATGTAAGTATGACTAAATGAAATGATATAAATGCAATAAGTAGATAAAATGGATTGATAATTAATATAAAACTATTGAAATGCATGTTGTTTGAAAACACATTGTGATATGCAGAAAAACCTAGAAATGAATATAAATTGCAACAAAAATGGATAAAACTAAAAGTGTGCACTTGATATCATGATGGAGACTAGAAATTACAAATGAAATGTTTCTGATCAACCTTATTTTTAGGTGGGACTCATTTACCGTTCTACGTGAATCGGTCCTAGTTTTGGGAAACTGTTCCAGAGTCTGTTTTGGACAAATGGGTATCTAAAAATGCAAAAAACCAAAATAAATATTGGAAGTGGGACTCATTCACCACCCACAAAGAATGAGTCCACTTTTGAATTTCTAAAGATTCAAAGGTGAAAATAGGAGCTTTCGGTCTACATGTTCTGCTTCTCCATGTGTCTAATTCTGAAACTCTCAAATTTGGGCTTGAAGGTGAATTTTTGTTGATGTTTTTCCTTATCCAATGAAGAGATGAATTAAACAACTTTGCAACTTGATCTTCAATTATTTCCAAGCATCCAAGATGCCTAAATCTGCAAACACAGAAGGAGAGAAGGAAAGATGTTGGATGTTAGGGCATGAGGGTTTGCCTTGGTCAAACCCGTTTGTAGGTAATTAAACCAAAATTATGAAAGAATGTAATGAAGAATGAAACAATGAATTTATTACCTTTCCATGATGTTTTATCTTGAATTCCTACAATAAAACATGAACAATCTGCCCTTGAATGTCTTTGGAAGCTATCTTGGTGACTTGCAATGATGAAACCCCAGCTTGCTTGACTTGATAGAGAAGATGGATGATGAATGAATAATAAGAGATGTGTGAATGAGTTTAAGAGATTTTGAATTAGGGATTACAAGGTTGTATTTATAGGAAATTCACCTTATTACCCCATAAATTGGATCCCTAAAGCTGACATGAAGGAAAACAAAAAATAAACTCCAAAATTTCCCGCTCAAAAGTCAAAATGGCCCAAATGGGACTCATTCGCCACCTTGGGTGAATTAGTCTCACCTGGTAGGGACTGATTCACCACAGATGGCAAATTAGTCCCAGAGGGGCCCATTTTCCAACTGGGTTATTGGGGAATGAGAAAATCAAATTTATATGCTGACTTTGCCAGTTATTTGATCAATTTATGGCTCGGGATGCACAATATGGGGTAATAGGGGCCTATTAATGATGATATGAAGCTCAATAAGGCGTTGGGACACAAAATTCAATGTGAAAGTGTGATTAAGTACACTTTACAACACTAAAATGAGGTCCACATATTCTAGGAAGGCACAACATCCAATGTGAATGTGCAAGACACATTACAACACTAGATTAAGGTTATGTTTAGTTTAGAAGCCTTCTAGATTAAAGTGAAGATGCAATTAAATACATTTTATAATGTTGAATTAAGGGAAAATGGTTTTATTAAGTCTAGAAAAGCATGAAATCCTTTTACAACACTTTACAACACCTTTACAAGACATAATAAATGCATTTTATTCAATTTGGAAGGGTCCAAGACCTAGTCTAGATGTGTAAAACACCTCACAACACTGAATCAAGGCCTCATTAAGTCCTATTTATCATCAATTATTCTCCAAATCAAGCAAGTTACATTTTTTCTATGGTATAGGAAGATACTGAAGCACTCAACACCAAGTATATAATAGAAACCTCAGACCAAGAGCTCGAAGAGGAGGTGTCACAATAGCTCAAAGATATATGAGAAGAGGTTTAATCCGAGAAGTAGACTCCTAAAGAGAAATAAGAAATTGAAGTCAACGTGGAGACATTCAAGGAGCCTCCACTAGTCAGGCAAGACAAAGACCATGTTCAAGGAGAAGAGGTACAATGTGGGAAAGAAGAAGGAAAGAAAAGAGAAGAGAAGGAAGAAGATGCTCCAAATAAAAGCCTCGAGCCGGAGCACCATGAAGAACTTGAGCAATAAGTAGAAAGGGTGTCTTAGATCGAAAGTGCCACTATAGATAAAGTAGCCATGATTGAGCCAGAAAGGGAAAAGGCCATACACATCGAAGACTTAGATGAAGAAGAAGAAAGAATTGAATGAGAATCCATAGGCTATGAAGAGAAATGGTCCCAGGATGAGAAGAAAGAGGAAGGTGATCATGAATCACCAAGAGGGGAGACTCAAATGCCTTATTGGTTGGAGAAGCAATTTCAAAAGAAATCCCCAACTTTTGTGGATCCAAAGGCTCGACTTGAGGCTATACTGGCAAGAGCACAATCAAAGACAAAGAAAGAAAAGAAGCCAAGGGTTTGTTCTCAAATCACGGTAGACGCCTTAGGATCAAGAAAGGTACAAATAGCCACTCCAATGATAGAAAAAGGAGAGCCCGGGTCAGCTACAACATCTCCACCATCAACTTGGGCACTACGACAAGGGAGCAAAAAATTGATAAATTCCAGGGATCAGTGGCCACAATAATGCAACAGATGAACAAGGATCAGTCCTCTAAGGAGGAACTAAGGGAACAAGTGGCGGATCTCAGTGCCTATATCCAACAATGGACATCTCTAGAGGAAGAAGCTCCAACTACATCTTCTGGACCCCCGCTCCTCTCCCAAGAAGAACTCTCCAAGATGGAGAAGATGAAGAATTGGACCAAACCTACTGAAGATTGGTTCCAAAGGGTACTATATAGTGATTACATGGACATAGTCCACACTGTTCAAACAACCAAAAAATTATGAGATGTGCAGAAGCTGCTAGAAGGCACTGAAAATATCTATCACCGATTCACCAAGCTATATAGGATCACCTATCCTAAGCTTGATGCCATTATCAAAATGCTTGAGAAAACATGGGAGAAGGAGCTTGACCTTGTGAAGGACAATCATTGGCTATTAGAAACATGGAAAATGGACTTGGATCATAGGAGGTACATCATGTTAGATGAAGTCAAGCTAGACCTTGAATGGGTCAAAGAGCATAGGATAGACAACGAGAATTACTTGAAGCTGATGACGAATTATGATATGCTTTCCATGGAGTTAGATCTAGAAAATATCATGACATAGTTCCATAAGAAGTTGGAGCAAGGGGTAGCAAACTCACTAATTGTCTTTAAGATTTCTGGATAAACTGTGTCCATCTTTTTACTTCTCTCTCTTTCTGCTTTTAATCCTGATGATGGATCATGGAGTATGATCTGAAATGTTGATGTAAAAATATGCACATAGTTTATCCATAAATATTAAAGACAAACTATTATGGACTGTGGAAACAAAATGCTATAGACTCACTAATGCCAGATTTCATGGATTTTGCTACTAGAGCATTCATCTAGTCTAAATAGGTAATTAAGGCCACACCAAAGTGCATGAAGAATTGGGAGCTAATCACTGGTAGATCTAGGAAGTTGACCTTCCAAGTCCTCCAATTTGATATCATGGAGTGGGATAAGCTTCCGGTGCTAATTGGAAAGTTTGTGGAGTATGCCAATCTTTAGAAAAATGAAGGAAAGCTACTGATAGATGATGAGTTCTTGATAGTGTAAGCTAAAAAGGGAAGGAAATCACTAGAAGACAAAATTGCTATAGTGTCAAGACACTACACGACAAAATATGAATGGGAAAAAATTGTATTTTATATTAGTATATTTTGGGGGTAGGTGAAACCCTAATGTAAAATGAATCTTGGCCATACAATGAGAGTAAATCCTAGCCATTCATTTCACCTTTGAAGAACTATAAATAGGGGGGTCTCCTCTTAGTTTCAAAGAGAGATTTGAGTTGTTGTAAGGACATGCTACAAAAATTTCAATAGAATTTTGTTTCTTTTGGTGGATTCTTGTGTTTCTCACATGTTGCTTGATTCATCTTCTCACACTTGATAGTTTTAGATAGATTTAGTTTGATGTTCTAAGTGCTTTCAAGTAGTTTTAGTAGTTTAGTTCATTTTTTCCATTGATATTGAAGAATTCTATGGTGTTGATGTTTTCCATGTTCATGATTTTTGCTATTTATTGATGATGAACAATAGTGTAAAGCTAGTATGAACATTAATCCATTGCTACACTTAAAAAATCATCTTTTATTCATGGTTTATGGTGAATGAGAAAATGAAAATCTATAGAAAGTTTAGAAGATAGCACTAGTTTCATGAGACTATATGATTGTTTGGTTAAGTGGAACTCAGTTTTAGGAAGGTTGTCCACTGTAGCATCCTCCATTGTCACTGTTCATCAGTAGTTACAGGTCTAGGAACTCTCACCTCCCTATTCCATTTTGAACTTTCTTTGAAATAATAACATAGGCAAAGTTCTAGCATCATTGTAAAGCCAAATCTAATGCTGACTATGGAGTTTTGGATTGCTATTTTGAACTTGCAGCAATTTCACATCACTTTCAGAATCTCACAACCTCCATTTGAAGATTCAATCTCCTTCCAAATTAGCAATTTTCAATGCCCCTTGTGATTACTAGAAAATAAAATCAATCCACCAAGTTCTTCTTGCATTATCATGACCTGACACCTGAGAGACCTTGGGGTAATTTTCTACAACTTATTTTTAAGAAGTCGCCTTTCAAGAGAGGTAGTGCACTTGTGTGTTACCTATGTTGAGAACTCAAAAAACACCCATCAATAAACAATGCAATAATTACACATTATAGAGGAGGGGATTTGTTATTCTCAAGCTAACAGGTTCCCAAGGAGAAAATAGCCCCTATCTACCTCAAAATATGTAGCCTAGGTGATAAGATAAAATTGATGAAGAGTGTATGTTTATGTTTTATACATAATTAAAATATGAGAGTTCTTGAAACCGAGAGAGCAAGTCATAGAGGTTTTTTGGGAAAATTGATGAGCTATTAGCCAAGGATGATAACACAGTGCACAGACCTCCCAATTGAATTTTGGCGTCTCATACAAATCAAAATTTGAGAATGTCTCAGAGAATAGCAAAGTGGCTACTAACAATTTTGATAACTAGAAACTCTTAAAATATGGTAAAATGATAGAGAATAAAAAAAATTAAGTAATTTAAACTAAATGAAAGATAGATGATAAAGAAAGAGGAAAGGAGGAAAATACTCATAGAGATCTAGGAGATGAAACCTCCAATAAAGAAATATCTTTCTAGTACCTACACACATAAGACCAAGGGAAAATGTTAGGGCTATTTAGGGATTTTCCTTAACCAAATTCCTATTTTGGTGTTTCCACCTCCATGAATAGCCAAACAAGATATAGAGAAATAAAATAGATGTGATACAAGAATAAATATAAAAACTAGAAAAACATGTTAACTAGATTACAAGATAATGCAATAAAGTAATCACAATTACCCTCCTTTAAAAAAATGATAATGTTGAAAGTGAGAGGCTGTAATTTCCAAGATTGAGAGAAATATGTTGATAATACCAAATCTTCAATTTAGTATGGCTATGAGAGCAAGAATATGTAATGGAGATCGTGAAATGGAGGCAAATAAGTTGTTGAGATGAAGAAAGATCTAGAGAGAATGAATAGCTTGTGAATTCCTTCTTTTGTAGGGAGGTTTATGCATGCAGGAGTCGTCCCAATGCATTTGTGAGAAAGAAGAGGCATTACACTCATTGATAAATGGGAAACATAAGTCAATGGATATTTTAGTCAGGAATCTATTTGGGATGTTTGCACAATGCGTAGACATCTATGCAATGTGTGTTCATCCAAGACATAAACCACCCTTAACAAAAGGAAACGAATGGTTTAAGCAATTAAGGATTAAATTAAAGTTGGATAAAAGGAAAATTACATTATTGTCTCTAATTTATCTAAATGGGAGGCTCATGGGATTATATCATGAAATTTCATAGGATGCAATTTATGATACTACATTTTACCCCCACTTTATTGAGCATATGCATTCTAGTAAATGTAAGCTATAGTAGAGAGAGAAAGAGGTTGAAGAGAATATACCCAAGATGAAAAGGATGCAGGTCTTTGATCCTATATATGAGATTGTAAAGAAATTCCAAGACACAAAGAGGAAATGGGTCTTATATCCTCCAAAGCTGACTAGAAATTCACCAAAAACATGTTAGATGCAACCAAACATTAGATGAAAAAGCAAAAAATAGACATGATAAATCTAATTAGATATAAAGATGGAACTAATAAGTATGGATAGAAAATTGTGTTACGCTGGAGAGAAGATGAAAAGTTGATAGGCTTGTGGCTACTACAAACTACAATGTAGAATAGTCACATAAAATACAAGTCTAGTTAGGTTACCCCCAAGCTAGGTGATGAGTTCATCAGACATCAAGATTTTTAAGACATATCAAGATTTTTAAGACATATCTAGACATACTTTTAAAAGGTAAGAATAACCTAATATGGTAGACCCTCCTTATAATTATATGTGCTACATAGAGGAGAGGAAAGATAGAGAGAGAAAGATGTGCCATGACATACATAGGGAGATGTATCCATGAAATGTTATTGCCTGAGGGATAACACATAGAATCCACAATATCAATAAAAAATAGAGATAAAGAGATTGAAAGAATAGGGGGTCCAAGTATTTGGGGTCATAAATGATCATATATATATAGTGTAAATTAATTAATTTGCAGCACCTCCCAAAGTGATTGGAATGAGAAGAAGAGAAAATGAAGACAAATAAAATTATTGATCTACATGGAAGAGGCCTAAATTCCTCGATGCTTTGCATCAGGTGGGGAAATTGGGGAGTCATTATTGATCTTTGGAAGAGGGATAGTTACCAAATATAGGGAAGGAGACTCCACCACAAAACAAAATAAGCCAAAATAGAATGAAGTTGGGAAGATGAAGAAGACTTTTTATAACCATCCTTTGAAACAAGGTCATGCTCTAATTCACGGTTAAGAGGAGGATGTATAACTATCACATCAAAAGAGGAAGAAAGGGAAGAAGTAGAAGATCCATAGTAGAGATGACCTTCATGTGAAGCATATCCACAAGATCAAATAAAGGAGGAAGATTGGGTAAATAAGTGATCAAAGGAGGCTTCGAAGAGGGATCAGTGATCAAAGGATGCATCGAAGAGGTAAATAATTCTATATCCCTTGAGAAGGGATAAAATACATTTTAAAGAGGATTCATCATGTTGTGATGGTTGTTACCTTCCACATGACTTGGATAATTATTCAACTACCACATCATCCAACAAGGAAGAATATTTCTCTAGTGAGGAAGGATACATATGGAATGTTATGAAGAAGTTGATCAGTTGGATATGCTTGACTATGAATTTATGAAGGAAGAAGTTGAATATCCTAATTATGATGCAACATATTAAGTATTCTAATATGATCATGGTGCAAGTTCAAAGCAATATGAGTTACCTAATAATTATTTTGAACACCTCATGGAAATTACAAGACAAAAATAAAAAGGTATTGTACCATTAGATGAAGATAAAAGGGTCCTTATTGAGGCTACAGTAGTACATGCCTAGACTAGATAATAGTTGAGGAATAGACAAGTACATCATTGAGGAAATTCTAGTAGTACAATTCTTGTAAGGACTAAGTTGAATGTTGAAAAAAATGATTAAATAGAAATAGGTGAAGCAAGGAAAGACAAGCCCACAAATAGGATAATGGATAATAATAAGGATCTAGCATAGTAACATGTAATTAAGAAGGGACATCTCCCAAAGGATAATAGATGTCTAATACTTCTAAGTGTAAAATATTCTTTGGGATGTGGAGTTCGAAAGATCAAGATACAATAGGATTGTTCCCAACCGTTGGAGGGTGGAGGTAGAGATAAAGAGGAGGGAAAAAAAGGTAAGGATCCTACCTCTAGCAGTATTGTCATGCCTTATTATGCTGTAGAAAAATTCCCTCTTATCATTTTCATCGCCTTTTAGGTCTTGTTTCATGGTGTTTGATATATTTTTCTCCGATTTTATGTTGTGACATGGCTTCAACATGCTTATTTAGGTACTAAAATTCAAAGAATGATGTCTTGTGAAGGTGTTGTAAAGTGTTGTAAGACATTTCTACACTCTTCTAGACTCTATTAATTACAATTCACCTAAAAATCACCTTTTTATTAATCAACAAGTCTTATTTTGAAGTGTTGTAAAGTCTTGTAACAAGCTCTCACGCTTTTCTAAGCACATCTTCACTATTTATCCCTTTCTCATGCTTTATTTGACCCCTTTATGCTCTCGTATGCTTAATTAAGTGTATTTTTGAGTATTATCCCAACAAAAAACATTAAATACAACATTTTTCTTGACACACATTTTTAGGTTACGTGGGACCCATTCGCCATGGTGGCGAATGAGTCCCCCTTGGCCCCAAATTCAAAATATTTTAAATTTCCTTTCAGGGTTTTATTCAAAAAACACTTGATGTCAGCATGTCATGAGGTATGAACTAATAACTAAGGCACAAGTGTGTATAAATAAGTGATTTTCACCTCATTTTACATCTCCTCATCCATTTAAGCATTCCATCTCACATTTCAAGCTTTCAAGCATTTTACATCTTTTCAAGCACTATTCAAGCACTTTGAAACAACCATTGACATTACTTTAGACTTGCATCATTAAGGGTTTGGTAAGTTAATAGCAATTGCATGTTGTTAGTTTGTCATTCCTTTGCATTTCATTATTTTATTAAGGGTTTGATTACCAAAAGTGGGGTTTGACCAAGGCAAACCCCTATTCACTAACCTTAAACCATTTTTCCCCTATTGCATGTTTGTTTGTAGACCTAGGTATACAAATTTGGCAAGATTTTTGGTGTTGAAGATTAGTTTACAAGTCAACTAGGTTCTTCAAGTCAACTCAAGTCTATTTCAAGCTTGGAGAAGGTTTTATGTCCATTTTCTATGAAATTGACTTTGGTAACCTGACAAGCAATGATTTCCAGATCTGGTGTTGCAGAGTTGTCTCTTGATTTTTCAAAAATTTGGGAGAGGACTAATTTTTTGACCTGTGGTGAGTGAGTCCCACCTTAGGACTGAAAATCTAAAAATTTTCAGATTATGGATCTCAACAGATAGAAACTTGCCTCCAAGAATTTTTCACCAAGAGGAGGACTAATTTGCCACCCTGGGCGAATGAGTCCCACTGTGAAAAATTAGTGATTTCATCCAGCATCCACAACATTCCATATTCATCATATTTTTCCCAGGTGCACTTAGATTCATCCCTTTTCTTTCTATTATGCATAATTTCTTCATTTAGTTCATTATTGCATTACACAATGTGTTTTCAAACATAGCTTTAATTTCACTTGTGTATTTGTTTTCATTCATTTAAATTATTCAATTGCATTTAATTAACTTCATTTAGGTTATAAAACATCACACATAACATTATTTGAATGAACCATTAGCATTTTTGCTCCAATCTCTCTCCTTTTAGGTGAAAAGCCCTAGAAGAGCAAGAGTTGTCCATAGAAGCCAAAATTCATGGTTCATTTTGGTGAAACTAACTTTTGAGTACTTTTCATTTCTAATTTGATTTACATACTACATCCTATTTTACATTTTCATTAACATTCAATTAGTACATTGTTTTGTTTTTGCATTATAGGACATTTTATCTGGCATTAGTGAAAGCTTCATTTAGATTTCATTTTTGCATTGCATCTTGAATTGAAAAAAATATAAAACCTACATTCTTCATCTTTGATTGCATTATGTAGAGCATTAAAATCATCTTAAATTTTTTGAAAAACACATTAAAACATCATACTGGGACTCATTCACCACCCAAGGCGAATTAGTCCCTCTGCACTTTTTAAATAACATTTATGTAATCTTTTTGTCATTTTTCTGCATTACTGCTTCCTATTTCTACATTTTATTTTTTTACTTTACAAAATATTTGTTTTTCATCATTTATTGGATTTTAGTTTATTTACATCATGGCATTTTCTTTCAATAAGTTTTGGAATTAACTAAAATCATTAGTAGACATGTCCAATTGTTCCTTTAGCTCTGACCCTAATGACCTTGAACAACCTCATGCTCCTTTAAGTCCTCATGATTTTCCTCCATGTGAAGTAGACATCATTAGATAAGATGATGCTAGCATGAATAAGTTCTACAATGATTGCCTTGATAACCTAGAAGCAAATGAAACCTTTTATCCCTCCATGAGGTCACAAGACCTTCCCACTGTTGCACCTCCTGATCACTTTGCATACTTACATCCTGAAGTCACTATAGGACCGAAGGTTCCTCCCTCAAGTGGAACTAGTTCCTCCCACCAATCACATTCAAAACCCTTTTACAATCACAAAGTCACAAAGAATTATATCAACCTTGAAGAAACATATGGTAAAGGATTCACTATCTTAAATAAACAAGGTTGTGACACAAAACATGAACATGATATCCATCAACTTCTTCAAAAACAATCAACCGAAGCACACACAATAGGACTAGGATATCAAGATCCTTCTCATCCTAATAGACATCCTCTTCAAATTAAGAGACTTTGAGATGTTGGAACGGTGATCTTGAATGCTCCTCCTAACTTAAACATTCTCCTTCCATGTGAACAACCATTATCTCCTTCTAATGACAAGGATGTTAGGATCCCTATGGGTCCTCTTCCTCCTATTCATGAACACGATGAATCTAGCAAGCGAAAACGACCTTACAAACTCAAAAAGATCAAGTTTCCCACACATCCTCCACCTAAATGTGAAAGGAGACTTCAAATGCTCTTAAATAAAGGTCTTATACTTTTACCACCTATGAATAGGTTGGTTATTTGTCTAAAAGACTCTAACATCCCATTTTGCAAATATCATCATATTATTGGACATCAAATAGAAGAATGTCAGACATTGAAGGAAATACTAGGTAAGTATCACTTCACTGATACCAATTGCTTCCCCGTCATACCTTAAAACAATATAAACCCCTTCATCATGCCATAGTTGTAGAATTCCCTCTTCTCACCATTGCATGTTCATTTCACATCACCCACCTTGGCTCATTCTTGCCTTTATATATTGTGAAGGGCAAGACATTGTTAGCCTTGTCCTTGTAATGCACTTTTTTTTGTCTCTTAACCATGTTATTCCTTTTCTGCTTATCTTTTTAAGATTGAGAAACCAATAACTTAGTTAATGGTTGACATACATTTTCATTACTTGTTCCTTTTTTTTTTCATGTGTGTATTATTTTCCCCTGTATCGCGTGTCTGATGTTCCCTCTCTTCATACACTACTTCTAATCATATATCTCTTCTTCTATATGTCGTACATTGTCTTTTTCTCTTTTGTTTTGTGTTTTCCTTTTGGGGACGATGCAAAGCGTCGAGACCACAATGTCTCTTCCATGTTGACCCAAAATAGACTCTCTTTTTCCTTTGTTTTCGCTCTCTTTGTGTCATTCTTCTAGTTCTATGCACTTTGGGGAATGATGACAGTTCTGAGCTCTTTCATAAAAACATTGCAGCAATGAACATACTAACCCCAAAACCATAGATCCCTTATGTGTTTGGCGTGTTCATTTATGTTGGGCAACTCCCTTTCTTTAGTTTTCATTTTTCCTTGACATGACACAGCCTACCTTTGAAACATATGACTTGGTATAGGGCTTTCCAAGTTGGCTCTCATGTCTTGTTTTCCTTTGCTTTCTCTTTCCTTTGCTACTTTAAAGTACTTGCTCACAAAACGATGTGTAGAAATTCCTTTAAAGTGGGGGACATACATTACTATTAATTCATTTGCATTCTTGGTTCCTAGTGCAGCCTTGTCATTTATATGATGTGTTTGTCATTGTGTGGATGACATTAGGTGTAAAGTACTTCATAAGTGTGATCTAATATCTCAGCATACTACATTCCTCTTGGTGGCTTGATGCAACGCACTGCATCCCCTAAGTTGTGAATATACTATTCTTTGATTGGTCCTCTCTTGGAGACATTAGATACAATGTTCCTGAAATGACTGAACTTGCATGAACTGAATAAGACTCCTTCTAACATCTTTTTCATTTCACACTTTTACACTTTACATTTTTGTATTTTTACATTTCGCATTTTTTCCACCTTACATAACGCAACTTGCATGACTCTGGTACCTTTCTTTTTTGTTCATGGCATTTTTCTTTGTGACACCTTGTTAAAGTTATCAACATATGTAACTTTAATATGGTTGAGCGGGAAGCCCACCTACGGGCATGACTTTTCCCCATAGCCACTTTTGTGCTTGTGAGTACATACCAACTAGCGTTTGTATCTTACCTTTTTGGGCTTTCTCACCCCATGGACAACTAGTTCTATGGCCCCAGAGTGAGTACAATTGGCCTTTCTCACCCCCTAGACAACTAGTTATTTGGCCCCAGAGTGAGTACACATTCTCTTTTTCAAACAATTAGCCTAGATCAAATCCACAACTAGTTGGATTGACAATTGAAGCTTCATTCAATTCATTTCAACACTTGTGTGTTCCTTTGTTCTTATGTTTAGTTTTCCATTGGATCCTCATCCTGGGGTCTTGATCATCCCTCTTGATAGAACTTGTCATTTCATCTTACTAGCGTAAGTATATTTGAACCCTCCCCTTGATGTTCATGGCTACTTTAGTGAGTTTGAAGCAAGTTCATCCTCTCACTAAAGTGGGGGCTAAATGTGCCATAGAAAAATGACCCCTTGTCATTTTCATGGCCTTTTAGGTCTTGTTTCATGGTGTTTGATATATTTTTCTCTAATTTTATGTTGTGACATGGCTTCAACATGCTTATTTAGGTACTAAAATTCAAAGAACGATGTCTTGTGAAGGTGTTGTGAAGTGTTGTAAGATATTTATACACTCTTCTAGACTCTATTAATTACAATTCACCTAAAAATCACATTTTTATTCATCAAGTCCTATTTTGAAGTGTTGTAAAGTCTAGTAACAAGATCTCATGCTTTTCTAGGCACATCTTCACTATTTATCCCTTTCTCAGGCTTTATTTGACCCCTTTATGCTCTCATATAATTAATTAAGTGTATTTTTTAGTATTATCCTGACAAACAACATTAAATACAACATATTTCCCAACACACATGTTTAGGTCCTAGGTGGGACCCATTCGCCATGCATGGTGAATGAGTCCCCCTTGGCCCCAAATCCAAAATATTTTAAATTTCTTTTTGGGATTTTATTCAAAAAACACTTGATGTTGGCCTATGATGAGGTATGAATGGGTAACTAAGGCACAAGTGTGTATAAATAGGTGATTTTCACCTCATTTTACATCTCCTCGTCCATTCAAGCATTCCATCTCACATTTCAAGTATTCAAGAATTTTACAACATCTTTTCAAGCACTTTGAAGTAGCCATTGACATTACTTCAGACTTGCATCATCAAGGGTTTGGTAAGTTAATAGCAATTGCATATTGTTAGTTTATCATTCATTTGCATTTCATTATTTTATTAAGGGTTTGATTACCAAAAGTGGGGTTTGACCAAGGAAAACCCCTATTCACTAACCTTAAGCCATTTTTCCCCTATTGCATGTTTGTTTGCAGACCTAGGTATGCAAATTTGACAAGTTTTTTGGTGTTGAAGATTGGTTTACAAGTCAACTCAAGTCTATTTCAAGCTTGGAGAAGGTTTTCTGTCCATTTTCTATAGAATTGACTTCAGCAACCCGACAAGCTGTGATTTCCAGATCTGGTGTTATAGAGTTGTCTCCTATTTTTTAGAAATTTGGGTCCCACCTTAGGACTAAAAATCTAAATTTTGTTAGATTTTGAATCCCGACAAATAGAAACTTGCTTCTGATAGTTTTTCACCAAGAGGAGGACTAATTTTCCACCTTGAGCAAATGAGTCCCACTGTGAAAAATCACTTATTTTAGCCAGCATCCACAACATTCCAGATTCATCAGACTTTTTCCAGGTGCACTCAGATTCATCCCTTCTTTTTTTTGTTCTGCATAATTTCTTCATTTAGTTCATTGTTGCATTACAAAATGTGTTTTCAAACATAGTTTTAATTTCACTTTTGCATTCTTTTTCATTCATTTAAATCAGTCAATTGCATTTAGTTAACTTCATTTAGGTTAGATAACATCACACATAACATTATTTGAATGAACCATTAGCATTTTTGCTCCTATCTCTCTCCTTTTAGGTGAAAAACCCTAGAAGAGCAAGAGTTGTCCATAGGAGCCAAAAATCAATGGTTCACTTATATTCATGATGCTTGTGATTTAACTATTCCACATGATGTAACCTTTCTTAATTATAACTATACTGATATGGCTCAAGATATGATTTAAATTAGAATATCAGTACCAATACAAGAACTCCTTAGGATTCCTATGCATAGAGAAAGGGTTTTGTCTTACTACATTGTTGTAAAGGAAATAGACCATTGTCTCAATATTGTTAATGATGTATCAAATCATAAGGATAAGATTCAATCAATTGAATTATACCTAGGAAGTTCCTTATCCATGAATCAACTTAACGTTAACCCCTTGTACACCACATTGTTGATTAATGAATGACTAGTGCACAACTAGATGTTGGATTCTAGAGCGTCGTTTAATGTCATGCCTCTTTGGGTTATGAATGATCTAGGTTTGAAGGTGTCCAAAATACTATGTTAAATTCTTTGACATGGAATCAAGAGAAGTGAACAATCTGGAGGTTTAGTTAGTTGCATACCAAAATAATCATTCATAATAGACATAATCATTGCAGATTATATAGAAAAATGGGATATGTTGTTGTCCAAATCCTATGGTAAATGGTTTGCCATGGACTCTAGAGAAGTGAATGTGGTAGGAGTTGTGATTATTGTGGAGGTTTATTTGGTTTTGTATCCAAATAATCATTCATAATAGACATAATCATTATAAATTATACAGAAAAATGGGATATGTTGCTTTCCAAAAAAATAGGCAGTTTCAATGGGAGGTAGAATACAAATAGACCTATCATATACTACTCTTCTATTACGGATTGAAGAGGATTGAAGAGGTCATGTTGCATAAAGAGAAAATATGGAGAACATTATTAAGGATCAATGTAAGCCAACCAATGAAATGTTGTACATTGATGTTGGTCCTAACTAGTTCATTGAGTATTGTAATGGATAAGGTCAAGAAAATGCTCGGTCTCCTATGTGTTCTATCCCTACTAAAACTGTCCCAACCAATGGTGACTCTTTCAAGTATGCACTTAAGTTTAAGGCTAATGGATTTGTAAGTTTTCATGGCCTATGTGAAAACAGATGAATTGAATATTGAGGATAGTTTTATAATGAAAAGTAGATCTTATTTTATGTCTTCTTCTGTTACTTATCCACCAATGTTGAGGAGATAAGTATCGAACAACTCACATGTTACTTGGATAAAAAATTTGTATGGATTGTCCCTGTGAATTCTTAAAAAAGATTCTCAACCAATGCTGTATTAACAACAAGAAATTGTAAAAAATAGAAAGAAAAAAAAAACACAACAACAACAACAAGAAACCACACACTAATTTTGCATGTGGCATTTTCGATTTCGAATCCACCCTTCCAAGATAAGAAGGCTGGCTTGCCATTTGAGGAAATGTAGGCTTTCCATGTGAGAAATACAAAATTTAATGCATTCAGAGCAGAAACGACCAAAAGTAGCCAAAACTTCCATAATCATCTGTTACATGGTCACCACTGAATTTCCAAAAGGACGTGATTACACAAAAGTTCATTGTCACCACTGAATAACCAGGATGCCATTTATTAGCTGACAAAAGTTATCCTCATGTGCAGCCTCCTACCATTTGCTTTGAAACGTGTATTCAATTCCCAACAAAGACTGAAGTGGCTCAAACTTCTAGTGCATGGAAGTCTACAGTTCTTTACAAGTCCGTGATGATTTGTAGAGGTAGCAGAACCTGTCGATTCGTTTCGATACTACAAAGGAAACAACAATTCCCAACATAATCTAATCCCAGGGGAGAGGAGAGCACTGCAATTTTCACGTGATTGTTTGGCACGGGCGCCGCGGGGCATGTGCTTGCAAGTAGCCCTCATATCTCAAATGGGCAATCTACACTATTAGTAAGTACTACTTGTGATATATGAAATAATGATAACCAGAAACAATTGTTTCGTTGAATTATCAATTTTAAACTTGCAAAGGGATACTCAACATTTATGGGTTTTATAAATGAATATTTTATGACCATGTGTGGTTAATGATTTTCATATAAAAAGTTAGGATGAAGGTTAGCAAAGATTTAATAGGTTTTTAGTCACAAATTATTATCTTCTAATTTCATAAAATACATAGACACAAAATTGTTTAGAACAAAGTCATATGATCAAGCCCACCTTTTCTCCACAAAATAATAGATGGCTAGAGAAATTTACAACATGATTTGCTTCTATAGAGATGAATATATTTTTGGGTTATGTTGTTACTCAAGGAGAAGGTAGCTAGGAAGTTAATGGAGACTTAATAGTGCTCATACTATATGTTAAAATTAAGGTAGAATTTGAGTCCTTGGGGTATGAGTGGCAATTCAAACATTTATGTGGCACCAAAATCAAACGAATTAGGTCTTGGTAGGCACCATGAATACACATAAATAAGGAATTTTCCCTTGTACTTTGATGAATCCAATCTAATAGAGTGTCCTACTATGTATAGAGGTGTGCATAGCATTGAGGTTATTTTTGGGGGCTTGATTTAATGTAATATTTGTCCTATAATGAATTGAATGCCCTATTGCAACCAGTACAACTTGTTTTGTGGAAATTTATTTCACAATAAATATACTAAAGGGATGGGATACTTGAAGGAAAAATTGTGACACCTTGTGTAGAAGGATTAGGATATATAGTAGATGCATGAAAATTTTAAGGAAAATGTAGGTTGTAAATATATCTTCTCTTGATGAAGTTAGGGTTCGAATGGTTGGTTCATTTTTTATTGAAATCAATTGAGTATGTCCTCTAGTCTTAAATGTTCTTGTGTGTTAATATTTTGTTCAAGTTTAATTTCTAGTGTGTCTCATGTTTGTAAAATCTAGAGAAGATGCTTACTTGTAGAAAACCATCTTCGTTTCAATGTCTCCATGGTTGGTTGAGAATTTAATGGGATACAAATATATCGTTGGGACTATATTTTCTAGTTTGTTGTTGTTATTTGTTGACTCTAGAGCATAGGAGATAAAAATCCTTCAAAGTCTTTTAAGACTCTTTTTAAAATAATATATATGGGTATTCATTAATTAGCTATGGATTATTAAAGTAGATTTAATCATGTGAAATTTATGGTAGTTCTTAAAGTACATTTGGATGAAATTATAATTCAACTAGCTAGATTCAAAAATACACTTCTAGTTCTCTATTATTTATTGATTCATTTCTTTCTATTAGGATCAAAATTGCATGTCTATGCACTTGATTTCAAAACTTAACTCTCCAACCAACAAGTTTAGGCACCTTCCTTTGATTGGGAAAATATAAAACATGAAAATGGATTGCTAGATTCATGTTATCCCCATGTGCATTAAGGATAGAAAATAGGAAATAAAGTCATGGGAAAACTCCATAAAATAAGTGTAAAGAAAGAATGGTGAACCAAACCATTACACAACATTTATCTCTTATATAGAATGTAAAGTTTATCATCAGTAAAATACCTTCATCTAAGTATCCATAATAAGAAATTAAAAATGATTTCACACATAAAGAAGCATGTATATAACCATTATAATAATGATCACAAACATTCACAAAAGAGTTAAATATGTATTATAGGGTTTGGCATCATTAGGGGAGGTATGCATATCAATAGAATGAACATGATATGTAACAGAGTTATTATCATGCATCATACCATGTACCAGATGATATATGTCATCTAAAATACATGAATCTATGGATGTAGGACTATCATAACATGAAAAAGAAACATCATCATGTAATGCATGACTAAATCATAAATAAGTAAAGGAGGTGTATCTACATCATCAATATCCATCATAAAAGATGTATAATTAGAGAAAACCCTACTAGATATGTGCTCCTCAATTTCACAATACAGAAGATCATCATTAAATTTAGAAGAAAAATGTGTGAATTGTCTAAATGAAAAGAATAAGAACTATCCAATTCCATGAAGGAAGGAAAATATTTGGTTGATTATAGACTTATGCAACCTCTATCACTTTTATTTATGATATTTTGAGTTGCACAAGGATTTTAGTAATTTGAAATAGTTATTGGAAATTATCTAATTGTGAGGGTCAAACTATCCTTTATCAACCCTGTTATTGGAATAATTTAATTGCCTAGGGAAATTTTTCATAGACAAAATTCTCAAGCATGTTGATGTCCTATGTTATTTGATGTAGATTATAGTTCTTTTTGGTGTTCTAAATCTACATATTCCTAGAATTACTCTCCTTGTAATTATGTATGATCTTAATTCTCTCGTGTGAATTAGTTGCACAAATGAGTGTCATTAAATACAAAGACACAACAAAAAATCATGAAAATGTATACCAAGTTGGCTTACAATAATTTGCGAAAAGGGAAAAAGTTGGCAATTTAAATTTGAAACATTTCAATTCTGTATCAATCCTAAGCACTATGAGATGAACCCACAAAATGATTTACTATAAATCTCAATATGGGGATTGAATGTGTGAATATGTGTGTGATGGTAGGTGCAATGAATGACTAATAATAGTGAATATGTGTGTGATGGTAGGTGCAATAAATGGCTACTAATGGTGAATATGTGGGAATGTGTGTAATTATAGATGTGATAAAATTATAATATGAGGTGAAATTTGGATGGGTGTAAAATATAATTAGCTAAAGATCAAGGAATAAGTGAAATTTAGAACAAGAGTGTGTCACTTGTCAATACGTAATTGTATACATTCATTGCAGTTGGAGCCAAAAGTAGACCATTATTATTTTTATTAAAAATATGATATTTCCACATTCCATGTAAAAGTAATATAAACCTTAAATTATATTATTAATTATAATTTTAATAGGCATTTACTAAATAAACTCAAATAAGCAAACAACATAAGATATGTATATTCATACCAAAAAAATTGACCTGCATATACACCATCTCCTACATATATTATTAAAATCTATTTAAATTATTTTAACTTAACATTTACTAATATTTTATTTCTTTATTTATGTATATTAATAACATCAAAATAAACAAAAATAATTAATTAAATGATAGTGAATATTATATATGAGTTGATAATTTGTATTAAATAATAATGACTAGTTGTTCAATAATAGACTCAACCATTGATACTAGCTCAGAGTACATACACACCGTCCCATACAAGACTTGGAAATTTTGAGCACGATTATTAGCTATTAGATGTTAACTTCTACTTTCATTCTAACACACTTCTATCCAAAATTCTAGATGTATATATGCTTATTCTGACACGATGACTAAAACCTTTGAATGTTGGATAAAAGTGTGTCAAAATACAAGTGGAAGAAGCAATTATGAGATGTGTGTGTGTGTGTTTCTCTCTCTCTCTCTCTCTCTCTCTCTCTCTCTCTCTCTCTCTCTCTCTCTCTGTGTGTGTAATAACACAATAAAAGTAAGTATAGAAGATATATGATATGGTACAAATCAAATATTCTTACATGAGAGTATGATTATTCCATTCTCAATTGAGAATATACATGCACTAAAAATACAATCCTTGATTCACAATGCTTTTTCAAGTTTAGGAATAAGAACAATGATTGCATTAGATGATCATAAGCCATATTCATAATATAACAATAGATATATCTAAATCCTACTACATAGATCTATATATTTTGTGCTATGCTACCTCAATGACAAGGAATGATGTTTATATAGTGAGTTATAGTATCTAGAATTATCTATGTCTATCTCAATGTTGTCCAAATCTCAATGCATAGTGGAATGAGTGATCATGAAATATGTACAAGGGAACCTTCTAAAATGAATGCAATAGCAGATATGCAATGAATCTTGATACATATCATACCACGAACCTTCTTAGGACCTATTGATGCATTTAATATATTTTCTACATAAATATCTTGTGCAAGGCCACCAAGCATGGAAAGCCTCATATATTTGGTGCAAACGCATGAATAAATATCTAGGGGTGAAAGTCTAGCTCCTTGTCTATTCTAATTTAAGCCTAATTAGTTTATGGTAAAAAGGATAAGAGATAGAGGAAATAAATGGCATAAAGTAAAGGATTATATCAAATAGATATCCTTTCATAACTAGAACAATATCTTTGTAAGTCATAGTATAATAACCAAGAGAAATGATATAGACATAACATACCATGCATTAAACAAGCTCATCCATGTAAAAATGAGTCAAAAATTGAAGAACAATAGTCTATTATTTTAACGATTCAAATAGTATTCATCAACCATATACAATTAAATATCAATATCCCTAGACACATACATAAAGGATCCTCTTTTTTATTGCAAAAGAATTGAGAAATATATTTTATACATAAGGCTCAAAATTTCATGTATGTAATATAGAATCTTAACTACAAAATGGCATGCAAGCCTTTATTTATAGAAACACTTATCCCACAATAAAGAATTCCCCCCAAGAAAATAATTTTACATCAAGTTGAAAAGATTTTCTATTGGGAGTAGAGTGACAAAATAATGGATCTAAGTAAGATAGTAAACATAAATGCTCTTATCAATGGTTGGACTACCTCCGAGACTAGCTTAAGGTACCTAGTAGTGAATTTCAACTCCTCGTGACTACACACACCAATGGAAGGTGTGTAGATGTCTTGTTTTAGACACTATAAGAGAAGGGGCTATTAAACTTCAATGTTGAAGGGTCCCATAAGATGAAATTAAAATTTATGAGCACATATCTCACCGAAACTATACTGTTAACATTGAATTACATACAAAATACTATGAGGAGGTCAAATTTAGTATCTTTTTGGAAAAAAAAATTATGAACTTTTAAAAATATTAAAAAATAATTTTCAGTCCAACCTAACTTGGTCAAAATAATATGAAATTCAAAAAATAAAATTAACCTATAGCTAGTGAAACATAGAGTGCGGTGCATCTTTCAAATTTCAAAAAAATGAAACATTTGAAAGTTATTGACTTTATTTAATCAGACTATCAATTAGGACTTCAAACATAGTGCATGTTGAAAATCTTTAATAATTATCTATTAAATTCATAATCAAGCATATCTTAGATTTGTAGAATGCTTACAATTTCTTGAATAAACCTTTTTCATTTCATCAAATTGAAATAAAAAAAAGTTGTTAGCATGAAGGGTGAAGTCCTAAAAAGAAGATTAAACCTCTAAACACATTGGACCAATTGATCTTGCAGGCTTGACACTCTCAAGCCTAATGCCAAAGCATTCATGAGACAAAAAGCAACGGAAAAATTTTATGCCAAAAATAATAGTATCTGTTTTGGATTTTATGAAAAGATTATGCCAAAAATAATAGATATCTGTTTTGAATTTTATGAAAAAATTATGCCAGAAATAACAGATCTATTTTATGAATTTTAATTTCTTGAGATTTGTCTGACATCCTATGTGATGAATTTAAATATTCTGATATGTAAATGGACCAGGAATCATCTTGAAATGAATAAAAATAAACTTAACTTACAAAAATTGATCATGAATTTGAACTATGTGAAGAAATAGATGAATTTGAAATATTGAGAATAGTTTCGTAATGCAAGCTAGATCTGTCCTATTCTATTACTTATCCACGAACAACTCACACGTTACTAGGATAGAAAAATATAGGGCACCACAAAATTTTGTTGGATTGCCCACATGAATTCTTAAAATATTCTCAACCAATGCTCTATTAACAAGAAGAAACTGCACACTACTTTTCCGTGTGAATACACCATTCCAAGACAAGAAGGCTGACTTGCCATTTGAGGAATACAATTATAATGCAGGCTTTCCATGTGCGAAATACAAAGTTACATGGTCACCACTGAATCTCCAAAAAGACATGATTTCACAAACGTGCATGTATAACCAGGAGAGCATTTATTAGCTGACAAAACTTATCCTCATATGTAGCCACCGAACATTTGCTTTTGAATAAGCTTTAAAACGTATATTCAATTCGCAACCAAGACTCCAGTGGCTCGAATTGCTGGTGCATGGAACTGTAAACTTCTTTGTACAGCTAACAGAACTTGTCCATTCGTTTCGATAATACAAAGGAAACAACATTTCCCGACATACAGACATAATCTAATCCTGGGAGAATGGAGCACTGCAATTTGTAAGTGATTGTTTGGCACGGGGCATGTGCTTGCAGGTAGCCCACATACCAATCACAGTGTAAATTACAGTTCCCACCACTGTGAAGTTGAGTATCGAGATAGAATAAGTAATCTACTATGCCCCTCACTACTAGACAAGTCCAAATTTCTTGGACGTAATGATTCACATGGAAGTGGTGTTAAGAATTGAATTTGTGTTTTTCTTCAATGCACCATCTTCTCTAATGAAATATGATAGAGACCCTCCTGTTTCTGCTGGCACTACTCTGACCGTCTAATGGCCTTTTTCTTGTTTTGTTTGTTTAAAACTTGATGTATTTTTTCTGAGCATGGTCCATATGACTCCAGGGGTGTGCCTTAGTACCACCCACTTTTTTTTGTGAATGTACTTTTATATTATTAATTAATATAGATAGCTATCTATTCATTAAAAAAAAAGTTTGTACCTAAAATAAAAATGCACATACCAAGAAAATTAAAAAACTGGTATATTTATATACACACAAAAAATAAAGTACAATTTGACTGCTGAAGGTTATCATATATTATTACTATTGTATAAGGAAATTTTTCTATTAAACCTTCTAGAAACTTTCAATTTGTAATAATATGTTAAAAAATATAAAATTTTAGGCTTCTATATTAATATTCATATTATAAAATATGCTATACAATTTGTGGGTTAGTTGTATTCATTTCATGGTATTTATAAATTAGGAGAGTAAATCAAGTCTATAATTTCAGCACCCTCTCTATTTGATTTTCTAGATCAATGAGACTTTAAAATTTCTTTTAGTCACTCAAATTTCTTCTTTAACAATGTCTTTATAAGAAAATCTGCAAATTGATCCTCTAAACTACAAAGTTCTGATTATATTTCACCATTTCCAACCAATTCTCTTATAAAATGATACCTTATATCAATATGCTTACTCCTTTTACATGAAAAAAGTATTCTTTGATAGGGTTGTGGTAGAATTGTTGTCACAAAATAATCGTTTTACTATTTTTTTCTCTTGATTGAAGTCTAATAATACTCTCCTCATACAAACTACTTGACATGATGCTAAAGCTATAACTACATACTCAACCTCTACTACAAAAATAGGTAAAATGAAATATTTTTGGAAGCCCGAGACACTACTCCTAAACCAAGATAAAAGATGTAACTTAAAGTGGTTTTTTTTGTAATGAAAGCTTCCTACTAAACCAAATTTGGATATGTCACATTTCCATTAGATGAACCATCTCATTACCTCTTTTTTTTGTTATTTCCTTCTTCCATGCTTCACCTTCATTAAATTTGATATCTCTACCAATTAGAACATTTTTCTTGATCAAGTTGTAAAGTTTATATTGTTTTAAATGATACTATATCCCACAAAAAATATATTTTCCTCTTTTATCATCTAATTTTAAAACATATCGATGTGATATATAACCAAATATTCCTAAGTGTGCTACACTAGTATTTTTATTGCTACATGCCTCTTAAGGAAATGTTGTTAATTTTAGTAGCTTGGACAGGTGTCTCCATTCCCAAATAATATTTAATTAATTAATTAATTTTACTAGAGACTTCTAGAAAGGAGTTAGTTGTCCAAATAATTATTTAATTAATTAATAGATTCCTCTAGAGACTTTTAGAATCTAGTTAGTTAGGGTTTGTTAGAGTCTAATTAATCTTAGCCATTGATTGAGATTAAATCATGGCCATTAGTTTTTCAATGATTAAAGTATAAAAGGGGATCAATGGGCATTTGGAGAACACACACGTGAGGAGCACTTGTAGTGATAGCAAATAAATTGGTAGTGATACCAAATAGTTTTGTAGTGATAACATTGGAGATAGCAGTAGTGGAATTTCAGCAGGAGAAATTGAGAGAATAATTTCTGGAGAAGAATATTGTCAAAGCTCTACCAGTAAGAGGCAAGCAATTTATGTATCTCTTAATTTGCTGAAGTTTAATAAAATTCCTCGTTTGCAATACTAGTTTTCCCTTTGGGATTTTTCCAGGGACATTCTGTCCAAAAATATTGTGTTCATTGTTTTGCATGTTTTCTTCTCTATTCCTCTGGTTTTATTTGTGAAGTTGCAGTGATGTTATTTTTCAATATTTGTTGTAAATTAATTTTTGGCATTCAAATAATCTATATTAGATAGGAGATTAATAATCAGTAACTGCAATAGAATTTTCACAATTGCTTCAACCAAAAATTCATTTGCTAGCCTTTTTTGTTTCAACACACTTCTCATCAGTTCTTCAATAGTTCTATATTTTTCTTTCTACAACACCATTATGTTGTGGTGTACACCTTGTTGTGAACTTTTTTTATTCCATTTTTCTTTGTAAAAATTTAAAAAATCATTAAATACATACTCTTCTCCTTTATCCATACTAAAAAAGCTTAAGTGTCTATTTTTATTTTTCCACTAACACTTTAATCTATTGAAAAATATCATATGCCTCTATTTTTTGTCTCAAAAAAACATATTTTTTCTTGCCAGATGTACCAATAAATATAAAAAAAAAACTTGCTAATGTCAATAGAGAAGTTTACAAAGGCCCACACAAGTTTGATTTAACAGATTCTAAAGGATTTATTGTTATTAAAATTTTATCAATAGGAAATGCATCTAACTGATGCATCTTTTGACTCACAAACATATTCAAACAAATATAAATCTCTTCTTCAAAGGATATTTATTCCCTTTAGGTTTATATCACATATCTTGGTACTCTTGGGAAACTCACAAGATTTTGATAGTTTTTTGTCGAAGGGGCTATGATTAAAACTAAATATAATGGAACACAAAGTATTGCATGCAAATATTCTTTAGTTAGCAAGAGATCAACAAATGTAAATATTTTCAATCCAAGATCCCATTTATCATTTCATACAAAAATATACAATAGTAAAGACTTGAAATGAAAGTGATTTAGAAAATTTTAAATAAGGGATAAGCTTGAAATTATGATATTTAAATGCTATTTTGATTATAATCTAACATATTTGAAACTAGGAAATATAAGAGACAAAGGAAAATCAATTCTCGTGTTGGGAAATTTTGTTGTCTACTATTATAATTTATAAGAAGCTCATTAAAGAAATTTATTTCATTCATCTTTGGGGACTTATAATATTTCTTGGTATAATAAATTTTTATCATTAGAATTACTAAATAAGAAAGCTCAATGATGAGAGAAGTTCAATTTCTCTACTTTTTGAGCTCTACAAGGTTCAAGAGGGTATTCATATAAGACCACATGAAAGTAAATATTCATGATATTAAAAAACACCTATATAAAGCACTATGATTAGTTCTAAACAAATTCCATTACTAAACCAAGCCTTTAAGGACATAAAAATAAATCCATTTCTTTCACTAACATAGAATATCTTTGTTCACGATGGAACATAAAATGGGGTTCTTAAATATATTTATAGGATACATTCACATGAGTGTGGGAAAATGAATAAGATCAAGAATGAGTAAATACATTCCTTTATAACATTAAGAGAACTATGAATGAATACACAAAATAAGTTATAATGTTTAAGGATTTATCATTTATATTTCAAAAGTGATTAGAAAATTACAAATTGATGCCTACTCATATGAAAGAAAAAATTGTGTGATTAGAAATATGAATAATATTTTATGAAACAATTGATCAATAAATAAAGACAACATTGCATTCAATAAAAGATAATTTTTTATGTTAATTCTAGATGAAATATATGCGTTGACTTGTTTGGCATTCACATAAAAATTCAAATAAAATTCTTATTGAACTTTACCTCCATTGAAATAAAATTAAATTATAGAACAAAATTTAACTATCCCAAGCCTTTGAATGTTAGGCCTTGACTTACAATGTAACTCAACAATTCAATGTGGATATTTTTTTATGAGGGGAATTTATGGTTTAAGAGTCTCTAGACTAAGATAAATTCATGAAAGATAAGTGAAATTTTAACATAAATTTATCTCGATTGTATAGATCACAAGTTAATTCAAAGGATTTGTAAGAATTATTGATAACTTTGATTGATTCTTATGAAATATTTATTAAAATATTTAAATAAAATAAAAAAGGAAAAAGGAAAAAAGAGGAAAGGTTGAGGATCTACAATTTCAATAAAATTACACAAATGCACTTCAACTTTGCAATTGTATACATTAACCAATTTATGCTATGCATGAATTATTCACAACTACACATAAATGGTGTGGATCTTCAAAGAAAACTTCTCAATTTTAGAAAAATATTATAACATACTTAGAGAATGATGTAATGATATGATATTTCAAAATATTGACAAGAACATTTACAAATCATATAAGATTCACAATAAACATTGTTAGAGTAATCATGCATTAGCTAATAATTAATTACTCTTTAATTGATTATTAGTCTAATTTATTCTCATGCATGTAAGCTAAACATAGGAGTGATTTTATGTTTTTACGATTTTTCTCCTATATAGCACTCAGCCATCATTGTAATTAACTCTCAAGCTTTCATATCTTCTTCATACTCTCTTCCTTTTGTAGCTTTTTCTTGTTGAGGAATATTGCATATATTGTTTGCAAATCTCTTATGTGGAAGGTGTCTTTGTTCGTTGTTTGATCCTATGCCTCATGGTTTTGTTATTTTTCATAATTATAACATGGTACCAAAGTGTAGATTCATCGAACCCCTTCTTAATTTATGAGGTTTTTTTTCTTCAACAAGGGCTATAGGCTTCAGATCTGAATCCGCTTTTCTTTTTTCATAAATTTTGGAGGTGGGAAAATTTTGGCGCATCTAAGATCAAAAAGATTTTTTTGTTGGATTTTTTTTTTTATTCAAGGGGTAAACACTTTTGACTGGAGCTATGAACTGGATACAACCATTCAACAATACCACCCCAACGGTTTGAACCTTGGTGGCAAGAACAACAATGCCACCTATAAACCATCACACCATGCCAATACTGGCAAGTTTTTTTTTGGATTTAGAGCTGTCAAAAAATTAAGCAAAAATGCATTTTTTCCTTAGTTTTTTTGCTTCTCCCTAAGTTCATCTTAAGGGGGAGTGTTTGAGTAATAGTTTGTTTACTTGATTAATTTAATCCTGTTGATTAATTAATTAAGTCACCTTTACTTTATTTCACTTAAGCTAAACTTAGGAATCTTTATTTATGCATTATTAAATTAATCATGTTGTCTTGTTCATTATGATCTTGACACTTGTCACATGCTAATTTAATCCTCTTCCTAGGGTTCTCACTTTAGGGTTTTCATCTCCTTTCTTAAGGATTGATCTATTTGTAATTATTCATCTTCTCGGGTAATGCAGTTTTGCTTCATGTTTGCAGAGGATCATTCTTGTGCCTCTTGATCTCCTTTGGCGACAGGTTATTTGCTTGCAAGTGTTCACTGGGATCTGTGAGGTTGGATTATCAACTTCTACAATATTTTCCTTTTGTTTGGCCCGATTTGGATTCTTGAGGTCAGATTTGTGAGGGTTTGAAATAGTTGTTTTTTTCTAAATCTGGAGGGTAGCCACATTTTCAATGCCTTTTGGCACAAAATGGAACTCACCATTGTGTCCAATAGGTTGATAAAATGAATTTTGATATATAATTTGACCTATTTTGGTGTTGAGAGCTTCTAAGACAAAAAAAAATTCCAAAGAGGTCGTATGACCTCCCAACACGTAGATTGAGGTATAAAGTTTTCAAAAAAAAAAATCTTTCGATTTAAAAAAAATAAAATTCAAAAAATATATATTTTAAACCCTTGGCATGTAGGTTATTTGTTTTAAAATTTATATTAAAAAAAATATTGAGGGTACAAGGTCCCTACCCCTCTGTCGTGGCAGGGTACATGTAGGGTACCGCAACCTATCATTTGGAAAAGCAATGGCCCTCGGGCCCCGCCTATGGGAGGCACAATGGACTCCACCTCGACCACCATTTAATTTTTTTTTACTTTTTTGAAAAAAAAAATTAATACTTTTTAAAAAATCATATTAAAAGTTTTTTTTTTCAAATCTTAAAAAAAACATGTAGTTTTTTGTATATTTTTCTTTAAAAATTGTATGCTTTTTTTGTTGTTTTTTCTTTAACAATGAAAACATGCAATTTTTTTTGCAAATAATGTCACATGTAGCCTATTGGAGGAATTTTTTTCCTAGCACCCCTAAAATTGGGATTTTTTTTTTTCCTTTTTTTCTCTACTCAACCCCTCTCCATTGGGATTTTCAATTTTGCACCTCAATGTTCAAAGGTCATATCTCAGTAATACGATGGTCTTTTCCAATGCAATTTTTTTTGAAATAGGGTAAAATTTCGAGCTCTTCACGATGGTGTCGGTATTTTATAGTTTTGACTATTGATTTTTTCTAGAATTTAGTTTTCTCCAAGTTTTTGTTGTTCATTTTTCATTTTGAAGACTTTCACAAGCCATATCTTCTACATCTACTCTCCTTTTTGGGTGCCGCTTTTTTTCTAAGTGCATGTTTTTTGTGTACTTCATCATGGTGTTGTCAATTTCCTTATTTTCTATTAGAGAATTGTATTTTAAACATGTAGTCCATTTTTTGACATTATGGGCTTCCACTATATGCAATTATTTTTTACACGCAGTGAGATAAAGTGTCATTTTGGTGTATATCTTTTTAGGGATCTTGTACATCCTGTTGTGCCCTTTGTATTCACACTATGATATAAAGTTTCATGGGAGGTTGATGTTTTCCTTTGGTTTTCCATAACACCTTTGTCAAGTGAGTGTTCCTTCCACGATAGTAGTGAATCCTAGTGATTCTTGCCTCATGCATGTATGCCTTAGTTTGTACACCCTTTTATTTTTAGGTTGTTTCTCCTAGATGCACTTCTTGTTTTCACATAGTTTCAGTGTACCTATCATGACTCCCTTTTGAGCATTATGGGGGGGTTCTATTGTTGGTGCTAATGCTTCCTTGGTTTCACAATTTTGGAGTGATCTACGTATCTAGTACTTGTTCCTATGTATTTTTAAATGCGGCATACACTAGTGATTGGTTACATGCATTTTAGTGAGTTGGAGCACTTACCATATGGACATTCTTCAATTCCTATTTCTAGAAGCGACCTTCCATTTTCATTTGATCAAAGACTACTAGCTACCTATATTTTTAACTTGCATCTTACATGTTGAGTAGTGTCGGTTTTCTGTCACTCATACATATTCATGTACCATTTATATCTTTGAGTTTCATATGTTTTGCTTTGTTTTCTATTTGACTCGAGTAGTATTATTGGGAACACTCATGCAAATCATTGTCTCTCTCATGATCATTGTTCTTCAGACTATTGGTACCTGTAATGTCAACTTGCATCTTCCATGTTAAGTAGTGTCATTGGGGTCTCTCATGTTGATTCATGTACCATTTGTATCTTCAAAATTTTGATGTTTTCCTTTGTTTTCCATCTTATTCGAGTAGTGTTGTTGGGGGCACTCATGCAGATTATAGTCTCCTTGGATGTTGACATTTGTATCTTCAAATTCTAGATACTTTCCTTTCTTTTCCATCTGATTCAAGTAGTTTTGTTGTGGGCACTCATGCAGATTCTTGTTATCTTGATCCTAATCATCATTTTTTTTATATGAGATTATTTATTTCCGCACTATATTAGTCATCATTCGATATCCATCTACAACTTCTTCGTGCTTCTATGATGTTTTGCATGTTCTTTTTTAGGACATTGTTTGGTTGGATGCTTCTCAGTCCTTCACACCTTGATTTGGAGGATTTTGCAATCCTTCATTCGCCTTTCTCTCATTTGGAGAGGAGTTTTCTCCCACTATGGTTTTCTCATTTTCTCCAATTGTGAGAGATCTTTTTTTTTTGTACATGGGTACTTCACCATGCCTTTTTTGTTGGGACCCATCATGCATTATTTTTAGGGTTTTTAGCTACTCCCTAAGTTCATCTTAACAAGGTGTGTTAGAGTAATAATGCATTAGCTAATAACTATTTACTCTTTAATTGATTATTAGTCTAATTTATTCTCATGCACTTAAGCTAAACTTAGGAGTGCTTTAATGTTTTTTATGGTTTTTCTCCTATACTCAACCCTCATTGTAATTAATTCTCAAGCTTTCATATGGGTATGTGTAGGATCATCATGGAAAAAACAGGCCCTTAAGTGGCAAAAAATTCAGAAAAATCAGAGTTAGGCAACTTGACGTAAAAGTTTGAATAAGTTATTTATATTATTTCAAAAATATGTAAGAATAAAATATGTAGAAAATTGAATGTTGTTTCTAAACTACTACGTTTGTTTAAAAAAAAAAAAATTATTTGGTGAAAATTTGAAATTTCTATGTAGTGGTACTTAAATTTCAAGGAAAAAATAAGTAGGTGTCTGTCTGACCACCCTAACCACAATAAAATGATAATATTTTTTTATAATATTTTAGATATAAGTAGAGGACGCATGCCCCGATGTGATGCATATTTTTTTGTAATTTTTTTTCAAGTAAATAATTAATTATGAATTTTTTATTACAACTTTTTAAAAATATAAAAACTCGTATGTCTAACCACCTTAACTTGGTCGAAACTTCATGAAATTCAATTTTTCTTTTTTTAATCCTATAGTATGCAAAGCATAGAATTTGACGCATGTTTTGGATTCAAAAAATGTGATACCTTTTGAAAGATATAGATGTTTTTCAATCATCCTATCAATTAGGACTTTAATCGTAAATTTAATAGAAAATGAATAATAATTACTTATTAAATTCAAAGTAAAGCATAATTTATATCGGTGGAAAGCTGAGAATCTCCTTTAAAAACCCTTTTCATGTCATCAATTTTGGGTAAAAAAATAGTCGCCAGCCACATACCCATCATATTGCCACTTTTTGGCCCATCATGATCCTGCACATACCCATATATTATTGATAGTATCTTGCTTCTATAGCTTTTTCTTATTGAGGAATATTGTATATATTGTGCGCAGATATCTTGCATGGAATTTTTCTTTGTTTTTTTTTTCATCATATGGCTTGTGGTTTTGTGGTTTTTCACAATTCTAACAAAATGACTCAATTCGTATAACAGTTACAATTCTATAAGTATATATCAAAATTATCATTGATCCAAGTGATAAGAAACCATAAAGTAGAAATGTTATGGATAATTATTCAATAACATGTGCCACAATTATCAACAATATCAAGTCCTCAAAAAAAAATAGTGGTCTTTTTATAGACAACAATCCATCAAAGTTAGTTACAATCCAATATTTTAGATCTCATCAAGATAGTGAATGGTTAAAATTTCAAAGACAAAAATAATATCCCCTTGGGATCCACATATTTACATTTGAAAGGAAAAATATTCTCTTTTAGAATAGCAATGTTTAAAGGAAACATGTCGTAAATGAAGATAATTTTACATTGAATAGCAAGCACAAAGGAATTTTGAAGCAATAATTTCATAAGGAAGTTTGGTGATCAAAATGCCAAAAAATAAATGAAATCCTAAAATTCATAGAATGGGAAACTTAAGCCTCTGCTTCACCAACAAATGCACATTCTTTTAAATTTTCCCTTCTTACAAGATCTCCATAAGAAATGATGGATTTGTTCATTTTCCTCTTGTCTTGAAGGAAGAGCAAGAAGTTGAGTTCACTTTTAGGGGAAGTGTCATTTTTTAGCTCTAAAACAGGTATGACATTCATTTTTTAGAATAGGTACCCATTTTAAAATGGATGTCCTTGTTCCAAAAAGTTTGAAACTCACAACCCATGTTTTTCATTTCAATTTAGGCTCATAAAAGTCATGGTAATCCAACCCTTAGCTCCTTGGACTTGCAAGTACAAGGTCATGGCAATGTCAAGAAAAAATAACTTTGGCAATATAGCTGGCGAGTTTTTTTTAGAATTATTTTGTGAAATTAAAACCCATTGTAGATGATGATATCTAGTTTTCAAATATAATATTTTTTTATGATTGGATTATTTTTTCTATTTTTCATTAATTTATGATGAAACTATTCCATAAACTTGAAATGTTAGGTTTCTGTATTTTTCTAATTTTTAATTTGTTAATTTTCTTGTAAAAAAAATTATATGCAATCGATATATAAACAATTATTTACATAACTAAAAAAATTAAATTCAAAAAATGATTATTTTAGGTCAAATTATGGTGTTCGTACACGAGGGTTTTCAAAAACAAAAATTAGGGCCAATAAGAAAATAATTTTAAAAAATTATATTTAGAAAAAAGATATAAAAAATAACCTCATCAATATTTCGTATAATACACATACTTTCCAAAAAGGAACTAGAAAAATAATTTTATTTAGGTCACATTATGGTGTTTATACACATACACGCTATGGTCTTAAAAAGGTGACTTAAAAAATGGTTTTTATACATGCCTATTAAAAATTATTTTGTATCATCTAGGTATTTTTATAAATTACATATTTGAAAATTAGACTCAAAATACTAAATTCGACATTACTAGACTTTTAAATTCAATATTACTGGACTTTTTAAATTCAATATTATTGGAATTTTTAAGATTCAATGTGGAAGTGCTTCAAAATTTCAGTCGAACTATGATAAATTCTAAAAAATCAAGAAAAACACTTCCACTTTTTGAATATTTTGTGGATCCAACTTCTTGCACTTACCCTTGATCTCACACAAATTTACATCTATACTTGTAGGATCCATAGGTCATGGAGATGTGAGCATAACCAATAGCCTTAGCTCTAGTTTTGATTCAATATTTGTTCATTATAGTCATAGAATGTATAGCTCTATTCATCAACACTACATTGATTTTTTCTTCTTTATTATCCAATACATCGTTGAACGTTTCCTTGAACTTTGATAAGGAAAATTCTTCATTCTAAGAAACATGAACATTGAATCTTGTTTTGATTGTTTTCTCAAGAGTTAAATCCTTGAATTTCTAAAGCAAGCAAGGCATGTGGAAATGCTTCCTAATGTTCATCTAAGAGAAGAGATGTGTAGTTCTAATTCTTTCATAGTTACAATAAGAGATGCACAATAGGAAGATTATTATTATTAAAATAATAACACATGCAAGTATCAAAAGCTCACAACACAAGATATACATGGGGAAAACCCTTTTTGGTGAAAACCCCCACACTCCAAAACCTACAAAATGTATTACCTAATCAACAGTGAATACAACACACTTGCAATGCAAGCTATTTTAGGAGTATATTGTTGTACCTCTAGCACACATGCCCCATTCAAACCGGGGACCCCCCCTCTTTCCTTTTTTCACCTTTGTTGGGTTGTTCTACCTTTGCCTCATTTTACATGCCCCTAATTCTAAGCTCAAAGTGGTCAAGTGCATTAAGGACCCCAATTTTTGGTGACCATACTTCATCACCTCAAAATTCCCTAAGTCTTTGGTCCATGCAGAACTACCCCTACAGGTTTCCCTTAGCCTTTCACCTCGTCGTCGTCCAGGCCATGCGGGCCTATAGTTGTGAGTCTCCCTTTGCACGATGCCACTATCCCTTCTCTATTTGACCAATAGTTGACCTTGTACATCTGCTCACATGGCGGATCCCACATTATCATGTGCAATCACCTCTCGGCTGCTAGCCAATGGTGAGACCCAGGATTCTTCCTACATGGCAGGGCCTACACCATTTGTTGTCATCTAGAGTCCACACCAAATTGGGTCTTCGTACCTTCAACTACATCACCTACAATTGTACCTAGCATTTAATGTGGGTCATAAATGACCCTTTTCCTATAAATGTTTTTGGACCTGTCATTTTCACACTTGTCAATTTGAATTTTTGAAGAGGAGAATCAATGAACAAAACTCTCGTGCCCGCATAAACTCCCATTGGATTGAAAATGTGAATGCCATATATTTTTGGTGCCTCTTTTAGGTATGTCCACCCACAAAATATTAAAGTGGATATCCTTTGTGGTTGCAGTTAAAAAATTTGTGATAAAATCTAGAGATAAAACATTAAAATTCACCTGGTAGCCTATGTAATTGTCAGTTCCATGGATAAAATGCACTTTTGGCACTTTAAACTCATTTTAAACACTCAATTTATGTCCCAATGGTCCTACGAAACTGAGTGTTCCCTTTGTTGTTCTTCCCACAACCTAAAATTCTTTGTGGCACACAACATTTCCATTACCATCCAGCCAAACAATAAAGTCCTTGATGAAGAACCTAGGTTCTTGATTCACCTACGGGTTCACTTAACTGGAACACTACCTGTGGGTGGCCATCTCCATGCTATCATTGGTGAATTGCCTAACTCTGTCTACCTTTCGCACTGTGGGTCCCATTGAGATCATTTCCATCGGCTGCTAAAAGTTGCTAAGTCTAGAATGGACTGGCGGGCCATTCCTTGCAGGCTATCATCTGCAGCTCACCATTGCCCGAATGTCATTTTCTAGAGGAAAAGTGATCCCTCTCATCCATATTTTGGAATCTAACACTATTCCCATCATCTGTAATCTGTCATTATTTGGAAGCTAGGTCACCCCATCTACTCGCAATGCGGGTTCTGACCCTCTTGTATTTGTTCCAAGTTTCTCAAAAAATGACTAAGTTAGAATGCTATGCGGGCTGGTTCATGTGAGAGGCCACATGTTGGTGGTCTGTCCTCTGACATCATTGTCCAACACCCTTGCACCTACTTCTTCTCACATAGAAGGTTCTACAGGGGGCCTTTCCCTCATCAAAATTTTATAACTTCTAGCACGTACACCCAGTCTATGAGCTCGCTGTAGACCCAGCTATGCAAAATGTCGTCTATAGACCATCATCCCTCCAATGCCGACCCTAACGAGCAACACATGATGAAGGCATGCTAGCTCCCATCCATATACCCTCCATTGATCAATCTGTGGAACATCATGTCCAACATTCAAGGAGGAAATGGGTCATGCACTACAGACTTCCTCCTGTGCGGCATCGTGCTCTAATTGCCTTTACTTAATGGTCAAGGTCCCAAATTTCCTTCATCCTTCCTTCCTCCAAATGCCTTAGACCCACAAGCGCATAATGATTAATCGAATGTCTTTGAGTTCCTTCTCAGTAATTTTTGCATGTGCCAAACTACTTCACGCAAACTTTGACTATTAAATTCTTAATGTAGAACATTTGTTGCGAGTGGCCGCATATGAGTCTCCATGGCCTTGGTTTCATCCTACTCCTAGTCCCTCCTAATGGCCTCCAACCCAGAGAAACCCACATCCCTAGGCTCACATTCTCGTAAATGGTCCAAATAAGCCTCAAGTGATAGATATTGATAAATCTAATGATATATTATTGGATGTAACGCCTGTTTTGTAGGATTTAACTGACACTTGCCCGAATTTCTATATGAATGCACTTACTGCATCTTTTCAAGAAGAATTTATGGAACCTATTGCAGGTCCATCGAGGAAGTCTCCTGAGAAAGAAAAGGGAAATAAACCTGCACGGATATCAAGTAGAAAAGAGGAGAAAGATCAAATGAATTACCAATTTCATGGAGTGGAGTGTACCTCCAAGATTACTTCCACCTAGAATTCTATGTCAGATACAAACCTTGGATATGTGGACATTCACCACCTACCACTTCCACTCTCGATGTTGTTGCTACTGTTATCACCCTTCTGCTTTCCTCCTCTCAGGAAATGCCATTCTAATCTCCCTTGGTTGTGGATATCTCGGTCCACCTCATCTCCACCTCACCAATGGCTCCAATAATGGTTCTCGACTCCTCATCCTCTACCACATCCCCACTGTCATCTTCCTCACTTGCACCTCCATTGCCTACTCTCTCTACTCCAGTGCCTACAATAACCACTATCACTATGCAACCTCTTACCCTACTGCATGCTTTCGTGGCATATACGTAGAACATACCCACTAAAATTTTTGGGGTGATCATGGACCCCACGGATCAAGCTTTGATGGCCCAAATTGTTGTTTCGCTACCCCTCCCTCCACCACCTAGAGAGCCACACAAAATGGAATCCATGATGCAAATATTAGAGGAGATGGAGAAGTGCCACACAGAACGGAAAAGAGAGGCTACAAAAAATGTAATTGAGGGGCCTAAGGTCTTGGATAGAGATGATTATTTTGAGCATATCCAAAAAGTGGACTAAGCATTAATCTAGACAAAGTGGCATTTGATGAGGAGAGGTTGCACTCTTCAAAGGAGGATACTAAGGCCCTCAATGCGTGGTATATAATAGAGACATCAGATCAAGAATTGGAAGAAGAACAACCACAGTAGTCCAAAGACATAAATAAAGGGGCCAATCCTAAAGGACATGTCACTGAAAAAAAGATTAATATGGATATAGACATAGAGATCCATGAAGAGCCTCCATTAATTGGCCATGATAAGGGCACGGTTAAGTAAGAAATCCACCTCTCAAAAAGGAGGAATAAAAGGAAAAAGACAAAGAAGAAAAGGATATGCTAAGAAAGATCCCTGAGCTTGAGCATCATGTTGAGCTCAAACATGCAAAAGGGAAGGAACCCAAGGAAGAAGGTGTCACTAAAGAGAATGTAGCATTTTTTGAGTTGAACAAAGAAAAGACTATACTAATTGAAGACTTGGATGAAGAAGAAAGTATTGATCAAGAGGTTCTTGGCCATGAAGAAGAGAAGCCTCGAGGTGAATAAAGAGAGGAAGGTGATCATGAATCACCCAAGGGGAAAACCTGTTGGTAATACAAGGGTAGAAAACTAAGAGGGGGGTGAATTAGTTGTCACAGAAATTAAAAAGTTATTCAACTTATTAACCTTATTCTTAGATCTGATAATTAACCATGAAAGAATACATCATCAACACATCAGAAACACACATAACACCAAGATTTGTTTTCATGGAAAACCTGTTAGGGGAAAAACCATGATAGAGGTTAGTCCACAAGATTATACCATGTTAAAATTATAATGAAAATGAAATATGGGGAATGCACATGCATTCAAGCACACTACCTAGAGCTCACTGCTCAATTACAAGAGAAGACACACTATCTTATAAAGAGATTTGGATTACAACCATCCAGATTTTGAACTAAGTAAATAGCATTTTCCAATGTCTAATTATAGTTCTAGCTAAGCACATAAACAATTATTCACTCTTCTACATACTTCTTCATACTTTGCTCTGCCTTCGAATGATATTCTCTCCTACATAGATAGAAGCACACTTGGGCATCCACTTGCTCACCTTTGCACATTTTAATTCAAATAAAAAACCACTCTTATATATCTACAGTAAGGAATTTCATCACTACAAGTCGGCCACAAAGTAATAATAAAATGGATATAACTGTCGGCCCAAAAACATTAAAGATTATTAATATGAATCAACCAAGGTCAGCCACAACTTAGTGAGGACCTAAAACAACATCTCTAGCCTGAAGAAACTTCAATTAAATTCTCTCTGAAGATCCACAACATGCTACAAACACCATGTCTTCCAAGAACAAGAAAAATATGAACATGCAAGAGAAAATTGACAACCATGACCACAATGATCAATGAGGATGTGCAACAAAGATAGAGCGCAATCTAGAAACATCCACAAGCATCATGAATCACAAGAGAAGCATCCACAACAGCTAAACTAACTGAAATAGCATCATCTTCAGTCAGGAACACCAACAAATGCAACAGAAAAACTATCAGAATGAAAATCTTCATAACTCAATCAAATCTTGATGCGGATCTCTGAAACTCGACATGGATAAACTAGATATACTCAACAACAACCCCTTAGTCCACAACCTCTAATCATCAACATATAGAACATACAGACATATTGAACTTCACTTTACCACTGACAACCTGCAACTCATTTATTATAATTTTCTCAATATCCTCGACATATGACAACCACATAGCAGTAACACAACCACAACATCCAAAAATGTCCCCCTTTGGCATTGATGGAAACACATGATGTGAAAAACACCATCAACGCAACTAACTCTTGACACTTACTCCCCCTTAGAATTTGACTCATTTTCTCCTCAACCCTTTCACATAATCTTTTCCCATGAGGCTCTTCTCCCTAGATAATCACCAGTTTTTCACATGACTTTTCTCCCCCTTTGACATCAATGACAAAGATCTCTAAGCTTTGAACCACATATCTGAACATCTAAATATCTGACTACTCTACCTGAGTAGCAGCCACCACAACATCAATCTGAAACAAGATATGACTATGAAATTCATGTACTGATGCAAATAAATGCATTCTTAGTTTTGATTAGGAGGGGTAACTACCCCTAACTTCCCTCTGAGATACTCAAAATTATCCTTAGGCAATGACTTTGTAAAGATATTTGTAATCTTCTCCTTAGTAGGCATATACTCCAATCGGACTTCCTTTTCACTTACATATAAAGTTTCATGGGATGTTGATGTTTTCCTTTGGTTTTCCATAACACCTTTGTCAAGTGAGTGTTCCTTTTATGATAGTGGTGAATCCTAGTGATTCTTTCCTCATGCATGTATGCCTTAGTTTGCACACCCTTTTATTTGTAGGTTGTTTCTCCTTGATGCACTTCTTATTTTAACATAGTTTTAGTGTACCTATCATGACTCCCTTTTGAGCATTATGGGAGGGTTCTATTGTTGGTGCTAATGCTTCCTTGGTTTTGCAATTTTGGAGTGATCTACATATCTAGTTCTCGTTCCTATGTATTTTCAAATGCAATGTACATCAGTGATTGGTTACATACATTTTAGTGAGTTGGAGCACTTACCATATGGACATTCTTCAATTCCTATTTCTAGAAGTGACCTTCCATTTTCATTTGATCAAATACTACTAGCTACCTATATTTTTAACTTGCATCTTACATGTTGAGTAGTGTCAATTTTTGGTTGCTATACATATTCATGTACCATTTGTATCTTTGGGTTTCAAATGTTTTCCTTTGTTTTCTATTTGAATCAAGTAGTTTTATTGGGGACACTCATGCAAATAATTGTCTCTCTCATGATCAATGTTCTTCACACTATTGGTACTTGTATTGTCCACTTGCATCTTGAATTTTAAGTAGTGTCATTGGGGTCTCTCATGTTGATTCATGTACCATCTGTATCTTCAACTTTCAGATGTTTTCCTTTGTTTTCCATTTGATTTGAGTAGTGCTGTTGGGGGAATTTTCTACGGGTGGCCGCCTATGGGTCTCCATGGCCTCGATGCCATCCTACTCCTATTCCTTGGGTGTGTGCAAGAAGTTGAGTCCATGAAACGTGGAAGTTTCTTGCCTTAGACAAAAAATTGAAATCGGCATCGAACAAACGGGATCCCGATTTAACAAATGGGATCCCAATTTTTAAAAATCAGGATCCCGTTACGGTTCGGGATCCCGAGCCTGAAACCAAACGGGATCCCACTTTTTAGAAATCGGGATCCCGTTTCCCTGCGGACTCCGAACCAATGAACACGGAATGGGATCCCGATTTATAAGAAACGGGATCCCGATTTATAAAAACGGGATCCCGAGTTGTATAAATCGGGATCCCGAGTTGTATAAATCGGGATCTCATTTTATACTGCTATTTTTTTTTTTTAAAAGAACAGTTTTCACTGCTCTGCGAACGGGACCCCGAGTGCATTGGCGACAGCGACCCCATGACCAGCTACAGGTACGCCACCTAAACACCATTTCTTTGCATTTTTTTGAATTGAAATTTTAAATGAAATACGTTAATTTAGCATGTATTTTTTTTAATTTTTGTCACGTTTTAATCATTTTTTTAATTGTTATATTAGATTTGAATAATTGTAAAAATAGACAAAAACTTGCAATGAAATTTAGATGTTTTTTGATAAAAATGAAAAAAAAAACGTTGAATTGTGTTTTAGAAACAAAATTTAACTTTTAAATATTAAATTGTTCAATTAAACCCAAAAAAAATTGATTTTGAAAACCCTAACTAAAATAAAACAAAAAAAATTGCATTTCAAAACCCTAGAAATCGAAATGAAATAAAAACATCGCATTTACAAATCCAAATCGAGCTTTTTGAAACCCTGAATTTAAATCAAACGAAAAAAATTGAATTTGAAAACCCTAGTTTGAATTGAAACGAAAAAATTTCATTAAAAACCCTAATTGTTTAAAACTGAAACCCTAAATTGAATTGAAACAAAATTTTTTGTTAAAACCCTAAATTTGAATCGAACAAAAAATCATTCACATTGCTTAAATGTTTTAAATTTTATTTGCTTTGTATGGAAAAAATGATATATATTAAACTTTAGTTTCAATTTTAAATTATAATTAGATTAGAAATCAATATGTTAAAGAATGGTTAAAATTCATAAATTTTATCTTGATGTTTGTTTGAAAATTTAATTAACAAATTCGTAAATCTAAACATGTACAATCAATTCCAATTGACACTAACTTGCAACTCTAAATTATGCCAAGGGTCACCCAAACTTCACCCTAAGTTTGCTAAACCCTAGACCCTAAACTGTAAAATCTAAACCCATAACACTAAAGCATTTGAAATTTATGAACCCTAGACCCTAATCTTTCATTGGACATACCTAAAATTATGTAGGTTCAATGTCAAGAATGGGTCTATTTGGTAGATTTATGAAAACTATTTTAAATATCTTAAATGCCATAAAAGTATAATTATAGCAATTTCAATTGGAAACACTTGGGTACATATATATCATATGAAATTTAAATCTAGGAAGGTGTCTATCATATAGGCGAGTTGATAATACATGGAAAGAGGTTTGTATGTGAATATATGTATTAAGAAAAACATAGCACATGACCTCTATAGGATTTTTAAGATGTGATCCTAGATAATAATCCACCCATCCTCAATCATAATGGATTATTTAGAAATTAAGAGAGATTCAATTTAACCATAAAATTAAACCTATATTTTGATACTATATAGATTTATGTGGAAGGATAGAAATGCATCAATATGCTTTATGCCATATTTTATGAATATTAATATTTAAGAAAAATCTACATAAGATTGACCTAAGTAGATGATTTATGTAAGGGCTTTTTAGTGAACAAGTAACACACCATGGAGATTGGGATGGTATTTAAATCGAGCGTATTTATAAATATAGTGTACCCCTTTTAAATTTGTATTTGGTTTTTATAATGAGTTGAAATTATCAATGTGTTACATAAAAGAAATTTGTGTTTAGATATATTTAAATTAGATAATAAAGATATAATTATATAAAATAGGGAATCCAACATGAGGAATAAACCTAAATAATGTGGCATTGTGTGCATCTAATTTATGCCAATGATTTAGTAAGAGTGATCGTCTAAGAGGATGAAATAAGCCTTGAAAAATTGTAAGATCTAACACTATTTTAATGTAGTTTTATATGTGTGTACATGTCCACTATGTTTTTTGAGTTTATGTTAATGTAAGATAAGGAGGATTGGTGGATATATTTGAAATCTAAAGAAAAAACAAAAATGATGTGAATATATAGATATATATTTTTAAAATGATTCTTTAACTTATCTATATTAAACATTGTATATTATCTCTATATTACTATCATGGCTTGATTTTCATTATGTCTACTAAATGTTGCTAGATATTTATTCATTGTTGTAATTAAATTATAGGGCTCAATGTGTAATCTATTTTACATCAAATTTTATAGTAGACTTATAATCCTAGAATGTTTGTAAATTTAATAGCTAACAAATAACTTGATAGGTGCAACTAAAAACCAAAAAGTGTGGTTTGATTTATCTCCATTAGGCTGGAAAGCTAAAAAATCTACTAGGTTTATCCCTATTAGGTTGAAAACCCAAAAGTGTAGCTTAATAAGTACAAGTGGTGAAAACTCACAAAAGCACTAGAAACTAATCTTTGCAAAACTACCCTTGACATATCAAAAAAAGCCAAAGGTCACCATATGTCATACCTGTATAGGTTGTATAGTTATATTAGATACCTTATAGTATCTCCTATTGGTTAAATATGTTTGAAGATGACATTAGCGACACATCCCTACATTTATATGAGATATATTATTAACATGTCGTGTTACACATATGCTAAGATACTCAAATATGGATAAGGAGAACTAGGGAATATATATTAGAAGAGAAAGATATACTAAGCTATCCAATATTATATTTTTGTACTTAGTGTAGAAGAGAAATTCTAGACCAAGAATGCAAGTGCAAACTCAATACTCTACTTCTAATGAAAGGTAAATAAAATAATGAAAGATTAGAGAAGCATAATAGGTTCCATAACATTCTTTTATGGCTCTAAATGTATGTGTTGATGTTGCTCTTTGGTTCTCTAATGTGATAACATATACGTATAAATTTTATCATATGGAAACATTTGGGGATGTCATTATTTTACATAGGTTGAGGGAAAGGGCGAGGAGGACTGAGAATTTCGTAGAGGAACCACGAATTTAGTTGGAGAGGAAGAGAGGAATTAAATGTAGGTGTAGTTGGGTTGATGGTGTGACAGTTGGGTAGATGGGAATAATTGAATGCTAATTTGAATTTGGATTGAAGGTGATTTGGAAATGAATAGTATGATTAGTCTAATTCATTTCAAATTGGCTAGGATAGATTATTAATTTCATTTTAGATTTGATGAAGTGGAAGTAAGTTACATTAGTTTGAGTTTGGATTGCTGATTTGGAATTATTTTAATTTTAAGCTATGGATGTGACATGATTATCCCCTTAATGGTTGATTAAAAGTTAGGATTTGGGGATTTTAGCTAATTAGTAACAGAAATTATAAAGTCTAAACCGTGGCTTCAAAAGCCATCTCATTTTTCTTAGGCTCTTGACGAGGCTGGTTTGTCTTAGGTAGCTCCACCAAATTTCATTACCTTATGCCATGTAATTGTTTCCTAGGATCTTGCAACATGTAGATCCCCTTAAGCTCTCCTATTACCTTAAACCCTAAACTCTAAAGTCTAAACCCTAAAGCCATCATTTTTTCTTGAAAGGCTATTAATGAAATTTGGTTGCCTTGGGCAACTTCACCAAATTTTATTCATTTGAGCCATGCCATTTTCTCCTAGGACCTCACTAGACGTAAATCCCCTTAAGCCATCCTGCCACCCTAAATCGTAATTCAATTTTCTTAAGGGGATCAATGAAGTTCTTAAAATTTGGTGATCAAAGTTGCCCAAGGCCCAACCAAATTTAACATGAATTTATGATTTTGGTTCTATATGGATATTTTTAGTGACATGGATTTGTGAATTTGGTGGAATTTATGAACTTATAATGAATAGTATATAATAGTATATATTTAATGACTATCTATTAGATCATGATTTCTCCTGCTGAAAAATTGTGTGTGTGTTAAAGACATAAAATGAGATTTTGTGAATGTTTCAAGTTTATTGTTTAGTATGTATGTGCATGTATTAAAATTTTGCATAATAGTTCTTAAATTTTGAAATTTGTATATGTATGTATGTATAGTTTAGTTTAATGATTTGTACGCATGCAAATTATGCATCATATTTTTTATTTTAAATGTACATGTACATACATTTAATTTTTAATTGTGTATGGACATGATCTTGAGTTGAACAATCAATGCATATATATGTGCATTTCAATTAAATATATGAGCTTAATATATACGTTGCTCATCCTATTTCAATCAAATATATAATCTTAATTTTTGTATGCGCATGGACTATTTTGTATGATTTAATGCAGGTGCACATTATATCAAGCATATCATGGATGATTTTAACATTGATGATATCATCAATCCACCACCTCAGCCACAGCCAGATCCGCCTCCCTCCCCCCCTCCCCCTCCACCTCCACCTCCACCTCCACCTAATATGCCACCTCCAACACCTATGGCATCTGATGAGGCTCGCTTGAGAGCACGAATAAATGATCAAGTTGCATCCTTACAAAATCAAATCAATGCTATGCAGAGTCAAACATTGATTGCTCCACATGTGAGACGTTTTGCATCTGCAATGCAAAACTGTTGATTCCATTAGATGATCGATTCTAATTCGATAGGGCATCGATTTGTGACGAGAACAAATGAGATTACTCTTATTCGTGATGGTCTCTTACAAAACAAATATTAGACCTTAAAATAATGAAAGCCCATCTAGCCCCTACTTTCTTGGACCCCTCAAGTACTGACAACCCATTCCACCCAACAAATCTAATATCTTATGTGAGGTGGTGGTGCATACATCCACAGATGACTGCACATTTTTGGCATTGATGGTATATGGTTTTTGATAGTCCCCCACATGCTAATTGGGAGGGCCCATAGTATTTTTTGAGAAAACTGTATGTAGAGTTTGTTTTGGGGAAAAAGCCCAATTATTTTGATTTTAGATCATTTCAGGGTGTTGGTGGCAGTATGCCACAATAGAGATTAGGGGCAAGGGTTGATCCCCAATGCCCCGTGCATGCGCAACCCCTTGTTGTTGCTCCTAGTCCTCCCATTCCTGCACCTGTACATCATCAAGCTCTGGTCTCAACATTAGGTTCCCTTAGTACACTCGCAGGAGACCTTGATCAGTACGCTTCTGTGATAGCGAGTGGGGAGCATAGAGATGATGATGATGATGGAGGATTTTTTTATGGAGCTGGTCCGAGTACTGCTCCAGGAGTGTCGAGACCCATCCCCCATATATGTACTAGTTGTCATCAAGTATGCTATGGACCTGATCAGGCTACACCTAGTTCAGGTGGACGGGGAGATTCTGGTGGTTCATCTGGTTGCATCAGTTCATTTGTAGAGTTCCCTACAGTAAATACTCTCGAGGACACTACTTAATGTATATAAATATGCATCTAGATGTGCTATCCATTTTATAATAATTTTATGGCTTCGTATATATCAAAAGAAAAGTTTGCAATACATTTTAACAATCAAATCTTGTTTGCGTACGATGACACTAACGGCGTAAGGGCAATCATCCGGGTTCACGAAAGTACATACATCGACACCTGTCATACTTGGCAACCCTTATGGGGTATTTTAATTTCAATTTTAAAAATTATATATGAAATCATAAATTATTTAACTTGAGTTTTAAATTTATAATTGAATCACATATATGTTTCAAATATTCATGTTGGTTTAGGTGAGTCAATCAGCATCCATGTCAATTCCTCCTGAGGGATTGTCAAGACTCCTCCACTATCGAAGGCCAAGTAGATCGTAAGGTGTACATTCATTAAAATTTGTTTAAAGTTTCATACTAGTATAGTTAAGCAATTTTATGAGTTTTGAATTCACTAGATATATGAAATGCAAGTACGTACCTTGTAAATATTATAAGCTGCAATGTCTATGTACATGTATGTCTAGGTTGATACCACAATAAGAATGGGCATTGGGAAAACATTTGATGTTGCAGCTACTGCGGAGGCCACTTTCGATTTCCGTGTTGTTTACAAAACTTTCTACACAAAAATGCAAACTTGAATATATATATGTATATATTAACCTAATTGAATTGTACATGCTTTAATTTTGATCTTGTAGGACTTTCATAGTGTAACTTTCACTCCACCTTACATAGTTACACCACCGTGAGGACATGTAGAGCAGTTTCAGATCAAATGGTAATTTATTTTTATTTTATTATATTTAAAGCGAAATTATAAATTTAAATTGAATATATACATATTACTACATATTTTCACATACTTTCTTTTATAGCATGAGACACATCTTGTAGTTGAGCATGTATAGACAGGTCCTGAGAAGAGCCTAGTGCACAACCTCAGAATACTGTTCAATTAAAATATGATAAATTCTAAATTAAATTGAATTAAAAAATAATAATTGTAGAGTTGTACATCTAATTTCGAATTTCTTTGTATTGTTTATGTAGATTGATTTAGAGAATTTAGAGGTTTCTTCAGGCACACCAGAGCATCTAGATGTAGATATGGTGGTAATTTAATTTTATGATGGATTATAAATTAAATTGTCATTAAATCATTTTTTATTGTCTTACATCTAATTTCATCTTTCTCTTATGTACAGAGTGTTTCAGGTCATCCACATAGTCCACATGGTGTGAAGAGGTCTCTTGATTATAGAGACAGTACATGACCTACAAACATGTGATTTTATGTGTTTTATATTTCTTGTTTATCATGTACTCTGTTGGACTTTATTTCATGTGCGCTTAATATATTGGTTTCATGCACTTAATATGCTACATAAATTATGGACTTTATTATTGTTTGAAATTTTAATTTACACATGTACATTTATGCATTTTATGTTCATAGTCAAGACATTAATATAGGACATTAATGTGAAATTTAGTGAAGACTTCATAATTGTATTATATTATGAATAACATACTTTGAGTCAAGTAAATCTTCATATTGTATCCTAAATACAATCCTGATCCTTTTTCATAAATTAATGTTGATATTAAGGAAAAAAGTACTATAGATATAACTCCCTTACACTTTGTTCACATGGATACATAAAAAAAATTATGATATTATCACAATGAATTCATGTTCATTTTGAATGTTTATATTTAATTCATAATAATTTATTCCCCATGATAGTCTTATTACCTTATGATTTAAGAATCTTGTCCCTAATATCATTAGACACTAGATTTGGATAGTTTAATATTCCATTAAAAAATAGTTTTCTATGTCTCTTAAGGCCTAATGAGGAATAACTATTTGTTATCTTTAAAAAATTACTTCTAAATTATTCCCTTATTTAGTGTTGTGTACATTTAACTTATATGCTTACTTTTTATTGATATAAAACTTGATGATACTATTATCACCTTTGGTTATAGATATTAAGTCTTGAATTTTGGTGTCCATGTTGCATTTGTTAATCTTGCTATGCAATCTAAACCTACCATGACTCAATTTATTAATATATATATCTTTAAGTTCATCCATCATGGCTAACCTTTGCTATATGTGTTTTAAAATATTTTTATTATTTTGTTGATCGTATGCATGTGCATCTTGAAATTAAGTTTCATGTTCAAAACCAACATAGGAATGTGTAGAAGTATTGAATAATATATAATTAGGATTTATTCTATTATGATCATCAACAATCAAAATTTCTACTTATACATTATATATTTGTTCCTCAGTTTTTTCCTGTTATGTTTCTTGGCTTGTATAATCAAACTATAGTGATTCTTATCATAGTCCTAAAATACAATTAGTAGAATAATTTTAGGTTTAATCTTCTTTTCAATGAACAACAAGATATTTTCCTTCTAATGTATTAATTTTAATTTTATGAGAGAAAATTTATGTGGATTTACCTACTTATTTAGTTCTATAAATTGAATTTTACCTCATTGTTGGTGCACTTGGAATTCCTATACCTTGTGAATATCATGGATATCACCATTCTTTGTTATTTTATTCTTTAATTTTTCCTTAACTAGATTGACAAATAAAGTCATTGCTCTAAACTCTTAAGCAAATAAAATTCTTTATAGTGAAAAAATCTAACAAGGTATTGATATAATTAGCTAATGTACATATTTATAAAATGACACCATTAGTTTCTCACTAGTAATGGAAAAAAGTGTTCCTACTAAAAATTAAGGAAAGAGGTAATCATTAGAAAAAATATAAATTATGATAACATGAGAATGTGTATATGTAAAATGATTGTAACCATTAGGTGATGAATACGTAGTGTACACACATGATAAATTTTAAAAATGATGAATATGGAGCTCAATCCAAAGGAAAATTAATTTCATCATTGTTTCCCCATTTAGAATATCATGATTGTGTGTAGTGTATAAAAAATGAATAAAAGTCTTGCCTCTATTTGTCAATAACAAGGAAAAAAATAGAATATCACATAAATTATGTACATAAGAAATAGAAATATGACCCACAAAAATTTCTCTCCGTGAATTAAGGTTAGTGCTATAGGATAAAGCTTTGGGTAAAGGTTAGGATTAGGACACAACTAGAGTTAGGGTTAGGTTTCAATTAGGGTTAGATACAACAAGGCTTAGGGATAGGATTAATTTTAGGACAGGGTAAGGGTTCAATAAGGGTTGGCTTCTAATAACGGTTAGGGTTAGGGTTCAATTAGTATTACAATTAGAATCAAGGTTCAATTCTAACTCTTATTAAAATTCTAATCCTAACCCTAACAATACTACAAAGATTAGAGAATAAAAAAGCATTACCAAATACTATAAATAATAGTTCATCTAACACTAATTTATAAGTTGTCAAAACAAATAATGACGCCTTAAGGGGACGTCTAAAGGGTCATAATAGAATGTCTTAAGGGGATGTCTTAAGGGGTTATAATATGTCTTAAGGGGATGTCTAAAGGGGTCATAATAGAATGTGTTAATTAAGGGGATGTCTTAAGGGGTCTTAAGGGATGTCTAAAGGGGTCATAATAGAACATGTTAATTAAGGATGTCTAAAAAGGGTCATAATAGGAATGTCTTATGTATTTATTCTTAAGGGGTTATAATATGTCTTAAGGGGATGTCTAAAGGGGTTATAATATAACGCGGTTAATTAAGGGGATGTCTTAAGGGTCTTAAGGGATAAGCCCTTAAAGGGGTCATAATAGAACATGTTAATTAAGGAGATGTCTAAAAGGGTCATAATAGAACGTCTTAAGGGGATTTCTTAAGGGGTTATAATATGTCTTAAGGGGATGTCTAAAGGGGTCATACTAGAACGTGTTAATTAAGGGGATGTCTTAAGGGGTCTTTAAGGGATGTCTAAAGGTCATAATAGAACATGTGTTAATTAAGGATGTCTAAAAAGGGTCATAATGTAATCCGCCTTAAGGGATGTATTAAGGGGTCATAATACTGGCTAAATATATAGAATATTGATTTGATACATAGAATTACATAGAGTATGTTTCTTAATTTTGTAAGTATGATGTACATGTCATCTCAAAATGATGTTTTTACAAAATTTGGATATGCCATCTCAAGAACATCTCAAACTCGTGGCTAGAATGTAGTAAGTCTTCACACCACCTGATATCAAAAAGGTACAAGAAATATCAATGAAATCATCAAAACATACATATTTTAATTTATATATAACTATCTATATGTACAGAACTCAAGTACCTGCATTTAAAAGTATTCCACACATGTTTGTAGGTTGAATCCGGGCATCCTCTCCTTTTTGTTTCAAAGTATGAGATCAATGCAATGATGACTTTAGGATACAAAAAATGACAATAAATCAATTTTAACTATTTATGTCCAAGCAATATCAATATGTAATCAAAACATGTATTTAAATATAGTTTAACTGATAATTACCTGTTTTTACCAAGTATTCCATGTTGTCTAGGTTGAATTTGCATGGACTAGATCCTTTTGTGATTATGCCTTAAGGATATATAACAGAACAATTTAAATCAATTTCAACTAATAACACACTTGACCAATGTCGAAACATGTATTTAATGTATTTAAAAGGACAAAATAAAACTAAAACTATATTTACCTATATTTACTTAATCCATTGTACCATCTGCATCCTCTCTTTTTTTCAATGCATCTATGATTGCCTCATGCTCTTCCATAGAAATTGACAATGGCAATTTTTTTGAAGGTCTTCCATGATACCGCTCTAATTTTATATTTGTTGCCACCACCAAATGTGAATAATGCATAATCTTTTTATGTGTTTCATAGTCTTTGAATGCAGGTAGGCCATTCTTTCTTCTCAAGTATTTTCGTAGCCAAGTGCCAACAACCAGCACCGATCCTATTGGAAAACATGTTCAAAAACCACCATCAAATAACTTCTCAAAATTTACTTAAGGGGATCAAAGACTTGTTCTAAAAAATGGCTTAAGGGGATCTAAAACTTGTTATCAAAATTTTCTTAAGGAGGTGTCTTAAGGGGATCACCATACCTGTTGGATAATGAAAGCCATCATCATCTTCTCGAGGTGTTAACAACTTATGTTTAGTTTCCACACAACAAGCCAACCAATATTTCGTTTGCTCTTCATTCCCCTCAGGTACAATAACTGCATACACATGTCCTACCAACAAAATTCGATTTAATAACTTGTGCATATCCATATAACTAATTTAGTATTAAAAAATAACTTAATAGAGCAAAATAAAATGAAATAAATTAAATTAAAATTACCTTCTTGTACAAGGTCTGAAACACGATCATAATCTTCAGATGCAAATAATTGATCATTTTCTTCAATAGTTCTTTCATATTGATTATGTGCTTCTACAGGTGTCAATGATCTTTGCTCCCACTGTTCAACCCATTCTGTATTTTCACAAGCTTCCCACTCGAGATACAAAAATGGCAAAACATGTAAGCCCTTGTCCAAATAGTCCATATGCTTGCTGTCGCATCTTTAAATGAATTCCATTTAGTAGATCCACCAATTGTCTCACAATCAACTCTTAGATACAATGCGTTCCTTCCACCACAACCAAAGAATCATGAACTGTAGAGTAATCACCAACCAAGTGCAATAATCTTCTATTACACCAATCCACAATCTGAAATGCATTTTAAATTTTATCAATCCTCGAATTTTAATTGTTCTCTAGCAAGAATTCTTTTGACACACGCACCAGCTCCATCATGTTCTCTTTTACCATGCCCAGCTTCAAAAAAACTCCATATATGTTGGACATTAAGTTCCTTGTGAACCCTACTTAACCAATAGAACATTCTAGCATTTTTGAACTACCCCGTACAATTATCTGACCATATGAGGTGTTATTTCATATGGATTCCTCTTTCTCTTAAATTTCTATAAAATATACTAAAACAATATTGGAACTCCATGAGTGTAACCGATTGTCACTCAAATAAAACGATAATTCTCAAAACTTTCTATCATCCCTCGCTATATCATCCGCGATGTCTATAAACAATATGGACAAACATAGCTACTTGCACTAAATTATAATATCAGATTGAATTTCCTTGGCGGAGCGAGAGTATAATTCTTGCAAAATCAACCACTGAAATTATTATAGTACCAATTGAAATGTGTTTCTACATAAATTGGCCATCAAGCCATCGAGTATGTTCGTAGTGCATAACATATTTTGGTACAATTTTTTATTAAATTCACTCATAAATGCATGCACACTAACTTTTTTTGTAACTAAATCACAACACTTTCCTATTTTTCCATCTTTTAAAGAATAGTGAACATTCCTAAATCTTTTGACGTCTACTAATCATTGTCCAAAATCATGATCAACACTTTCATGCAAACAAATTCTTAAAAATGAAAGATTTCCACAGTTAATGCATTGTCCAAAAATACAAGAACTTAAATAAAATAATTTATCATTAGATTTTCACAAAAAAAACCTAAAATAAACTCTCTTATTGCTTCAAGTGGCATATCAATACCACATTCCTGTATAATCATGTTAGAACGAAGGTACAACGTATATATCTAAAAACATCATAAAATAATGAAATTGAACATGTATTTTACAACAACAAGATATTCGCTGCTTCTCTTAATTTTACATAATTAGGTTTACATTTTCAAAAAGACCTTTGACTTATTTTAATATTACCAGGTAACACTGAATCGCTACAAAATTTTCTATAAAATTCAGTTTGTGTTGTATCTAATAGGTGTTTTGGGTGAGGATCGCAAACTTTGGACCCCACCCTTAATTTTAAAACACCTCTAGCATTAGATGAAACCCTACTATTATCATGCCAATATTTTTTGATCAAAGATTTAATTTCAACGTTCAATTTTATATCAGACCTCGATAGTCGTCCACTGAAACTCCAACATTGATTGATAGGATCATTTTCTATGCTTTCTCTTCTTTTTGCCACTCTTAGTAATGTTTTAGGATGCATTTTTCAAACTTCACTAATATTGCTTACCATTCTTTTATTCAAAGTTGTTTTACTAACTATAGCAATAGTTATAGCTCTTCTTGCTGCGTTTTTATCTTTAGATTGACTATTTTTCCCAATAGATTGAATGGCACTAGCAACAGTAGACATAGCATGTTTTAATGATTGATCTTTTTTTTGGTTTAACATAAAAACCTAACCTTTTCATTACTTTCCTCATTTTTTGCATTCTCATAAATTGCATCATTAGTTGACATTGAAATGTAATTTTTATGATAAAAGAATTTTGGTGTATATTCTATTCTCAAGATGTTCTTATTTGCCTCCAAGAAATTTGATCAGAAGATTATCAAAAACACCACTTCCAATTTTAAAAAGTATTTTCATTAAAATCACCATCTATTCCCCTAGATTTTCATCTTCATTTTCATCTTCATCTCTATTTTCATTTACATTTTCATCTTCATTTTCATCAACAAAACGGTTTTCATTTTCATTTTCATTTTCATTTTCATTTTCATCAACAGCGTTTTCATTTTCATTTTCATCTTCATTTTCATTAACAAAACGGGTTCTCATTTTCATTTTCATCAACAAACGGCTTTCATTTTCATTTTCTATATTTTCATCAAAATATATTTTATTTTCATTTTCAAGAAAATGATCATTTTGATTTTCATTTGCAATGTAAAAAGCATTTTCTTTTTATTTTCAACAAATTCTATGGGTGCCACCTCCTTAATATAGTCAATGTCAACATCATTATATCCAGCATCTTGTAAAACTTCTACATACAAATTTACCATTTCACTAACATGTGGATTTGAAGACGCACCTGGATTTGTGCATATTGAAACATTCTCCTTAACATTCAAAGAGGGATTTGAAGACATAGTAGGACTTGTTTGTATAATCATATTCTTCTCCAAATTGACTCCTTGCAAATTAGTTTCATCTACAACTATGGTATCTTCAATGTTTTCATCTTCAATAGTTGTTGAATTGGTTGCTCCACCATCGTTCATTGATTTCATTCTCATTCTTCTTTCTCTTTGTCTTTGTCTCTCTTTTTCTCTATTTGCTTCAACTTCTTGAGGAGTCAATGTCTTTCTTCTCTTATTACGAGTTTTATCTCCCATAATTATAAAATTCTCAAGCACAAATGAATGTTAATAGTGAAATACTTCAAAATATTCAATCCAAATTGGAAGTTGAATACCTATTACAACAAAATTCTTCCTCTTGTGTTCCTCAAAACAAGTAGAAAACTACCACAATTCCACTTTAAAAATTGTTTTCTTCATGCTTCCTTTGAAAAATTCAATCCATATTGCAAATTGAAACCTTTTGTTCCTCCAAACAAGCACAAAAATAACACAATTTCACTTCAAAAATGGTGTAGATGATGCTCCCTTTGATAAAATCAACCAAAAATCAAATTCACCACCTGTAAATACAATAACTTATGAAAAATAATTCATTTTTAGTGCTCTCGGCCGTACATATGAAGTTGCAAAGTTGCAAACTTTTGCACAATGTTTTTAAATAAAATAAACGGGATCCCGTTTATAAAATAGGATCCCGCTTATTATAAAACGAGATCCCGTTTATTAATAAGCCGGATCCCGCTCTATAATCAGAATCTCGTTCACCGACATTGAATGTCGGAGCCGTTGTAAAGGTAACGGGATCCCATTTATGAAACGGGATCCCGTTCCATTTACAACGGTCGGAATACTATCGGATGGGAATGGGATCCTGATTATAGTACGGGATCCCATTTATTAATAAACGGGATCCCGTTTTATAATTGGGATCTCGTTTTTTTAAATTTGAATTTTGTTTTGCATCATGGGCGGGTTTTTGCCAAGGTTTTTGGTTTGGGAAAAGCATTGGAAGTCCGAACCTAGGCCTTCAACCTAGTTTTACCTACAAGTTGAAGGCCCTAACAATGTCAAAGAAAAATACCGACTTTGGACATATGGCTGACGACCTTTTTTGCAAAAATTTTTGACGAAATTAAAACCCATTTTAGATGAAATAATGCAGATTTTAAATATGTAATTTGTTTGCAATTGAATTATCTTTTCTATTTTTCAATTAATTTCCAATAAGATTGGTCCATAAACTTTAAATATCAGAATTTTTTACTATTTTAATAACTTTTGATCAACATAACATTTTGACAAACGGATTGCACGAGAGCAAACTTCAGAAAATTCTTTTCAATTTGAAAAAAAAATAGAAAATGATAAGTTTAGGTCATCTTATGCATGTCGTACATGACGATTTTTTAAAACGACAAATCTGCCTAATAAAAAATTAACAAAAAAAATATATTCAATAAAAAATTACAAAAAATATCAAGAGCAAGCTTCAAAGTGAGTCATAAAACTTTTCCCAAAAGGATTTAGAAAATAATGATAATTTAAGTCAAATATGGATGTCGCATACGCATGGTATGGTAAAAATGACTTTTAAAATGCTGGTTTTAGAAATGCCTATTAAAACTCAATTTGTACAATCTGGGTATTGAAATAAATTACATATTTGGAAACTAGACTCCGAGCACTACATTTTATGATTAGTGACTTTTTTAAAGATTTCATCTCTAAGTGCTTCAAATTTTAAGGTCAAATGTGTCAAATACTGAAAATCAGGGAAAACACTTCCACTTTTTGGCCAAAAAGTGGACTCAACTTCTTGCACACACCCAACACTTTTTGAAGAAAATATCACTTGACTCAATTGTAGGCTTTGTACATATCAGATTTTGTAAACATTTCCTTATCCATTGAAGTCACCATGGAATGAATGGACTCAATAAGAAGGACCACTCCATCCAATATTTTCCTATTTTCCATGAATCCTCCCTACTCTTTAGAAATGATCTTGTTAATCCATGGTTTAAGCCTCTCCACATTCAACTTGGAGATATTTTATAAATTGCATTATAGATAGTTATGGACTTGAGCAAGTTCAAGTAATTTTCCCCTTCACTCTTGGGGATAAGTGAAAGAAACATAGAATTCATAGCTCTCACCACCTATTATTCCTTTGGGATTTTGGTACCACCTACAATAAGTCAAATTTTATAATTTCCTAGAATTCCTAAGAGAATTCTACTAGGAATCCATGAGGACTAGGGGCTTTCCCTTTTTTCATCAAGAAAACAATTCTTTCTAGTTCATTTAGAGAAATGGTACTAATAAGCTACTCATTCATTTCTTCAAACACTTAAGAGGATATACAAGCCAAAATCTAATTCTCTTCATTCAACACTAAGGGCGAGTCTTCCGTGAACAAAGTAGTAAAATAATGAGAATCTTCCCATGTCTATTATGTTAAAAATAATGAATAGATCTATTAATATAAATCAAATGGGTATGTGCAGGATCATCATGGAAAAAATAGGCCCTTAATGGCAAAAAAATCAGAAAAATTAGAGTTAGGCAACTTGACATAAAAAATTGAATAAGTTATCTATATCATTTCAAAAATATGTAAGAATAGAATTTGTAGCAAATTGAATATAGTTTATAAACTACTAGGTTTATTTTAAAAATAAAAAAATCTATTTGGTGAAATTTGAAATTTCAATGCAATAGTACTTAAATTTTAGGGGAAAAATAAGTAGGTGTCTATCTAACTACCCTAACCACAATAAAATGATAGTATTTTTTTATAATATTTTAGATATAAGTAGATGACTCATGTTCAGATGTGATGCATATTTTTTTTAATTTTTTCCAAGTAAATAATTAATTATGATTTTTTTATTACAACTTTTAAAAAATATAAAAAATTTGTATGTCCTGACCACCTTAACTTGGTAAAAAATTCATGAAATTCAATTTTTTTTTTGATCCTATAGTATGTGAAGCATAGAATGTGACGCATGTTTTGGATTCAAAAAATGTGATACCATTTGAAAGCTATAGTTTTTTTCAATCAACCTATCAATCGGAGCTTTAGTCATAATTCAAATAGAAAATGAATAATAATTATTTATTAAATTCAAAGTAAAGCATAATTTATATTGGTGGAAAGCTAAGAATCTCCTTTAAAACCCTTTTCGTTTCATCAATTTTGGGTAAAAAAAAAAAAGTAGTCAGCCACATACCCTACAAATACCCATCATATTGCCACTTTTTGGCCCATCATGATCCTGCACATACCTAAATTTTAAACATTTGAAGTCTATATGTTAAAAATAATATTATTATTTTAAAATTACTTGGTCATACTGATTGAATTTTATGTTGCCTAAAAAAATCTTATGTTTTGATTATGTATATACAAACTTTTAAATTTTAATTTGATGTTCATTTACATGTCAAATAATTATTATTTAATAATAAACATATATATATATATATATATATATATATATATATATATATATACCAACCATTGAATGAAGAGGACCTTACGAAGGAACATCCCCCTACCACCCCCTCCATGGAAAAATAGAACCAATGTGGGAGGAGAGTCTACAACCAAACACATTGGTCTGTCCCAAGATGCTCCTTTGGGATGAGGAAGTCCTCCACTACTAGTGTACAGTTTGGGGGAGGTGATGCTTAAATTATTTTTCATTTAAATATTGTAAATTAGTTTAATGAAAATTCAAAATAATAAATTTCTATATACACATGTGTAGTAGTTTAGATAAATATTAAAAATGTGTTCATATATATATTTTAAATTTTTTTGTTTATATTAATCTTAAATTAGAGAAAAGCAAAAAATTATACAAATTTCGATTTAGATTAGTTAAGAAATCTTAAATACACATCTCTCTATTTATCTATTCTATATGACAAATTCAATATAAGCACCTAGAGAATAATATCTATCAATATCTTTTAGATAGATGTAGTTTACATATTTATGCTAATAGATAGATATGAATAGCAATAATTTATTTTGAAGTTTCTTAAAATTCAGATAAAATAGATAAATAGAAAGATGTGTTTAAGATATCTATATAGATATGAATAGTTACTACTTGTTTTAAAACTTAATCACATTTAACATACAATGAACAGTCAAAATTACACAAAATTGAAATAAAAATATGAATTATATATATATATATATTTTAATGATAAATAATATTATATAATTTTATATTATGAAAACAAGAATATAATACAAAGTTCACATAAAAAATAAATGGAATCACACCTTAAAATGGAAACAAAAACATGAAAAAAAAACCACACCATGAAGTGTTGAAGCTATATGAGTAAAAGAAGTGGGGCATACTTACCAAGATGAGGACCCCAACCATCTCAAAAATCTTGGCCGCAAGGAATGAGCTTCCAATCAATAATGACGCCATCTCTTATCTTTTTCTTGATAAGAACTGCGAGGAATGAGCTTCCAATAAATAATGATGCCATCTCTATACTGATGAAATTGCAAGGTTCAAGTAAAAAAACTTCAGTGTCACACCAACGAATACGACGATCCAGAAAATTTGAAAAATGGCCACATGACAGAAGATACCAGCCAAAGCCTCTGTGATGGACAGAGCCTTGTGAGCCACATCTAAGCTATGGTTGCCACAACAATGTGGCAAAGAGACATCCTTACTGACAGGATATGATCTTTACACAAACAACCATTCAACAATCTTATTCTCTCACAAGAAATTTCCTCATTTAGATTGTTATACACATTTCACTTACCCTTCAACAATCTTATTCTCTAACTAACTAATTTCGACCTACCCCACATGTTTTCCTTATCAAACATTATAAAATTCCGCTGCTCTTATTTTGCTCATAAGCATATAACAAGCAATGGAAATGCCCATGATGAATACGTACTTCATTTCCCATGGATCACCCACTTTAGCCATAAAAGAGCTTCCTGCAAGGTCTTTCCTGCTGAATTGGAACGAAGTTTTACAACAGAAGCCTAAAGCTATATTGCTCATCTCCAGTCATTGGGAGACTTCGGTTCCCACTGTCAATACTGTGAGCAGAAATAGTACAATTTATGATTTCGACCGCGATGGCTTGCCAAAAGAAATATATAAGGTAAGTCCTTTTTGTTTTTATTGATTTCAAACATAGTTCAAGAAATGTATTCAGCTGCCTTGATGCATGTATGGTTTTGGCTTTTAAAAGTTTTGGAATTTGAATGAAAAGAAGTACGTTAAGTATTTTTGGGTTCTGATTTATTGCAGTTAAATTTGCAGTTGCCAGTTAATAGAACCCAATAATTTCCCAGGTAGTTTTCCTGTACCATTTAACGAGTACACTACTTTTAGTTTTGCAGTGAAATTTTACAATTAGAGTTTTTTTTGGGTTTCCCAATCCTCACACGAGATCTCTCCAATTAGTGGCTCAGAAAGATAGAGTGTTTGACAGACCTCTATGGTTCATCAGCATGTCAATAAAGAGTATCAGATGTGTTTAAAGGAGAGGGGCCTATAGTGGGACGCTCTAACTTTGTGTTTAAGGGAGAGGGGCCTATCACCCTAACTCCGCACTTCTCAAAGTCTTATGTGAAAATTTCAACTCACTCCCAAATTTGTACAACAATTTATTTGGCAAGTCCCCTGCTTATAAAAATTGGTTTCAAGGCCACATCATCAAATATAATGCCACATCAGCATGCTTTTTGTCAAGGTATGCAAAAAAGCCCAAGAAAAAGGTGAGACCGATAGTGGGTCACTAGGTCATGTATTATTGGTGCATTGATGTGGCATCACATGATTTGTCAGTTTGTGTATTTTATGGATAAAAGTGTTTTGCAATTGAATATTAAGTGTAAGTTTATTGGATATTAAACCTACCCACTATAGGACCCACTTAGACCTACTTCAAACCCCACCATTGAACCCTACCCACTATGTACCTCTTCCCCTTCGTCTTTTCTAATTTGCTGTACTTTCAATAAATCTTTAAGAGTTGGTCATGATCTATGGAATATAGGCCGGAGATACTAGTCTTATCCTGAAAATCGTCATATCTTCATTGACTGCCGATATGGTTACACGTAGACGCAAAATGGCCATTGAATTCCTTGGTCTATTTTCTTGATATAGTTTGTACGAAATTTGTCGGAAACTTGGGGGAATAAAGGAGCGTAGTTTCATTGGTATCCACGGTCATATAATTTATTTATGATTGAAATCTAAAACCGACATCGTGAAAATGGATTTGTAATCTACATGTTAAGGAGAGTTGTTGCTTTTGTTTTAGGTCCATATTAATTTCATGTGTTGTTTATTTAGTTTGTGGCTTCTAGAACTGCCTCGAGTCAGATAGGAGCTTCATCTAGCAATAAAGGTGATTTTTTAATTACTTCATTCGAATGATGATGTTATTGGAAAATGGAAAAACATTTCTATTTGTATAGATAAATACTTAAAATAATAATTATGTCATTGATTCATTTAAAAATTATTGTAAATGTGATTTTTTTAGAATGCAATTAATTATTTGATAACAAAAATAAACAAGTCATTAAGATGATTTTATTAATGTAAATCTTAATATTCCAATACTACTCATTCTTCTTAAGATTTATATTCTATAGAACAAAACATTTTAATTGAAACAACAAAAAATATATATTCTTTAGAATTTATTTTTTGAAAAAAAAAAACCTAAACCAAGCATAACTCCATCAAGCTATCTTGTAACCTTTGGAAAGGTGTAGCTCCCAAGCTCAATTCTCAACTTTCTAAATCACCACCTCCCCGAACTCATGAATAACATATCTCGTGAATTATTCACCAACAATTCATTGCTCCATCAAGTTGTCTTGTGAATCTCAAAATGGTATAATTCCTTAGATTCATAGACTCTTGAACTATTCAGGCAACAATCCATATTGAGCTCAATAAATCCCTACCTATCTTCAAGAAGAAAACTTCAAAATATATGTATTCTTTAATTCTATCAACATCAAAAAAGAAAACAAAAAACATTTACTTCTTATACAAAATGTAGTCTTTGATTGAGAAGCTAACTGAAAATGATAAAAACCTTCCAACTTTTGATGTCACCAACTTGCAATTGTGAAGGCTCAAAATAAGTATCCATCCCTATTATCTTCAAAACAATAACTTTCAACAAAAGCATCATTTGGTGTCCTCAATACAATCCTCAACATAGACTAAGTTAACATCATTTTATTTTATTTTGAGTTTTCCCTTAAGAATATCACTAGCTCAAATTTTGCAAGTCCAAACTATATGACCTATTTTTTTTAAATAATAACATTCCATTTCCCCCTTTTAATTATTGCTTCATGAGTATAATACATTCTCATTTTGAGAATCAATTTTTTTCTCTTCTACATCTGTTCTCTTTTCTTCCATAAAAAATGGACAAAATGATATCTTATGTTGTTTGAGAAGTTAAATGACTAAATGTAAAGATAGCATTATTGTACTTTGGAAGAAAACTATTTTAAAAAATAGGTTTAGCATTTTCATCACGAGTCTTGACTTGTGCTAGTTGCCTAATGGGAGACCTCAAATCGCTTATATGATTTAACATAGTAATTCTAACTTCTAATTTTAATCTAAATAATTGAAGTTTTAGACTAAACTTTGCATTAACTACTATTAGTTCAAACATTTTGTTCAAATTGTCCCAAATTCTTGTTGAAGATTTCTCTAGATCTACATGGTGTAATATAAAGTTGGAACTTAAGTAAGATCAAGTATAGCTTTGGTTTTATTATTGTTTATTATGCCAATCTAGTAATTTATTTGCATCCATAGGTTGATTCTCGTTCCCATTTACTATTCCCCTTAAATTTGTATTCATTATTTGCATCTTAATTTTTATTTTTCATGTATGAAAATTGAACCTAAAATATTTTTCTAAAGGAATGTCTATCTTAAAAGTACCCAAAAAAGAAACAATAGATCAAATTAACCTTATAACTCTATTTATACATCATGTTTTATAATTTTTAGTGCATAAACAAGAAATAAGGGTTTTAAATACAATAGCTCCAACTATTAGATATCATATCTTAAAGATTATTGTACATTTGAAAGTGGTAACTATCACTTTTATTGGTCAAAGGCAACACTAAGTAGAACATTTTTATACAACAATGACATGTTTAAAATAGTGAAAACAAGAAAAAATACTAATCACATGTCATATTTATATGCTGCAATAAGTGTCTTCAAATTTCTTCTATCTCTAGATGCATTTAAGACATCTATGGAAAAGCATTTACTTTTGCATAGAAAACATTCAAAATAATAATTATATCATTGAGTTCATTTAGGAATGTACTTATTACAATATCACTTTTTGAAAGCCTTTCAAATATAATTTCCTAAATTCCTATCTTACAAGAATATAACTAATTGTTTAATAACAAAAATAAACCACAAATCACTAAGATTAAGATTATTTTATTAATGTAAACCTTAATATTCCAATGCATAAACTAATTCAGAAATCATTTTCCAAAGGGAATTCTAATTATAGGGTAGGGGTGGCACGGGGGAAGATTCATTCATGTGGCCATCGAAGCGGGATATGGCCTTTTGATTCTAAGGTTCGCTTACGCCTGGAAGATCCGCTTTGCTGTACCGGACCCAGAGAATAGAAGGAATTCGATACTGAGGAAATAAACCGACGAATCAATCCCCCAGAGTGGCAAATCCCTAGGAACGGAAGCTGGCTGGTTTCGAAATATGAGTTGCGCTTTCTTTTTTAAGCCTGCGTGGCCTAGCACTATCTACAATGCTTAAAATATCCTTCGCTTTTGTGTGTTTGAAAATGTACTTTATTTCTCCTAAATTTTTACAAAGTTGTGTTTAGTCCGATTACCTAATGTATTTACAAAATTTTATATCTTTCTATTCAAGTCACTCAAAAGTTCCATGCAATACTTAATGTTGCCTATCACCTCGATGACTTGATCTATATTGATTTTCTAATCGTTTAAAATTTGAAATTTTAAAGAAGGAGAGGAGAGAACTTGTGCAAAACTGCAGAGATTCTTTTTACTGTTCTTAGAATGCAAAGTTGTCTTCTTTACTTGAGTTGTTTGCTTTACATAAGTATTTCAGCTAGAGTAAAAGCTCTCTTCTGGGTCTTCATCATGTTATAATATCTGCATCTCGCAGATTCAATACAATGCCCCTGGAGCTCCTGATCTGGCAAAAAGAGTGAAAGATTTGTTGGCTAATTCAGGATTCAAGACTGTTGAAGAGGATGCAAGGAGAGGACTAGATCATGGCGCCTGGATACCCCTTTCTTTAATGTACCCCAATGCTGATATACCTGTTTTTCAGCTATCAGTCCAGCCAACACAAAGTGGTGAGTACCACTACAAGATGGGGCAAGCCTTGGCACCCTTGAAATCAGAGGGTGTTCTGATCGTTGGATCTGGTAGTGCCGTTCACAACACCGAAAATTGGGATATTGATGCTCAGGTTCCTCCTCCCTGGGCTCAAGCATTTGACAACTGGCTCACTGAATCTCTAACTGAATCTCTAATCAGTGGCAGGTAAACATGCACTTCACATCTACCTACTTTTTTTATATCGATCCTTGTAGATATCAAAGACATTCCTTTTTCTTAACCGATTCTCGGGTAAGTTGCAGATTCTCATTAGAAAATTCCTAGATTCTGTACTCTTCCGAATTTAGTTGTGCTTATTTATAGCCTATGAATCGAATTATCAAACACTCCATGTTCTGAAGTGTTTCACCAAGCCAAGAAAGGAAACTCAAGCCACTTAATACTTGCAGAGACATTTTATTTATCTGAATCAACATGAACCTTGTCCAGTTCATTATTGTTAGATTGTATTATATTTGCATTACTCTAATTATTTATGATTGGCATCACAAATATTTCATTTGTGTTTATTTCGTAACAGTTTGTCATTTTCAGGCATGATGAAATAAATCACTTTGAAGAGAAAGCACCTTGTGCAAAAATGGCCCATCCATACCCAGAACATTTTTTTCCATTGAATGTCGCTCTCGGAGCAGCTGGTGACCGGGCTAAAGCTGAACTCATCCACACAAGTTGGAGTCATGGTTCACTTTCATACTCTTCATATGCTTTCACATCTGTGCAGTAACGAATTCATATTGGCGTTGCAATATGGATGCTGAATGGTGTTGATTCTTTGAATCAGTGTCCAGTCTGATAAAGTTTGGTGCTGCTAGTGTGTTTCAACTTAATATAGTTGAATATATACGGGTTTATGAGCTTCTTCTCTTTAGTGTGTTTGAACTTAAAATAGTTGAATATATAGGGATTTATGAGCTTCTGCTCTATAGTGTTTCTTTTATTTTCAGGTATACATACATTATGATATAGATGGTGATTTATCCTTTTCTCAATTCAATGTGCTCATGTATTGTGTCTATGACTCTGAATCCAATCCTAATTTCATTGTTTTATTGTGATTGAATGGCTATTATAGATTGCTTCTGTGCTCCTTGCTAGATCATTATAAGTGTTTTTTTGGGAGTTGTTTTGAGTTCAATGTTCCGGTTTATTCTATACAAATCTATTTCAAATGACTTAGCCAATAGAAGCATAATAGCATTATTCAAAATCGAGATTGACTTACAATTCAATTACTTTAATTTAATCAGGAAAAACTTACTAAAAAATATTTATAAAAACAGAGAAAAACTCATAACAAATAAAATGCATAGACACAAAGTGAAATAAAATAGGAGTCTAATATATAAAATATGGAATTTGTTCACCAATTTTGCTGATTATAACGTATACTATCTCTAAGTTTGAGGTTTGAACTAATAAATTAATATTACAAAGTAATGAAATGGAACCTATGAGACTACAATCCAATAGGAGGCTACAAAATATTATGTCAAGGTTCTAATGTTCTTGTTCTCTAGCATTTGATTATAGTAATAGTCCTTAGTAATAGTCCTGTTGATTAAGTTGTTGTAAAAAAATGAAAATAAGATTGCAGAAATTAAAATCGGAATTAAGATAATTCGCAAACACGAAGAATGCAGAGATTTATAGTGGTTCACCAATTTGACTACATCCACTTTGAAGCAGGGGAAACCTCTCTATTATCTCAGATGTTCAAATACATTTACAGCACCATAACATCAACAACTATATGATGCCAATTACATTATCAGCATTCTATATAAGACATTCGAAAAAAAGAGAATATGAAGGGACAATGCAATTGAAGGGAAAAACAAAATGGCCCTTGGGCTTCAACATCCAACAATCGCCCACTTGAAATCCAATGTGTTTTGCAAACTCAGAGACTTCCCCCACTTCACCACTATTGTCACATCTTGACAATGCCAAGAGAAGTCCTACAAAACTCAAACTTCTCCCTTGGCACAATCTTCATCAATGCATCTGTCAGATTCACATTTGTGTCAATTTTCTCCACTTTTAGTTTACCTTATTCAAGTACATTCTGGATGAAGTCATAGCACAACTCAATATGCTTGGCCCCATTATGAAAAGCCGAGTTCTTTGCCAAGTGAAGAGTGTTGTTTCTATCACAAAAGAGAGTGAAAACATGTTTGAAACTCAACTCACCCAATATTCATTGCAACCAAATCATCTCTTTTGCACCTTCAGTGAGTGCAATATATTTGGCCTCGGTAGTGGAGAGTGCAACCACCTATCGCAACCGTGAAACCCAACTAATCACTACCCCAACAAATGTGAACACATAACTTATTGTAGACCTTCAATTTTCAAAGTCTTCAGCCATATTTGAGTCAACATGACCTCATAGCTATGGATCTCTACCTCCAAAACACAAAATATAATCTAAAGTGCCTTTAAATACCTTAATATCCACTTCACTACTACCCAATGAGTTGCCTGAATTACTAAAATATCTACTCACTACTCCCACTACATGGGCAATGCCTAGATGAGTGTACACCATCACATACATAAGACTCCCAACTATTGATGAATAAGGAATACCCTTCATGTTTTCCTGATCTTGAGGTGTTTTGGGGCACATTTCAGATGAAAAATGAAAGTGATCAGCAAGTGGAGTGCTCACAGACTTAGCACCCTTCATGTTAAATCTATCCAAAACTTTGTCAATGTGTTTTTCTTGTGACAATTTGATTTCCCTCTCATGTTTGTCCTGGATTATGTTCATGCCAAGTACCCTCTCTATTTCCCCTCAATCTTTCATTGCAAAATTTTGAGTTAAATGTTTTTTTTCAAATCATGAACAACTCTCATACTAGTACCTATTACAAGCATATCATCAAAATAGATCAATAATAAAACAACTTCACCATTATTCAATACTTTATAATATACACACAGATTAGATTCACGACATGTAAAAGTGTTGTTTAGCCATGAAAAAATCAAACGTAAGGTACCACTATTGTGGGGCTTGCTTGAGCCCATAAAAACTCCTCAACCTGCAATAAAAATATTATTTACCTTGTTGGTTAAAGCCTTCAGGTTGATGCATATACAACTCTTCTATATCACCATGTAGAAATATAGTCTTCACATCAAGTTGCTCAAGTCGAAGATCGTAAACTACTACAAGACCCAAAACTTCTAAAAATTATAATAATCTTCACAACTAGTGAGAAGATTTCATTGAAGTCAATCCCTTTTTGCTGATCATTAACCCCTTGACAATCGATCTTTCCTGATACTGTTTCTTGCCTCATCCTTCTTTCAACCTGTACACTCATTGATTCTTCAATACTCTCTGATTGGGTGGAAGCTTCACCATATCCCAAGTATGATTTTCCATCAACAAATTCATTTCCTCTTGTATTGCATCCAACCATTTCTTCTAATTGACATCCTTGCAAGCGTCTTTGAAGGTTGTAGGCTCTAACTGATCAAAAATTAACAACTAGTAATCATTAAATTTTTTTAGAGGTCGATGCTCCTAGGTAGACCTCTACACTTGAGGAACTACTTCCTACAAATTTCCTTGTTCCAAAAAATTATCTCCAACATTATTCCCTACTAATGGTTGCAACTGTGATGCACTGTTTGGAGGTGATTGTATAAAAGTTTCATAATCAACATATTATGTTTAATTTTCAGTTTGAAAGTGTTGCACATCTGTATTAGCCTTTGGTCGAATATTATTATAAACATGAGTGTTTGGCACATAATCCCTAGTCACACTATTGGTGGGGGAAAATCAAGAGACAACCCACATACTAGAATCATGTAATGAACTTAATTCATGAGATGAACTTGGCTTAGTTCCATCAAGGGTAGTTAATTTCCATGTGGGGAAGGTATCATTTGAATGAATATGAACTTTCATGAAGTTTGGATATTTGATGGTATTTAAATGTCCTAAAGACTACCTATTGAAATTTAATATTGGCTGCATTGAAAATTTAGAAGGTTGGAATAAACATTAAGAATGTGTTACCTCATGCGGCTACAAATAAACTTCTTGCATTGGCATTATATTATCATGCAATGGTAAAGGAACAAACAAAGTGACACAGGTAGGGGATATGTAATTTTTTTACTGCATTGAATTTTTCATTCCCAAAATAGGCTGCATGGACTGTGAAAAAGGTGGCATAAATTTTGAAAACGCATGGGCAAGTGCCTTTAAAGGATGTGTGGGAGTTTAAATTCCTTGTAAACGTGCCTTTGAAGCCTATGTGGAGATTTTCAAAACTGATAGTGATGGAATTGAGGGCTGCTTTGTCAAATTAGGAAACAAATGATCCTCATGCGGTGATAAGGAAGCCTCACGTGATGAGGGAACATGGAAATTGTTGTGACTAACTAGAAATGGTATGGAAACATCAAAAGAGGTTTTTTTGCATATTAGCTGAAACAAGGGTGGCAAGGTTTGAAGGCAACATATAATTTAAATCCCCAAATAATTTTTCTCCTATCTGTGTGTTAACATTTTGTTGTTGAGGCACATTTTCTATCAATTTTGGACATGAAAACTACTAGTTGCTCCCACTGTCAATATCAACAAAAAGAACATACTCTTTCATTGATGACCCTTATTTGTGAAGTATGGGAACTCCTTTTCATTTAAGACCAAATCCCGACTATGAACCAATTTATTTATGACCGGATTGCACAATCTGAAGCCACACTAATCTTCTCTATATCTGACAAATGTACACCACTCAGATTTGAAATCCAACTTCATTTGCTTCTCTTTTTGAATATGAATGAACACTTCATAGCCAAAAACCCATAAATGATTTGAAATTTATCGAAGTGCACAAGATCCAAAGGCCTTATATTTTTGTCATGTTTGGTCTTTGAGAAGCTAATTTTCTTTTTTTTCCATATAAACAATGCTCACATAGGTCCAAATCCATAGATTTTAATCCTATATATGACCCCTTTTTAGCAGGATTTCAAGCCCCTTCTTGCTCATTACCCGAGCCTTCTATGCCATAGTTTCACTTCGCTATCCACAAGCGTCGTCACTACTCCCACTTCAACGAGACTATCTAGCAGATACAATGTACCCAATTTTCTACCCCTTGCAGCTACTAATGCCCCTTTGGTCACCTTCCATGAATTTGAAGAAAAAGTGATTCTACATCCTTGAGCATCAAGTTATCTCATGAAAATCAGATTTATTTTTAACTCCAAAAATATGTCTTACATCACACAACAACCACTTGTTTCCATTCTTCAACCTCAACATCATGCCACCTTTTCCAATAATCTCACATGCCTTGTTATCACTAAGATACACTTTACCAAATTTTCCTTCTTGCTAATTTTGGAAGGCATCATGACATGAAGTTGCATTGAATAATGCACCAAAATCCAACAGCCATGAAACTTTTGTAGTTTCACATGTTGATAAGACTAGAACGCCTTCATTTCTTTCATACGTGGTGTTCACTTCACTGTCCTTTGATTAGTTTTGCACCTTTTTGTATGACCAACAATTTTTCTTCGTATGGCCTTCTTTTCTGCAAAACCAACAACCACCATTTATATGCCCTATGACATTGATCTTTTTGTTGATTTTGATCTTCTTCTATAGTTATTTTTTCCCCTTTCTTGGTGTCTACCTCTATTTCCAAAAATCAAAGCATCACCAAATGGGGTTCCTTGATTTTTTCCTTTGCATATCTTCATTGAGTAGAGTTGCAGCAATGCCATCAAATTTGAGTTTTTCTTTCTTGGATATGGAGGTGTTGATTTCCATGACAACTCCTTCCCAACTATTTGGAAGAGAACACAACAATAAGATGGATTTTCTTTCATCATCCAAATTGATATTTACCAAAACCAATTGACTAATTAAAGTATTGAATTCGTTCAATTAGTTTGACATGATTCCACCTTCCTTCATTTTTAGATTGTATAATTTTTACATGAGGTAAACTTTATTTGAGGCTGAAGCCATCTTGTACATGTTGGTTAACTTATCCCACAACTCTTTCGAAGTGTTTTCTGTTGTGGCATTGAAGAGGACATTGTTGGATAATAAAAGAATAATTGTAGCTCTTGCTTTCTTGTCTAATCTCTCCCAATCTTCATCAGACATCACAACTATCTTTTTTTTATTTTCCTTCAAGTGTAATAGAAAGATCTCTTCTAATCAACAAAGAATCCATCTGCACTTTCCATAATCCAAAATCATGTCCTAAGAACTTCTCTATCTTCCAATTATCTACTTCTTTCATTTCCCAAAAATTATCAAAATTCTTGAATATCTAATTCACCAAGATTTCATACCAATTTTTGATTAATGTGTTGTAGACAAATGAAAATAAGATTGCAAAAATTAAAATCAGAATTAAGATAATTCACAAACACAAAGAACACAAATATTTATAGTGGTTCACCAATTTGGCTACATCCACTTTGAAGCAAGGGAAATCACTTTATTATATCTCAGATGTTCGAATACATTTACAACATCATAACATCAACAATTATATGATGCCAATTACATTATCCAATTTTTCGATAAGACATTAAAAGAAAAGAAAATATGAAGAGACATTACAATTGGAGGGAAAAACAAAGTGACCATTGGGCTTCAACATCCAACACCTACTAGATATTTATCATCAAATAATTGATCCTCATCATTGGTGATCCATTTTGAGTTTAGATTATTCTCTTCAAAGCAAATTGGGTAATCATCATTGACACTGCTAGATATTATTAATGCATAAATTCAAATTGATTGTTAATTTGCATATGAAAAAATAATTAGAATTCAACAATTTAACTTAAAATGTTTTCCAAACTAAAATAATTGGGTCATTGGAAGAGGTTGTGGTAAATAAACACAAAATTATTAATCTATTTTTGAATCAAATGGATATTTTTATTGAAGTGTGGCTATCTAAATACACTCCAAGTATGCTCACAAGTTGGAAGAATGTGGGGCTTGCTCCAAATGTGCATCACTATCCATCATCATAAAATATAATTTTAAGTAGTTTTCTATCTACTATTGTATTTAAAAAATTTTAAAAAAGAAAAGAAATTTTTTTGTTGTAACTACCTATTTTCAAGGTCATCCTAGATGTGATGACATGTATTTGAGAAGAATCATTTTTCCTATTATTATATGTGAAAATCTGCTATAGTTTCCCACCTATCCTCTACATCAATGGTAAAAAAATCATTGAAGTTGAAGAGACCCTCTATGAACTCTACAACATCCTTTGAAGAAGTCATCATAAAATAACATTGTGCTTATATAGCTTTCAATGATATTGAGTTGGAAATGCATTTGAAAATCTTATCTCTCATTAATGATCTCCTATACCAACATTTTTTTCTCATATTCATTGTACATTTCAATGGTCTTCATGGCTTCCTTTTCCCTTACCATGGCATTGTAGAATTTCTAGTGTTGAAATAACTTTTACCTAACTAGTTTTATTTACCTAGTTCCTAGTAGGGCTATTCACACTAGCTTAAGTTCACATAGTGGTTTTGTTTTCTTGCCTCATAGGCACATGCACATTATCGTGTAGTCTTTCCACATGCTAAACATGTATCACACTTCTTAGAGGGTTGGTTTGTATTTCACTGCTACCTTCTTCTTTCTTGTCCTACATATACAAGGAGTGCATTTTAGTAGTCTTCAGTGTTTTGTGTGTTAATTCATTTGTGAAAGTATTTTTGATATTGTATTCATCTGATTACGACTTCAACATTGTATTAGAGCAATGAATTACAAATCCCTTCCTATTTTAGTTGATTTTCACATATATCCCCATCATAAGTGTATCATAGAGTGTAATAGAAATCACCATTTATTTAGAAATGTCAAATCAGCGAGGAATGCTTGTCAAATTATCAAATTTGATATAGGTATCTTTTACAATTATTTTTTCCCCTTGTACAATATGGTCTTATGAATTTCAAATGGAATTTTTTATTTTAGAGGAAATTTTTTATTACAAAATTGATAATTTTAATAAGTGAATGTTTTGTTGAGCAATTTTTTTGTTGCTCATGGACAATTTTTTTTATGACAGTTAATTTGGTGTCTTCTAAAAAATTGAGGTTTTCATCATCTTTATAAAGTGGGAAATCTATGGTTGCAATACTAAGTCAAGAGCCTGCCAAAGGTTAATGCCTTCACCACACAATAGATGGATGATCTCGTTGAAGTTCATTGGAGCTTCATTGGTGGCCATATGAATTTGTAACAAAATATCATGTAGCCTCAACAATGCTACCTCCCTTGAGCAACACCTGCACCACATTACAATAACACCCCTAAATAGCCTTCCATTGACCTCCCAACATTACAACACTATTACAATATTATTTTATTTATTTATTTTTCTCAATGTTAGAATTTTATGCTTTTTTGACAACAAACAATGACACTACCATTTCTTGCTAACTAAAAATATTATATGCTACAAGTTAAATTTAATACTAACATTTTATTCTAGTTGTTACCATTATTGTAGCATTTCAAGCTAACCACTATGCCTAATTTATTTTTTTGTAAAGGGGGTCTTTTTCTTTATAGCATAACTTTCAAACTAGGGGGTCTTTCTTTAAACTTGAATTATGGTGAAGTTTTGTTTTTCTTTCAAATTGTACCATTTTTAACTATTTATTTTTATTTTAAGCCCATATTTTGTATTAATTTTTATAAGGCATTCGCCTTATTAAAATAAACTGACAATTATTTTTTGGAACTTATCAAAAAATGTCAAGGATTTCAATTACACATAATTTTAAGATTTGGGCAGCCAATTATGCGTGTGTGTGTGTGGACGATTTGTGCTTCCATATTGCATAAATTGTAATAAAATCTTGCAAAGTTTTGGGGGGACCTATTTTATAATACAAATCAAGTTTGAGGGGTTTGCAACGCATAATTCAAGTTCCCTTTTTTTTCAAGTATGGATTCAAAAATTTGCATGTTAACTTCACGTAACTTTTATACATGAAAGATTGAAGTTCAACAAATTCTTCATTCAAAAGGTTTATGGAAAATGCAAAATTATAGAAAAATGTAATTCATAAAGGACTATGAATAGTTCATATATTGTAATAAGCTAGATAAGGCCATTGGTTAGCCTCTATATATCAGATACTTTAAAATTTTCTCTTGTAAATTATACAACTCTTAAGCAAATAAGGGATAATTTTTTTGATTTATTTGGAGAAGTAGATGAGTTTAAAATAATTTTATTGAATATTAATTTGATTTCTTTATAATCTCAATCCTTTTCCTTTGTTTAATATTTTTGGGAAAATTTAAGTCTCTACTTTCTTGACTTTAGTATTGTCACAAAGAAAAAATAGAAAGAGAATGTGTCTTCTTGGTTCTTTCAAAGATAAAAGGTTCATATCATACCTTATCTTCTACCTTCTACTATACTATGGATTATCTTCAAACAATATTTAATATGCTTACTTTTAAATACTTTGTGAGGGACTTTGAGAGAACAATCTAAGTTAGTCTCCATAGATCACCTATTCAAAAATTCAAGCACTAGTGGTCCAAAAATATAATGGAACAATTAATAATTATTCTAAAAAAATTAAGGTATAATCAACTTTAGGGAAATGAGAATTCATCTAAGAAGAAGAAAACAACTAGTACATAAGCCACATCATATTCTTAGTCAAGTAAAAATTCTTGCATGACAAAGGAGAAAAATAGAGTAACATGCAATTTTTATAGATTATATATTCATGACACAAAATTTTATCATCAAAGGATTACAACCTTGGAAGAAGGTATAAAGAAACATAATATCGATGTTCCCAAACCTAACAAGAGTAAAGAATTTATAGCTAATTTATGGACTCATTCAAAGAGAATTCAATATTAACTCAAGAGTCACATTAGATGACTCATTCACATAATCTTCTTAAGTCTCTTTTTTATAGCACTATTTAGAAATACATCTAAACTTAATCACATTTAACATAAAATGAACAATGAAAATTACACAAATGTGAAATAAGAACATGAATTTTATATATATATATAATAATAAATAATATTATATAATTTTATATTATGAAAACAAGAATATAGTACAATGCTCACATAAAAATTTATTGAAATGGAAACAAAAACATAAAAAATGGACCACATCATAAAGTGTGGAAGCTACATGAGTAAAAGAAGTGGGGCGTACTTATAAAGATGAGGGCCCCAACCATCTCAAAAATCTTGGCCGTGAGGAATGAGCTTCCAAATCAATAATGATGTCATCTCTTATCTTTTTCTTGATAAGAATGCACATACTGGTGAAATTGCAAGGTTTAAGTAGATAAACTTCATTATCAGACCAACCAATACGACGATCTAGAAAAGTGGGAATGTGTCTATTTGGGATTCTATATCCCCTAACCAATCTTCATTGTTTCTTCAGCTTTTTCAAAATGATATGGGTTAATCATTGTTACTATTTGTGTTCTTTTGTCTCTTGATTCATGGTGGGTGGAGATTTTGAATAAATCTTCTTGAGTCTTCCTCAATTCGATTTGACTAACAGCTATTAGATATTCTTTAAAATACTTATATAATCTTTTCTAATTTATTATTATAAATAAATGTTTTCAATATAATTTGTAAAATTTAAGTTTAAAAAAATCTCACACAATTATAATAAAAAAATCATCTCATATTTAAATTAAATTTCCCACAACTAACACATAAACAATTTAACTCATTATTTATTTATGAAATATGAAGAAAAACAAACCAAAATACATATTCAATTTTATACAGAAGGATACAATTATTGTTCAAACAATAATGTCCTCATTTTATTTAGATGGTAAGATACAATTCGCCCTTAAGTTATTGTCTTACAGAAAAACAGATTGGCTTTCCCTCCACTTGTCAGACAGCTTCGGACGATTAACTAGAAAGCTTCCACTGCATTTGTCAGGCCGCTTCAGAAATTCCATTTGCCAGTAGAAATCCTGTTATTGCGCTCTGGTAATGAACATTAGGTAGTGATTGATTCAAAGCGTAAGAATGCATAGGAAACTCCTAATAAATGAAGTCCTTTGTTGTAAGTAATACTGCGGCTGATCTCTTACGGTACTTCACTTTTGAGTCGATTTAATGGTGAAAAAGAAGTCACAAATTAAATATGTATGTTTTGTTTTTAGGTAGCTATATATCTTTTGCATGAGTATGAGGAGAGGAGGTAGTTTCATATATTATAAACAATATGTTTTGTTTGTATTGCAATTATATATCTTTTGCACGATTACTAGGAGATAGTTTCATATACTATAAATAATATGTTTTGTTTGTAGTTGAGGAGGTAGTTTCATATCCTATAAATAATATGTAGATCCAAATAATATTTTTTGTTTGTAGTGTAGATATATATCTTTTGCATGAGTATGAGGAGGTAGTTCCATATACTATACATAATATGTAGATCCAAATAATATGTTTTGTTTGTAGTGTAGTTATATATATTAGGCATAAGTATGAGGAGGTAGTTTCATATACTATAAATAATATGTATATCCAAATAATATGTTTTGTTTGTAGTGCAGTTATATGTCTTTTGCATGAATACGAGGAGGTAGTTTCATATACTATAAATAATATGTAGATCCAAAAACAGATTGTTTGTAGACTATAAAAAAAACTCATTTCTATAAAAGAACCCATTTCTATTTTTAAATCTGAATAAAAGATTCAATTTTCATTTCAAAAATTTGAACAGGAAACAGAAAGAATTTAAGGTACCAAATGATTTTCTTTTTTTCGATTAATTTGTTATTCTCTTTGAACCGAGAAATCCATTTCTCTTATAATATAAAAATATTTTTGTTATATTGAAAAAAAAGTTTAAAACCGAAATAATTTTTTTTTTTCGATTTGATTGTGTTTGATTTTTTTATCAATGTTGCAGATCACACAGTGATCCATCATCAGGATAAAGAGCTGAAAAGAATGAGAAATGATAAGTTGTAGACCGAACTAGTTTTAAAAAGGACAAGGGGAAAAAGGGAGGGGTGAGGCACTCCTCATGAGAAAATGAATTAAAAATTAAAGCCTAGGTTAAAGAAGAAAATGAAAGAAAATAATAACACCTAAAAATACTGAAAATACAAAGAAAGAAGAATGGGAAGAAGAACAAAATATCAAATAATACTAAAAAATGAACAGAGAAATAAAGAGAAAAATAATGTAAAGGGTAGAAAACAATACTTGAAAAAGGAGCAAAAGAAATAAAAGAAAAAGAACATAAGCTTAAGAAATGAGAAAAATCAAAGAAAACAAAAACAATTAACAAAATAAAAGAAGAGAAGATAAAAAATACAAAAGCAAGAAAATTCCAACTATTAATGCAAAAAAAGTGAGAAGAGTCTATGAAAGAGAGCATGCATGCCAGAGACAAACCCTATAGTAATTGAAAGGAAAAGCTTACAAATACTAGACAACTAAGTACAAAAAAACAAAAGAGGGAATTACTAAAAAAGAAAAGAGGAGAAATTAAGGAAAAAGAAAATTACAAAAAACTAGAAGAAGGAGAATTTGCAAATGAAAACCTGCAAATTTAAAAATGAGAAAATCCAAAACAAAGAGAAAAAGCCTAAATGAGGAAAAAAGAGAGAAAAAAGGAGATTGAATAAAAAATGGAAAATGAGAGAGAAAGGAAGGGCATATGCATTTGCATATGCAAAAAATACAAAGCCATTCACGAAAAATATATTAATAAGATAATAAACAAAAAGAAGGATTTTCCCTTTTTATTATTAAAAAAAAAAAAATGCAAAAAACAAAAATACATAAAAAATAATAAAAAAGCATAATATAAAAAATATTATTAAACTAATGAATAATCTAAATGGATAGAAATATTATTAAGCTAAAAATCATATATATATATATGATAATAACAAAGAGAGAAAGACAAAGAATAATAAAAACAAGAAAAGGCTGAAATTGAATAAGCATGAAAACAAAATAAATTTAAGCAAAAATATATATATAAATAAATATATACACACATACATACATACATACATAAAAATATATATATAAAGAATAAAAACATAAAAATAGAAAAAACCAAGCATAAAAAAATAAAACTAAACATGACACAAAAATAACACTATAAAAGTGAACAATAGGAAAATGGGTGCTTTATGGCCTAGGTCATATAACACTACTCTTCTCCAATTATCATTTAAGAATTCCCTAGGATCCCAAACTTGGATTGACTATCAACTCAAAGGTGATTCAGTTCTCAACAAGGAAGACCTAAGGGGGTTCTTTAGGCTTTGAAGGGTTCACCACCAAGCAAAAACTTGGAAAAGAAAACTTAACATTCAACTCACAAAACCTAGTAATGCAAGTCAAATGATGGATGCAAATAAAAAAATTAAGTAACAACAAGTTATGATGTATGTACTTGGGAAGTCTGGAAATGTGATAAGGATTCTCAAAATGCAAAAATGACATCAAAATATGCTAGGGAGGACTAAGACACACTTATTGTTGTCTTAGTCATGCTATTGTTTTTTAGGGGAAATGTAGAACCTTCATATGTTAGGAAAAAATCTAAAAGAATCTCTGCAAAATACCCTTTGGAGGACTAAGACTCCCTTATTGTTGTCTTAGTCCTGTCTTGAATTTTTGAAATCTCTGAATGTGATCCTAAGGCTCATTTTTTGCACATCCTTCTTCTCAGATATCAAGTCATGAAACCTCCAAATCTGGCTTGTAGGTGACTTTCTGCGAAAATGACAACTTTGTAATGAAATTTTGCAACTTTACAAATTTGAACTTCAAATGATCTTCAAGTCTTCAACCTAAATCTACAAACACAAACATGCAAGAGAGGAAAGACTTGTTGATTGTTAGTAAATGGGGGTTTGCTTTGGTCAAACCCCTTGTTGGTAATTAAACCTTGGAATGAAATAGAATAATGAAAGGAAATGATGAATGAACAAAATGCTATGTTGCAACTCACCAAACCCTTGTTATGAAATCTAAAAACTTGTGTAAAGTGGCTAGCTTGAATGTGGATCTTGAAATGCTTGAATGCTTGATAGATCTTGATTTGTATTGCTTGCTTGAATCAAAACCCTACATCACAAATGTTAGCTCAAAAACACACATGATGCAAGAATATCCTTGATATGATGTTTGAATATTGATGATGGCTCCAAACGCTTGATGAATTGCTCTTGAATGCTCTTGATCTCATGAACTTTCCTTAGGAATGCTCATTCAACTTGGTAGATGAGAAATGAGTGAAATAACCTTGTATTTATACTTATCCATGCTTAATATCTTATAATTGCACCACACCAAGCCGACATATGAATTCAGTAATTAAAGGAGACTAAATCCCACCAAGATTTGAAATTAAATCCCAAAAATAACTTAAGGGGGACTAAGATTCCTATGTGACGTCTTAGTCTCGAGGCTTGAAACTCAGGGAACAAATTCCAAAAAGGAGCCTCTTTAAGGTGCCTTTGAAAAGAGGGTCCCAAGACCTTTGGAGGAAAAATACTCCCTAGGTGGCATCTTAGTCTCAGTCCAAAAATCAAGGACACACAACCAGAATCATTAAATTATCATTTATCCTTTGATATTTGTTGAGATCAGCCATAAAAAGATATAATATATTAGGCTTGTGGATGCAAAATAGGACCAATTAAGACATAAATAAGGATAAATAAAGCAAGGCAGGCCCAAACAAGTGTGAAAATGAAAGGGTGTGCATTTTCCTACACTACATTTAGCCCCCACTATAGTGAGATGATAAACTTGCTTCAAACTCACACTAAACTAGCCAACCATGCAATCAAGAGTGGTTCAAATGTACGAATGCTATTAAGATAGAATGACAATAACCAAGAGGGTGGCCAAGCCCCTATGATCAAGATCCTATGGTAGACCAACATAGGTATAAAGTAACACACTTGTGGATGATATATGAAGCGATAACTAGATCAAAAGAACCACCATCAAAGATAGTAAATGAAAATAAAAAAATAAAAAAAATGCAACAGATCAAGCTTCGACTACTTGTCCAACGCGATGTGGACCAGGTCTAGGCTATTTGTCCAAAAAGGTTTACAAGTTGAATGCACTATCCACTATGCAAACAAAATACATGCTCACAAGGGCTAGTGAAGCTATTTTTCCACTAGGTGAGCCCCAAGAGATCCATATAAAAGTCATATGCCCATGACTATGATAAGGATAAAAATAAAATGCAAACTCACAAGGGCTAGTGAAGCTAGTTGTTCACTAGGTGAGCCTTGAGGAACCATATCAAATCCATACCTCCATGACTTTAATAAGGCACAAGAAGAAGATGCACACTCAAAGGGCTAGTGAAGATAGTTGTTCACTAGGTGAGCCCCAAGAAACCATATCAAAACCATACCTCCATGACTTTAATAGGGTACAAAAATGCAACGCAACAAGAAAGAGGGATGCTCGAAGGGATTTTACTTAGTTCATGCAAGGTCTCTTCTTAGGGAACATTGTGCCTAATATCACCAAGAGAGGAAAAATAAATGAAATATCATGCTCTCAGAGGACATTAAACTCAATGACACCAGCAAGAAAGGAACACATCACAGGAAGAAAGAAAATCGCACAATGAAACATGAGTGTTGATGTATGCCCCCACTTTAAAGTGGTTGCTAGCACCATTGTTGTGAGAAATTGCTTTAAAGTAGAAGACATGAGAGCTTACTTGGAAATCCCTATGCCAAGTCATATGTTTCCAATAAGCTATGTCATGAAAAGGGAAGGGGTTTCCCACAAAATGGATAACTCAGTATGTCACATGCAAGCCAACTTATATATACATGAAGGGTGGAAAACTAGACAAAAGAGACAACAAGTGTCATACGAGGACAAGGCTACCTAACCCCTTGCCCCCACTTAGTGCAGGACTAAGATGAGCCGAAATGATTGATGAGTAACATGCTAGAGTGAAAATTAGTATCAATTAGAGGAATTAGGTGCTTCAACACAAGGGGGAGCACCAAAATCCTTAAGATGTTGAATTTTATCACTTAAATCCTTACATTCATTATTAGAATGGCCATGAACACTATGATATGCAAAAAGTGAATGTTTGTGGTATAATTTCTTTCGTGTTCTTGGAGGGAGGGATATCAAACAATCTATTGGAAAAATGAAGAAGAATGATTATCTCTATAGTTTTGTGTTGTCATTGATGTCACCATGTTGTGATTGCAAGTCTCATTCAGTGCTTGATCTGGTATCTGAACTAGTATTCATGCTACACTCTTTGCTATTCTAGTCTGCAATCCTCTGTAGTTGACAGTTAATGCTTGCAGTTTTGGGAAATTGTTTATGGTTGTTGAAGGCATTTATGTTCAGAATTTCTTGTGCCCTAGTGATCTTACAACATATTGGCATTATTCTATTGATTACTTTTTGCATTGAAGTCTATTTATGGCTGACTTCTTGGATCAGTTGTGATATGGTGAATTAATTTTGTTATGTAAATATATGTGTGACCTATCTTAGTTCTATGCCAACATGATATAGCGTATTAAGCATTTGAATTTCCATTTGGGAAGATTTTGGTGAATACTTGAAGTTGGAAAGTTGATATTTTTGGTAAGAAAAGAAATGCATCTAATTAGGTCAGCCTAATTGATGCTTGCGGATTATAGATCGTCTATATATGTGTGTGTGTTGAACAGTTTTCAAAGAAGAAGAAGTGTGTGGTGTGTGACAGTGTGTGTGTTATCAATGAAGTAGTAGTGAATGTGAAAGTGAAGAAGAGCAAAAACCATGAAGTGTGTTAAGTTAGTCTATTGAGCATCACCAGAATTGTATCAACACTTGTTAGGTGCATTATTTTCAGTCCATTTTGGCTGTGTAGCCCAATTTTGTTTTGTCAATCTTTTGTAGGTAGTGAGCCTCCCTTGTAAGTGGTGAGCTTTCGTATTTGGATAGTGAGTCCTATTCGAGGTAGTGAGCCCTTGGTAGCGAGCCTTATGTACTTAGTTTTAAAACTAGTTTATATTATGAGTTAATTCTCACTGTGGTTTTTCCCTTGTTGGGTTTTCCACGTAAAAATCTGGTGTTCATTGTGTTGATTTACTTTCTATTATTTGTGTTTCATGCTCATACTTAATAACATAATAGTGTGGTTGTGGAATTGATAAGTGTTGAAGTTTACATTTGAATCTTGTGACAACTGATTCACCCGCCCCTCTTAGTTGTTGTACAACTGTTAACAATTAGTATCAGAGCTTTGGTTCCTTGGTTTAGAGCTTAACTACTTGAGGAGGATTCTCAAAGTTGATCAGATGGATGATAAATAACTTTGTACTACACTTGAGCATCTTGAAAAAGTTGAAAATGAAAACAAAGATCTGAAAGAGAATCTTGATGAAGCAAATGAATGTGTTTGGAAATTGAAAGAATAATTAAAGAAATTCAAGGAAAGATACAAAGAAGTGAGTGAGCAACTATAACAAGAGATAATTGGATTGAAAGTGATTGTATAAGAAAATAAAAGAATTGAAGAATGTTTGAATACAATGGTACAGAATAAGTCTAATGAATTCTCTAAACTTGAGAGTAGAACAAGAGAAGGAAAAACTGTGTGAGAATAATTTCATATCTAGCTCCGATAAGCTTGGAGAACTACTTGTTGGACATAAACAAAGTAAAGAAAAATTTGGCTTAGGAAATGATGCATGTGAAAGTTCTAAGGACAATCAAATGATTCAGGGAAAAGGGAAGCATAAAAGAAATTTTGCAAGGAGACAACCTGCGAGATAGCCTAATGCACAAAGGTATCCATCTTTCAATGGTATTTGTTATTCCTATAATAAATATGGTCACAAGGCAACAAAATGTAGGAGCAAGAAGAAACAATTTTCTGGTTCCTTCACTAGACAATATTTTGGATGTAAGAAGGTTGGACATAAAGCTAGTGAATGAAAATATTAGGTGAGAATGATCGGTCAGGTAATGATGAACATATTTAATGAAGGCAGAATGAATCGATCCATTAATGGCTACTACTATACCTGTAACAAATTTGGACAAAGAGAAAATCAATGCAGATCAAGAAGTAATGGAGGTCAAACTAATTAGAAAAGTGTTGTATGCTATAATTGCAATAAATCAGGACATATCTCAAAGGTTTACAGAAGTAAGATGGGAAAGCAGTCTCCTCCAGTAGAGAAGAATTATCCAGTAAAGAAAATCGACAAAGAAGAGATGAAGCAAGAGATGAATAAGATATGGCAGAAGAAAGAAGAAGAAGAACCTAAATCTACTGATGTGTCTATGCCATTATCTGGTACAAATGATTTATTCAAAAATTAGACCTAGCATGGTCTTAGGGGAGAATTATTAGAAAATTATTAAAAAACCCTGATGAATGGTGTGACAAAGGCTGACACGAGGATGGAATGTGAATAATGAATAATCAGAGGTTTTGGAAAAGGAACTAGAAGAAAAAAATTTGGCATGATAATTTGTAGATTGAATTAGGGTTTTCTGTGTTAGGAAGAATGCTTTTAGTAGCTTTTTGATGTCTGTAGCATTTAATACATTTTTGGGCAAATTGATGGTGTATAAGATGAAATTTGTAAGCCTTTTGATTAGTTGAGCATTTGAAGAGTTTAAAAAGTTCCTTGAAGTGATCTTGAAGAAGTTTGAAGCAATTCTAAAGGAAATTCGAAGAAATTGTCATGGGTAATCAGCAATCATTTCTCAATTTAGAAAAGGGAAGAAAGAAAATGAAGAGGTTTCGACTAATCATTAATGAATTCAATAAAGTTAAGCATGACAATGGAAAAATGATCGAGTGGTGACATTCCACTGAAGCTGAAAGGAGTTGAATTGGAAGAATTTGATCAGAGAAAGATGAAAGAAATGGAACTAGGGCTAAAGGAAAATGAATTATAGAGCATAAAAACCCTAGGTATGGATTTTTGGGGAGAATTTCCTTGGTTTGTTGATAAAGAGTTTATTTTTTTCTTGTTGAATCATTACAAGAATGACAACATTGTATTGGACAAACCCTGCCTAATTACAAAGGAAGCGATTGAAGCAATTACTGGCTTATGCAGTATTGGGGATCTTCTTGGAAAGAAAACCGTGAAATATAAAGATGTGGAGGAACTTACTGCCATTAACAAAGACCCTCAAGCTCTATTGATAAACACTCTTGCATATTCAAATGGCCATAAGGTATGTTGTGTACGATGTTTCTTACAAAATCTATTTTAGAAATCGTGAAGGCTCGACATCGGCTATCGTTGTATACATTTCATATATGATGGTTAAAGAAAATAGGTGGTTTGCTTTGTGTAGCCTATTTCTTGAAAATCTATCTAAAAATGTATGAATGTTGGTGGTTGAGGGTTATCCCTTTCAATTTGGATCTTTGCTTGTGTGCTTGGTCTTTTACTTTTTGAGCTCCCTACTAGGAAAATAAAATGTTGTGTGGGAATCTAGTATTCCTATTGGGAAACAAGTCTATAGATACCTGGAAGCGTTGGAAGATAATGTAAGTATCTGAAAATCATATTTCACATCCTTAAGAACAAATCTATGCTCTGGTACGTCAGCACCAAGTCAATTTGAAGTGGGTTCATCCTCTGATAAAAGAGAATTGGAAGTTGTTATTAGTGATTCCCCTCCGGAATCAAAGAAAAGAAAAGCTATAACTGAAGACATCACCATCTTTTTAGAAGAGAAGGAAAAAGAATCTCTTCCTAGATCTGAATTCTATGATCTAGATGACATCTAGTCTATGTTGGTTAAAGGAAAGATGAAGAAGATTGGTGAGATATGGAATGCAGCCTCTCCTGTTGATAGAATCAAGATTGATGATGCTCTAGTGGAGTATCTACTTTGAAAAGGTATTGATGTATCAATTTTCTCTAACTCCTTACTAGAAAATTTAGTTGATATTGTTGAAGAAAGAATGTTGCTTGAAGGTCTAGAAGGATGCAAGTTTGAAGCCTTGGTTGAAAAGAGATGTACTAAAGCTAAACAAATATTATCTGAACTTATCTTGGAAATGAAGAAATGCATCAAAGAAATATTAGATATCTACAAATATTGTCTTCGATGGCCTATTGCAGTAGATAATTTTAGAAGTAGGATTGAAGCAATTGAATCTGAGGTGAACAGCATCAAAAAGAACTTTGATATCTTTGAAGAAAAATAAGTGAAACAAAGGCTAAGAGTTGGTGAATTGGAAGATGAGGTAATTGTTTTATAGAGACAAAGAGATGATGTGGTGAAGAACTTCTAGCTCCTTAAGGAGATTGTTGAGGTCTGGTTAGACCATCTTTTTAGAATAATTACTAATGCAAAAGATTGTGAAAAGTAGTACTCATATTGGTCATCTTCTTTTACTCTATTGGCCCTATTGGAAAGCATCTGCACAAGAATGGATTCAACTACATTTAACTGGAAAAAGTTATATCCAGTTATCAAAGAAAGATACAAGAAAGTGTTTGAGGTGAAGAATGTCATTTTTACTTGAATTTTGAATGTTCAATTTTTGTTGTTTTGTCTATTTTGGCAAGAAGAAAAGATTGAATTGTTCTTGAAAGTTTGAAAGTTTTTTATGGCTGAAAGTTTTTGGAAGAGTTGAAATCCTTTTTTGCAAATTTCATGTCACCATGCTTACATCATTTTTGTCACCCTTTGCCATTGATGTCAAAGGGAGAGAAATTTGGGAAACTAGGAAAGATTGGAGGAGATTTTTTGAACATTTTTGCACATGTTTCCATCAATGACAAAAGGGGAGTGAACCGTAGATTTTTGGTTCCTATGTACTTCTCTAGCTCTTTTAGGGTTTTTCACCTAAAAGGAGAGAGATAGGGGCCAAAAATGCTAAGGGTTCATTCAAATAATGTTATGTGTGATGTTTTCTAAGCTAAATGAAGTTAACTAAATGCAACTAAGTGATTTATATGAATGATTATGAATGAAAAACTAAGATTGATGCTATGCTAGAAAACAAATTATGTAATGCAAAATAACCTAAGAATGAATAGTAAACTGCAATAGAAATGAATTAGACTGAAAGTTTGCACCTGGAACCTTGATGAATACTAGAAATTACATTTGAAATGTTGTTGATGATGTTTTTCAGGCCCAGAGGGATTCATTTGCCATTCTAGGCGAATCAGTCCCAATTTTGCCAAACTAAGCTAGAACCCGTTTCTGACAAAAGGGTACTCAAAAATATGAAAAAATCAAAATTGACCCTAGAGTGGGACTCATTTGCCACTCAAGGAAAATGAGTCCACTTTTGAATTTATGTATTTTCAAAATTTGATTCTAAAGCTTCTGATCTACATTCTGATCTTCACTTTGGCTTCCTACAGGTGTCTGCTTCCGAAACTCTGATTAACGGGTCTGAAAATGGATTTTCATTGATATTTTGACTTGATGAATGAGGAGAAGACTTTAGAAAACTTCCAACTTCATCTTCAATGATTTCCAAGCTTCCAAGAGACCTAAATCTGCAAACATGCAAGACACTTGAGAGAGAGGTATTGAATGGTAGGGCATGGGGGTTTTCCTTGGTCAAACCTGTTTTAGGTAATTAAACCAAAATGAAGAAAGAATGTAATTAAACATGCAACAATGGAGTAGATTACCTTTCCATGATGATAAATCTTGAAAGTCTACAACAAAACATGTACAATTTGCCCTTGAATGTCCTTAAAAGCTTTCTTAATGACTTACAATGACAAAACCCTAAGTTGCTTCACTTGAGATGAAAGATTGGTGGATGAATAATGAAGAATGGATGTGAATTAAGTTAATGGATGTAAAAATGAGTTTAGAGAGGTGTTTCTATAGGAAATTCACCTTATTTTCCCATTAATTGGATCCCTAAGGTTGACATGGAGAAAAAATAAACTTAAAACCTAATTTTTCTCGCTCAAAACCCAAAAAAATGGCTCAAATGGGACTCATTCACTAGTAATCGCAAATGGGTCCAATCTATATGGGACTAATTTGCCACTAATGGCGAATGGGTCCCACAAGAGCCATTTTTGCTAGCTGGAATGTCGAGAAGTAAGAAAATTAGGCTTATATGATGACTATGTCAGTTATTTGATCAAATTATGCCTCAGGATGCACAATATGGGTTAATAGGGGTCTATTAGTGATGATTTAAAATTCAATTGGGGCTTGGGACACAAAATTCAATGTGAAATTGTGATTAAATACACTTTACAACACTAAAATGAGGTCCACATAACTTAGAAAGGCACAAAAATCAATGTGAATGTGCAAGACACATTTCAACACTAGTTTATCATTAAGTTTAGTTTAAAAACCTTCTAGATTGATGTAATGATGTTATTAAAAAAAAATTATAATGTTGAATTAGGGAGAAATGGGTTCATTAAGTCTAGAAAAGTGTGAAAGTATCTTACAACACCTTTACAAGAAATCATTAAAAGCATGTTATTCAATTTGTAAGGTTCCAAGACATAGTGTGGATGCATAAAATACCTCACAACACTAGATTAAGACCTCATTAAGTTTATTTTATCATGAATTAATCCCATGTCAAGCAAAGGGTACTTTTTTCTATAGCACATTTAGCCCCCACTTTAGTGAGAGGACGAACTTGCTTCAAACTCACACTAAAGTAGACATTCAAGAGAGACCCAAGTGTACATATGTAGATGAAAAGGAATGAAAAATATCAAGGAGGTTGTGCAATCCCCCAGGATCCAATATCCTAAGTCAAACCATCAAGATATAAAATCATGCAATGGAAAGAACAAGAAAGAAAGACACATGTACTCACTCTAGGGCCATAGAACTTCAGTTTGTCTGCGGGGTGAGAAGTCCGCAACATACTCACTCTGGGGCCACGAAACTTTTGATCATCCATGGGGTGAGAAATCCCAAAAGGTGAGAAACATACGCTAGTTGGTATGCACTCACAACCACAAAGGTGGCTATGGGGAAAAGTCATGCCTCGAAATGGGTTTTCCGCTCAACCATATTAAAGTTATGCCTCCTGATAACTTTAACAAGGTTCCACAAGGAAAAATGATGGTTTGAGCTCTATGAAGTAAGTAAAACTTCATATGCTTGACACTCATAGACATTGTTAATGCAGAATAGTGTAAGGATTGTTCAAAGGGATTTTTTTTAATTTGTCCAATGTCTCATCTTAGAGAACATCATGCTTAATGTCTCCAAGAGATGATAAGTGCAAATGATCTCATCTTGTTTCCAAGAGAGGAAAAGTGCAAGGTCTCATCCTGGGAAAAATTGTACCTAATGCTTCCAAGACAGGGCATCGCAAGAAAAGGAAAATCACAAAATGAAATATGAATGGTGATGTATGCCCCCACTTTAAAGCAGTTGTGAGCACCCGTACTATGAGCAATTTCTTTAAAGTAGAAGAACATGAGAGTTTACTCAGAAATCCCTATGCCAATTCATATGTGTTTGATGAGCTACATCATGAAAGAGAGAAGTATGTTATATGTGAGCCAACTTAAGGCATGTTGTCCACATCCCAAGCTTGCTCTTATGTGTTCATGAAAATTTAACGACTAGCCAAAGGAGGCAACAACAAGCTACATATGAGGACAAGGCTATCAAATTCCTTGCCCCCACTTAGTGCAAGACAAAGGCAAGCCAAAATGATTAATGAAATGCATGCTAGAGTGAAAATCAATAGCAATTAGATGAATGAGGTTCCCCCACATAAGGAAGCATACCAAAATATTGAAAATGTTGTATTTTACGACTCAAAGCATTACATTCATTAGTGGAATGACCATGAACTCTGTGATATGCACAAAAATAAGTCTTGGAATAGCATTTCTTTCGAGTTTTGGGAGGGAGGGTGATCAAGTGATTTTGGAGGAGTCTCGACAAGATACCCTCTTGATCAAGAGGAGAAGGTGGTTTTGTGGTTGGTGTCAAAGATACATCTTGTTGAGTAATGGTTGTCATATCTTCACAAGAATCTTTAGATTGAGAGATTTTGTTCTCAATCTTATAGGAGGAGAGAAAATCTATTGGATTCAAATCATGAGTGATGTGCGAGATGACATTGACTTTAAGCGAAGGGGTGGTTGTGTTTTGCATGTTTGGTAAAGGATGATGTTCAAGACTACTATTGTTGATGATTTTAGGATGGTCGACAGTTAAGGTTGATTGAGGAGTACTTTGTGTGAGATTATTGATGGTGAGTGAGGGTTTGGCAATCTCTATCTTATGATAGTAGCCAAGACCATGAGTTGTTTGGTGTGTGATAGGATCAATAAGGTTGCAGATACCTTTTTCTCGAGCACCATATCCTTTTCCACTATATCCAAGTTGTGCCATGATGTCATACCATTTTCCATAAATTTTTTTCATTACTTTGGAATCAGGAGGTTGTTCATTGTTATGTTCATCAAGGGTTTTTGTGGATTTTTCTTTGTTGTCTAAAGTGGTTGAGGTGGATGCTTTCGAAAGGTTTTCTGAATTTTGTGTTGACATGATGGTTTGTTCTTGTTTCTCATCTTTCTTTTGTGTGAATATGTATTCACCTATAGATGAAGGTGTAAATTCTAAGGATCCCCAATCATCACCAAATAATTTAGACATTGATTTTGTATTATTTTGTTCTATTTCAAGAGGGTCCATATTGGATGTTGGAATTAATGTTTTCAAAAGACTTGTAACTCCTTTTTCAAGCTACAAGCAACTTTCAGGCTCAGGGTCTATTTCAACTTGATAAATGTGATTATTATGGATATATTTCATGATACGATGAAGGGTCGAAGGTACTGCATTCATCTCATGAATCCATGGTCTACCTAAGAGAATATTATATGAAAGATCATAAGGCATGACATGGAGAGGAGTTTGCAAAGTAGCCACCCCAACCGTAATAGGTAAATTAATTATCCCAAGTGGTTGCTTTTTTGTATTGTCAAATCCTCAAATGGAGATGGAATCAAGTATTATTTGTGACCTATCAACATCTAATTGACCAAGGAGACTCACACTAAACACATTAAGGGTAGAACCATTATCTATGAGAGTTTGTTTGATACCTATAAAATTGAATCAAGCAATTATCATAAAGGCGTCATGTTGTTTACGCAATTCAAAAGGAGGGAGCTCATGTTGATGAAAAGTAATGTTAAGAGTCAGTTTTTGGATGAGAGCTACCACATCATTCAGGGTGGTACTAGGAGGAACTGTGATTTGTTTTAAGGATGTTTGAAGAATATTGTGGTGATTTGGTGAGTAAAAAGTAAATCCCAAAGGGAAATCTTTGTAGGACTATTCTTTAATTGTTTAACAAGATCATACTCCTTTGTGTGTGGGATGTAATGAGGAGCACTAGGGGGATTAGGTAAAGGTAAGGATGGTAGGATTGGTTGTGGAAATTGTGAATTATTTCGAGTGTTATATGTATGAGCGAAGGTATTATAACTTAATTTATGTGACACATTAGCATTAGGTGGGTAGAGGGTGAGTTGAGGTTTATGTTGAGGTTGTTTTTGTGTGGGTAGAGAGTAAACTTGGGTTTGCTTTGAGGTGGAGGTTTATGTGAAGGGGGGTAAAGTATGAGTTGAGGTTGGATAATGTTAACATCCCTTAACAAGTGAGAGTCCATATCATTATTGTGGTTCGTGTTTTGCATTATAATATTATTCCTAGAAGGAGAGTTTGGAGGAGAACTATAAACCAAATTTTCTTGACATTCTAAGGTTTTCTCTCCCAGAAGGACTCCGTCACAAGTATGAGGATGATCAATGATTGAATTATTTTTCTCAATAATTTTTTTTGTAGGTGAAAGGGGACAACTAAGACTCTCATGACTCTCATTGGTTATGTTTTCTAACAACAAATTATCTTTGTCACAACTAGGAGAGATACTAGGAGAAGAACAAGTGTGATTATCATGATCATTTATGACTTCATTGGTTTGTTCCCTAATATCGTCCAAAATAGGAGAGGTAGGGGAAGGATCATAAAGAGGGTTGTTGTAAACTAACATATCCTCGTCATTTATAATCTCATCTTCCTCAAGGTTATCCACACAATGGAAATTAGGTAAGGTGATGTGTAAGAAGGTGTCTATTATTTCATGCTCTTGTGCTAAAATATCATCCCAAAGGGGATGAGGATAAGGACAAACAAGATCCTCATGATGCTCAATGATTGTATCTTCTTTCACCAAGATACCTTCATCACTAAAAGGAGAGGTATTGGGAGAAGAAAAAATATGATCATCATGGTTATCTCTGATTGTATGCTCTTCTATCACATCATTCACACAAATAGGAGAGATAGGGGGGTGTGAGTTTAAGGTTAACATTGTCATTTTCATTCTCTTGCACTAAGAGACTTTCATAACTAGGAAATACATTGAATGAAGGATTAACATGTTTATGAACTAACTTTTTCTTTGAAAATTTGGAGAAGATTGAAACTAACATTTTGAAAGAACAATCTATGCTAACTCAAAATGCAATGTAAAAGGCTAAAATGAAATGAAATTTTTAGAGAATAATTGACTAATTATGATATGTAACAATATGAGAATGCAAATGTGAATTTTAAACCATGCATGAAATGACCTAATGTAAGCTAAATCTAATGAAATCCATGTTAGATAAAGTCAGCCAACTGATATAGATAACTGATGGCAACAAACAGAAGTAGAAAAATAGGGTTTTCAGCTCTGTAAAAAGCTATTTCAGGGGTCAAAAGGGACTAATTCTCCCAAGGTGGCGAATGAGTCCTAGTATGGACTTTTTTTAGAAATTTCAGAAATTTTTGAGGGATTTTGATGTTTTCTGAGTGCTATGATGTAGACCTAAATGAAAAATGTGGAAATTTAGAGAATTTTAAAGAAATTGTATGGAAAAATCCAAGCTAAATGCACTTTTTTTTTTAATGCAAAATTTTGAAACCCTAGATGCAAATTAAATTAACCATGATGCAATTCTAATGAAAATTGAATGCAAGCTAGGATTAGGATGAAAATGGACTCTCGATCAGAAAACAAGATGTTCAAAAATCAGGTTCACCAAAATGAACCATAGATTTTTTTTCCTATGTACTTCTCTAGCTCTTCTAGGGTTTTTCACCTAAAAGGAGAGAGATAGGGCCCAAAAATCCTAAGGGTTCATTCAAATAATGTTATGTGATATGTTTTCTAAGCTAAATGAAGTTAACTAATTGCAACTAAGTGATTTATATGAATGATTATGAATGCAAAACTAAGATCTATGTTATGCTAGAAAACACATTGTGTAATGCAAAATAACCTAAGAATGAATAGTAAACTGCAACAGAAATGAATCAAACTAAAAATGTGCACTTGGAACCTTGATAAAGACTAGAAATTGCATTTGATTTAATGTTTTTGATGATGTTTTTTAGGCCTGGAGGGACTCATTCATCATTTTGGGTGAATCAGTCCCAGTTTTGCCAAACTAAGCTTGAACCCGTTTCTGACAAAAGGGTACTCAAAAATGCAGAAAACTAAAAATTAACCTTGGAGTGGGACTCATTCGCCACTCATGGAAAATGAGTCCACTTTTGAATTTATGGATTTTCAAAAGTGGATTCTGAAGCTTCCAATTTGGACTTTGGCTTCCTATAGGTGCCCACGTCCGAAACTCTAATTTACGGGTTTGAAAATAGATTTTTGTTGATATTTTGACTTGATGAATGAGGAGAAGACTTTAGAAACCTTGCAACTTCATCTTCAATGATTTCCAAGCTTCCAAGAGATTGAAATTTGCAAACACACAAGACAAGAGAGAGAGATGTTGAATGTTAGGGCATGGGGGTTTGCCTTGGTCAAACCCCTTTTAGGTAATTAAACAAAAATGAAGAAAGAATGGAACTAAACATGAAACAATGGAGCAGATTACATTTCCATGATGATAGATCTTGAAATTTTGCAACAAAACATGTACAATCTACCCTTGAATGTCCTTAGAAGCTTTCTTAATGACTTGCAATGACAAAACCCTAAGTTGCTTCACTTGAGATGAAAGATTGGTGGATGAATAATGAAGAATGGATGTGAATTGACTTAATGGATGCAAAAATGAGTTTAGAGAGGTTCTTTTATAGGAAATTCACCTTATTTTCCCATTAATTGGATCCCTAAGGCTGACATGGAGAAAAAATAAACTTAAAACCTAATTTTTCCCACTCAAAACCCCAAAAATGGCTCAAATGGGACTCATTCACCATTAATGGAGAATGGGTCCCACCTAGATGGGACTAATTCACTACTAATGGTGAATGGGTCCCAAAGGGACCATTTTTGCTAGCTGGAATGTCGAGAAGTAAGAAAATTAGGCTTATATGATGACTGTCAATTATTTGATCAAATTATTCCTTGGTATGCAAAATATGGGTTAATAGGGGCCTATTAGTGATGATGTAAAATTCAATTGGGGCTTGGGACAGAAATCAATGTGAAAGTGTGATTAAATACACTTTACAACACTAAAATGAGGTCCACATAGCCTAGAAAGGAACAAAAATCAATGTGAATGTGCAAGACACATTACAACACTAGTTTATCATTAAGTTTATTTTAGAAACCTTCTAGATTGATGTAATACTGTTATTAAACACATTTTATAATGTTGAATTAGGGAGAAATGGGTTCATTAAGTCTATAAAAGCATGAAAGTATCTTACAACACCTTTACAAGACATCATTAAAAGCATGTTATTCAATTTGTAAGGGTTCAAGACGTAGCGTGGATGGATAAAATACCTCACAAAACTAGATTAAAACCTCATTAAGTTTATTTTATCATTAATTAATCCCATGTCAAGCAAAGGGTACTTTTTTCTATGGCACAAGGAGATTGTTGGAAGAAAAAAGAAGAATGATTATCTCTACAGTTTTGTGTTGTCATTTATGTCACGATGTTGTGTTTGCAAGTGTAATTCAGTGCTTGATCCATTATTTTGGTTTGGTATCTGAACCGATATTCATGCTGCACTCTCCAATATTCTACTCTGCAATCCTCTGTAGTTGACAATTAATGGGAAATTGTTTATGGTTGTTAAAGGAATGTATGTTCAGAATGTCTTGTGTTCCAATGCTTGTACGACATATTGGCATTATTGTGTTGATTAATTTTTGCATTGAAGTCTATTTATGGCCGACTTATTGGATCAGTTGTGATATGGTGAATTAATTTTGTTATGTAAATATATGTGTTACCTATCTTAGGTCTATGCCGAAATGATATAGTGTATTAAGTGTTTGAATTTCCATTTGGGAAGATTTTGGTGAATAATTGAAGCCGATAGGTTGATATTTTTGATAAGAAAAAAAATGCATCTAATTAGGCCAACCTAATTGATGCTTGTGGATAGATCGAGTATATGTGTGTGTGTGTGTGTGTGTGTTTGTGTGTGTGTGTGCTGAATAGTTTTTGAAGAAGAAGAAGTGTGTGATGTGCAATAGTGTGTGTGGGATCAATGAAGCAGTAGTGAATGCGAAAGTGAAGAAGAGAAAAAATCATGAAGTGTGTTAAGTCAGTCTATTGAGCATCACTGGAACTACATCAACACTTGCTAGGTGCACTATTTTTAGTTCATTTTGGCTATGAATCCCAATTTTGTTTTTTGAATATTTTGTAAGCAGTGAGCCTCCCTTGTAAGCAATGAGATTTTGTATTAGGACAATGAGTTCTATTCAGAGCAGTGAGCCCTTGGCAGTGATCCTTATATACTTATTTTTAAAACTACTTTATATTGTGAGTTAATCCTCACTGTGGTTTTTCTCTTGTTGGGTTTTCCACGTAAAAATATGGTGTTCATTGTGTTGATTTACTTTACGTTATTTGTTTTTCATGCTCATACTTAATAACAAAATAGTGTGTTTGTGGAATTGATAAGCATTGAAGTTTAAGTTTGAATTTTGTGACAACTGATTCACCCCCCTCTTAGTTGTCCTACAACTATTAACACAATCTTGGAGGAATCTCAACAAGATATTTTGTTGATCAATAGTAGAGAATGTTCCTTTATTTTGCAACAAAGATATCTCTTGCTTAGTACAAGGTGTCATACCTACACAAGACTCTTTAGATTGTGATATTTTGTACTCTTCTATGCAGGAGGGTGTAAATCCTAACAAATTCAAATAATTAGTATTTTGCAAGATGACATCAACATTAAGCGAAGATTTTATTTTTTTCATTTCTTTCAAAGGATAATAATCAATACTAGTAGTGTCTACCAATTCAGGATGCACTACCGCTAAAGTTGGTTTAGATGAATCCTTTGTGAGAGTGTTGATATTGAGTGAAGGTTTCATTTCTATCAAAGGAAAATAACCAAGACCATGGGTTGTTTCTTGCATGTTAGGCTCTATAGGGACTTGGATACCTTGTTCTCTAGCACCAAATCCTTTTCCACTGTATCCATGTTGTTTCATAATTTTGTAACCTTTTCCATAACTTTTTTTCATTTATTTTGGATTCAATGGCTATTGGTAATCAATTTGGTCAAAGTTTTTTGTATAATTTTATTTTTCTTCTAAAGTGGTTGAGGTAGACGCTTTCGAAGGGTCTTTAGAATTTTGTGTTGACATTACCACTTTTTATTTTCCCTTGTTTGAATCTTTGTTTATGATCTTGTATTCTCCCATGAATGTTGGTTCGAATTCTAAGGAACCCCAATCATCTTCTAATAGTTTCATAATTTACTCAATATATTTGTCTTTGTCCTTATGTTGAAAAGGTTCTACTTGCATAGTTGGTGTCAATGTTTTCAAAGGATTTTCTTTACCTTTCTCAATGTTCAAACATCTGTATGGTTCATAATCGACTTCAATTGTATAAAATTTGTTATTGTAGACATATTTCATGATATGATGAAGGGTAGAGGGCATAACATGCATCTCATGAATCCATGGTCTTCCTAAAGGAAGATTGTATGAAAGATCATTAGGAATAACATGGATTAGGGTTTGTAATGTAACTTTTTTTACTTTAATAGGTAATGTGGTCACTCCAAGCAGTCATTTTCCCATGTTATCAAAGCCACTAATAGATAAAGAGGCAGGTTGGATTTTTTATTTATCAACACCAAGCTTATCCAAAAGGTTTGCACTACACACATTTAAGGTTGAGCCATTGTCAACAAGGGTTCGCTTTATCCCTATGCTATTGTATTGAACTATGATCATGAAAGCATCATTTTGTTTACCAATTCCAAAGAAGGGAGCTCACTTTGGTGGAAAATCATTACCATCATCCTTTCCATTTTTTTGTCAAAGTAGAATACCCATATGAATAGTAGTGCATTGACGTGGAGAAATGGCTACCTATCACTTTCAATCTTCTTTCTCTCTCCCATCAAAACGTGAGTTTTTTTTAATTTTTGAAAGAAAGATGTGATCTTGAGGAGGTCGATGATTGTAGGGTATATGCAGAGTGGACATTTCTCCTTGGAGGAGCATTCATAGAGATTTGGGTCACTATTTACACATACTATTATGTATTTGATTTTTAGACCATTTGTTTTAAACAAATTTTTCTTTTTAATAGTAGAATTCATATAGCCTGCTCCCCTTTGTGTGGGATGACCATGACCCTCCACTAGAGAGGTCGATGAGAGCCAAACAATAGTTATGTCATCTTAAAAATTTCTAGTTTATAATATGATTCCTTTTGCAAGCATGTTGGTATATTTCTTACAAAATTAGATATATATGTATATTAAGGAAATACTTTATACACATACGTTATAATAGAAGACTGGTTGGAATACAACATTTGTGAAATAATATCATATTGTGTTTACTCTTAGCTACAATTGAGATGTTACATTTGACAAATGCTTTTATTCACAGGTTTGAATCTTTCTATGGAGGCCAGTCTCTCTTTCTTCTTTCTTTTTCCTTTTCTTTTTTAAAGCTTAAGGGTTGGCTCACTAAATAGCTATTTTCCTTATGAATGGAGGATTTGCAAATTTAACCAATCACAATTATTCTTTATGTGGCTTTCCTATTGCAATATACATCATAAAATTCAAAAAACTCTGTTTTAATACATAACTAAACTAAGTACATTCATTCCTTCATACTGTTAACTTATCTACCTATTACCAACATTTCATTTCACAATATTGCCTTTACATGATGAACATGGGAGCCCTTTCTCTTTTTTTTTCGTTTCTACAATGCAGTAAACTTTCTTTTCACTAATGCAAAGTTAAAATAAAATGGATACCATGCCAAAGAATACAGTCTTTCTCTTTTCCCATTTTCTTCCGTGATACAAAAACAATGTTCCATAATTACAAATCAATTTTAACAAATTCATTGAATGAAACCCAGCTAGAAAAGGCTTGCTCTCCACCCTACCATAATGGCGTCATGGAGCCTCGTGGGCTCTAGCCATACCCCCGAGCAAGGAATTATTTTAGCTCCACAATGATCAATGGAGTCTTTTCTCATTTTCACAAAAGGATAAAACTAGTATGTGTAAATAGTGACCCAAATCTCTATGAATGCTCCTCCAAGGAGAAATGTCCACTCTAAATATACCCTACAATCATCGACCTCCTCAAGATCACATCTTTCTTTCAAAAATTTAAAAAAAACAAAAAACAAAAAAAAAAATGTAATTCAATAGTTTTAAAGCTTTGGCAGCATGCCCGTTCCAATGAAGATCAACATGCCTCATCAGACCTCCTGAGAGTAAACTGTCATTGTGGCGTCTAGTCATAGTACTCCCCCTCTCTATTATAAGGCCGCGGATTGGAACTCCTTCTCCTAGTCCACAAAGGACGGCTGTGACATGCAATACCTGGGGTGTCACACCTTCTTGTAGGTTCTTCCATTGTTTGCGAGCTCTCACCACTTCCCACCGCTGCGAAGTCTCTTGATCTTTGCCATAGTTAAATGCATGAAAATGATAATGGAATAGGATGGAGTGAAGTCTCAAACCTTGTGTGGTCATAGCAATAGGGTTCAAAATTGTTCTATCTTCATCCCCTAAATTTCTTGGCATTATAGATTTCATCTTGTATAACCATCAGATATTTCGATGTAATAACATAAAGTACAAGTCAGCATGGCGGATAGCATATTAATTCACAAATAAATGTTTTGCAGGTAACTTGAATGGGTTTTTAATATTTTCTACGGATGGAGTGTTAGTTTTTATGGCATTGGTCTTCTTTGAGGGCAATAATGTTAGCCATTGTCTTGTCAAGAATAGATAGCTTTCTATGCAATGTAGGAGTTTAGGAGTATGGTATGTCCATGTCTTCATTGTGTTTCCTCAACTTCCAAGTATTGTCATTAGGTAGATTCATTACCATCGTCCTTGCCATTGTTTTGTCAAATGTTACTCAAGCAACTCATTAGATGTGTATAGGTCTTGTACCGTGGTTAGGTATGGTTGGCGTTCTTTAGTGGGTTTATGTTTTAAAAAAAAATTTAAAAAAATTGTTAGGTATTTCTAGTGAATTCTTTTTTTTTGGGGCATGACACTTGGTATCAGAGCCCTAGGTTGCAACCCTAGGGAACTCTGGGAATAAATTGGGCATTAAGTATTATGTGTACGCAAAACACGTTGTGCTAGTTAGAATAAAATGTTAAATCTAAAAGACTCACATGGCGTGATATATGAGAACTTAGTTTAAACATATGACCTAAATAAGGTTGTAAAGTACTAAATGATCAGGAAGTGACCGTTATAGATGGGTCAAGCAAGCAACTAATTAAGGGATTCAACTTTTAAAAGAAACTCAAGTCTAAACTTGGTTCCTTAATAAGGTGAATGTCTAGATCCCATATTAAGCTAGTTAACTAGGGTTACGACATTAATCTAGCCTGTTGTTCTCAAATTTCCTTAAAACCTTTAAAAGGGATATAATTGAGTTATAAGCCATAGTCCTTGTTATAAATGCATGAATAGAGTAATAGGACATATTGAGGCGTATCATTGAGGAAATATTCTTTTGTGTAATTTTAAGGCCATAATTCTTCAATACAATAATAAGGTAATTTCCAAAAGTTATGGACATTTGAAGCATAACATATTTTCTTATAGAAACTTTAGTATGAAGAAAGAATAGAACATTATAATTATATTTGGAATCATGTAACTAGCCAAAAAAAAAAAATTATGAACCATGAAAAGGATTAGTGTGTTGAAGGTTGTAATTAAATAAGTTTAAATTTATAAACTCTTAAATTGATTAAATATAACACCCTCGAACTATGTGTTCTGTGTAATTTAAGTACCCTTATAGCGAGATTTAGAATCTTGTCATTTTTTTTTTATTAAAATTGAACCCTCAAGGTGAAGGTTGTTAGACATAAAGTTAAGGGCTTGAACTCACAAATTGGTATTAATACATGCATGAACTTTTATCTTGTATGCCTTATGGCATGACTTTCCTAGGCCTTAACCTATTAACCAAATCTATCTTGATTTACATATAAACGTATAAGGGTTGATTTCATGAAGCAACAAATGATTCGTATTGTGTGTGATAGGTAACGATTTCATGTATGATGACATCAACTAATAATCAAAATCTTACATTATATATTAAGTCCAATTTATAAAAGTGGTCAAAAGAAAAATATTTACCTTGACTTAAATGGTGAAACTTTAAAGTTACTTAAACACATGTGTAAGTAGATCATGGCCTAGTAAACTTGATAAAACTATAAGCTAACAAACCCTTGTGCTCTATTAGTTAAAGATTAAATAATTAACAAAGCAAGATGATTTCTAGGAGTCGAGTCAAAGGTGAGAATGTGTAGAAAGTTACAACTATGTCAAGATTGGTGGAAATTATTTTAGGTAATGTGAAAACAATTTCCTTCTAGCAAATTGAGTCTAAAACCTTGGGAAAGATACCTTGTCAAATATGCAATTGGAGTGACAACATTACTTAGGGCACACACCATAACTACTTCCTTATACATAGCTAAGAACTAAAGACTTATTGGTGCAAAAATAAGAAAGGAAACTTGTCATAAAGGAAGTAATAATGTAATCAATTAGGTGTTGACCTTAAAGGTTGTATACATGCTGCATGGATTGAATAATCAATTGTATGAAGATCTATAACTTGAGTAATGAATTATGTGTGATTCACAGTGTGGAAAGTTAAACTATATAGATAAGAGACACTAAAGTAGACTTGTAAAACTTTCAACTAATGTGCATTTTATACCATTGGCCATATTTACTCTTTGAGGTAAAATTATTTACACTTGAATGCAAAGGAGAAAGCTTAATGGTAGATAGAAATTTCAAGACTTCTACTCATTATGCATTTTTATGAGGTTAAATGGAGTTGTGATTGTAACAATGATGATTACAACATGTGAGTAAATAGTTTAGATTTAGATAGAGAAATGCAAGAATTGTAAAAGATATTAATGGGTTGTGAGAATTACTATTCCATGAGTTATTATGTGTTTTATGCATCAAGTGTGTTTTTTTTTCTCATATATTTCCATGTTTCAAATGAAAATGATTGACTACTTTCCCTATTAAGTGAGAAATCTTCCTTAACAGGCTGTGAAAAATATAGTGGAATTACCCATATTGATATGTTAATGAACATAACAAACATAGTTGAATGAAAGAAGAATAATGGTATGGATAAATATAGCAAACCGATCTTGATCATATATGTGATGTCAAACACTTAGTAAGATTGGAATTGGGGTGTACCATGTATTGTTAAATTCTAGGAAAATGGAGTAATATACATAAGCTACATTTGTGCATCAACTAGTAATTCCTTTTACCTATGCAAAGTGAGTAGATATGTACAAAATTACTAGAAGAAAAGTGAATATTGTTTAAAGAAAAATAAGTGTATGTAAGTGAATTGATTTTGTTCTACAATATGGTGAATTATGTTATGACATGTGAAGTAAAAACCAGTAAATGTGTTGTGTCCCAAGTATGAGATACAGGGTATCTAACTTGGGATAAGGGTGGTGGACATCTAGTATGATCCCCTATATGTACCCTTTGTGATGGCCTTTATGTAAGCTAGCTAGTTGTGAGTTCAAATAAATGTGTTATGTGTATAAGTGTGTCTATTAAATGAAATGTGGTGTATTCCTTTGTGTTAGTTTTATTTTTATGTTAAATGTGTACCCCTAGCATTTGGTTCCCCCCTTATGGGAGTGTGATGCCAGCTAGTGTGAATAGGGGTTGAGAGGCACATGTTCTCCCATCCCGGGAAATTATGAGCTTAGGGCGTTGTGCCTAATCCTGACAAAGGATCTATGTCGAGTCATTGTAATCCTCCCATGGACGTTGATCGTGGCCTACTCCCCCACATATGAGAGCCACGCTTGTTGGTTCATAGTGCAAACCTATTCCTTGATGTTTAAAACCCATGGGTACAGGATGGAATTTTATGGACCACCAGTTACTCATATTTATGTGGTCGGGGACAACCAGTGACTTATATTTATGTGGTCAAGGGACCACCAGTGATTCATATTTATGTGGTCAGGGACCACCAGTTACTTATATTTATGTGGTTAGGGACCACCAATGATGCAGATTTTGTGGTCACGAACCACCAGTTATTCATATTTTTGTGGTCAGGGACCACCAGTTATTGCATGCTATTATACTTATGTGGTTAGAGAACCACCATTCCCCTCCTCCCTTTAGATGGCTTATCAAGTCACGTGGTGCTCGTCATGTGCGTATTTTATTGTTGAAATATGAACTATTGGTAATTCTTAATTGATGTTTTATTTTATTATGCACCAGTAGTGTGGAATTTTGCATTTATTTTATTAGGCTATTTAGCCATTTGAAGGTTGTTATAGTCCAAATTGCCTCAAGGACTTGTTTAGTTTTATTTTTAAATTAAGATTAGAATGTTGAAATGTAGTTACAATTGATCTTTATTTTGTTTCTCTTTGAAATTGATAGTTTCCTCTTTGAGAGTTTTATTGAAACTTTGGTTTACGATCTTATGTTACTCAGTTTGAGGCTTTCTACTTGTTTGCAAATTGCTAGCATGCCTGATGTAATGTGAAATCTGTTAACTACCATATCCCAAGGGGTTCCCTGGTAGGTCGTATAGGGGAGTAGATGCGTTGGGGAATTATTTTGAAGGGGGCTGTAAATGGGACCGATATGGGACGGTCATTAATCCATTCTTCCCCTCGTTTTATGATTATTCTTATCAGTATGGAGTCCTTAGAGAAGGGCCTCAAGACCATCTTTCCTAATGATTATGGCATCCAAGAATATCCATCCTTGTAAACCCCATTGAGCCTTGTGATGTGAGTTATGTGTAATTGTTGTGATGTATGCGTAAATTTGCAAATAAATGGCACATGAAAGTACTTGACTATTACTTGAGAAAGAAAGTGACAGATAAAATTGAGACTATGTAATACCCCATGGTTGCTGATTCATTAGATGCTCTTGGTACTCTTTGATATTGTGGATACTATGTGATACTCTATGTGGTGGATTTATATTTGATCATGTGCGGTTCTTAGTTATTTGTTTATTGCTCTTTACCTTATGTGTGACAATTGATGATATATTATACATTGATGATTTGATTCGTTATGCAATGATGTTCTTTAAATTTATATGCGATAATGTATTTCCATGATATTATGTTTATGATAACATGTTTAGTGTATTTTGGTGAAAGGACAGAGTAGTACCACTCGCTCGCGAGCACCCTGCTACCCCGCTATTACCTTTCACAGTGTGTTTTCAGTGGAGATTATATGTTACTTGACGTTTATCTGGTTGCAGGAATTGTAGGATTAAAAGTCTTGATTCCACCTGCTTCGGCAGGACAGGGCGAGCACAAAATAAACCCAACAGGTACGATGTTGTTAAAAGGAGTTGTTAAGGAAGAATTCCCGACCCAAGTCCATCATTTTGTTATGAGGTTGTTGAGTCTTGTGTTGGCCTGGTCTTGTCTTGATATTTCGATTATTTTTGAGTTAAATGACTTATTTAATTTGTTTATGGTTTGGTGATAGTTAATTTAATTATTTTAGAGTTATAAGATGAATTAAAGTTATTTATTTACTAAAAAGCTCGTTTAAATTAAATTTTAGAAATGTGGTGGTAATTTAAATTATTGTTTAAAAATAATAATAATTTAAAAGAAAAGCTGGAAATATTCTTGTGGGGGATTTGCTGAGAATGAAATTAATTATTTTCGAAATCTTTTTCATGGGAGAGGAAGAGGAGACAGGGGGCTATTGAAATGGGGAATTTTGGTATTCTTTTAAAAGGGAACAGAAAAGAGGATGTGGGGGGGATTGTCTCAGATTTGGTTGGGAAGAAGAAGCTGCAAGAAAAGATCAGCGTTGAAAGGAGGAGGAAAGTGTCTGTGTTGGATTTCTTCTACAGCTGTGGGACGCCAGGTTCCTCTCATATTATTTTTCTGGTTATTTAAATTTTTAGATAAAACTAAGTACTTCTGGTTGTTCTGTCTAAAGAATTTAATTTCTCTGTGTGTTGTTGTTCTCTCTATGCAAAATTGTGAGGTTGGATTTAAATTTTCTGTGTGTAGGGATTTTCCTCTGTTTTGAAATCTGTTTATTCTGGGTAGATTAGTACCCCATTTCTTTATGTGGTTTAATGAAATACCTTCTGTTTAAGTTTGTCAAATCTCTGGTTCAAGATAAAATCTACAGTCTTATATAAAAAATAAAATTAGAATGATATTAAATGTGGGTCATATCATTATGTTTTTGTTCATAGATATATTTATTTATATTCATATATTTGTTTATTTTAGAGTTCTGGTGCAAATTTATTAGAGGGGTGTTAACCCGTTTATCCATATTTACATTTATATTTCGTATCCGTTAAATTTTCGGGACCGGAAGTGTGTGTATTCGTAGGAATGATGTTGATATTGCCGTGCTCCAATGTAGTATAGAAAATTGTTGATATAATCTGTCTCCTTGCTCCATATTGAAGTTTTCGAGCCACGAATTCATACAGTAATCCGTATATCATAAAATATACAATTCGTAATACTTATTGAAGCCGTGTAAGGCCATTCCTTTCGCGTCCTATGCTTTTGCATTGTTTTTATTTCTGTGTGTTTGTGCGAGGAGGGTATGGTCGGCGACGACCATACTAACCCCGATCCCCAATTTTTCTGCCAGTGCGCGCGTGGTTCCTCTATTTTTTTTTTAACAGCGTGTTGTGTAGCATGGTCGCCGTCCGTTTGTTCGCTGTATTATGAACACTGTGCAAAGTATTCGATATTAGTTTTTCCATTCGTTTTACATTCATAGGTGTTGAGTGTATTCGATGATTATTGGAAGTTATTCTTTTATTTTCTGTGCCCTACATTTTACTGGCTTATATATATATATATATATATATATCTTTTTCAAATATGTATTATCCCAGTTTGGTTGATTCCTGTGTGCAATTAAATGCGTCCCTATATGTATTTTTCCATCCTTTCATTCTGAGCTCGTCGTGCGGTACAATTTTTGTCGATTTGTTTACTTGTTGAATGCATAGTTTCCAATTTTGTGCCCTTTAAATTTTGCTAGCATATTCATATGTTCTTTTTCGAACTATGTATACCCGGGTCGGGTTATTTCCATACTCAATGAAATGAGTATTGCAACAGTTTAGTATTTTTTGAATGCAAAGTTTAGTTAATTTTATTTATTCAATTATATTGTAAATTAATAGTAGGGTAATTTGTTAATTTTGTCATAAAGTTTATAGAGATAATTTTATTTATATATGTTATTTCTTAATATAAATGTACATATACATATATACGTTTGGAGAGTATTTATACAGATATAATTATATAAAATTTAGTTGGCTGAGAATATCAATGTGATGTTTTTTTTTATAGAAGGGTTGTGATCATAGTGTATTTGTGGAAACGGAGATAATTATTTTATGTATTATTAATGGATGGAGTTTCTCCAGATTTAGCAATTAATGAAATTACTGTGTCTTAAAAATATTTTCTTTTATGAAGTTGTTCCACAATTTGTCATTATCAAGTCAATGATCTGTTTAATTGGTGAAAATTTATTGTGTCCTAAAATGTACTATATGGCTTTGTTTGCGTGAGATTTCTTCATTGATGGAATTCTAGTTTTGTTATTTGGGTTCATTTTATTGTGGGGATAACCTGAGATTAACAATCCTATTTAGGAACCTAAGTGAATTCCAGAGGTGGGGCAATGTGGTTACTATTGTTTTCATTTTAATTTTGGATTCGTGATGTTTATGGATCGGTTACACTTTTGGATTGTACCAGATTGTGGTTGTGTTTCCTTGGTGGTTGGTGAGATGGTTATGCCTCACTTCTGATTGTCATTTGATTCAGTTTTTTTTTGTGGTATAATCCTTGATGTTATTGTTTTGTGGTAGAGTGTTTAGAGGGAGTGGCTCTAAGTGGGTGGTCGGCACACAAAGGGGCGCCAGGATAGCCCTCGTTAGAGTGAATTTAATAAGTGATAATTTAAATAATTAACTAGGGGATGGGTAGTAACACACTAAAAAGATAATTGTTGCCTCATCTGCCTATTAGTGCTACCACAGACTAAAGGGGATTGAGAAGGCTGCGGTTGGCATGATCGTTGCCTTGCCTTCGTGAAAGGTAACGGTTCCGCATGAGCAACCCTATAGGGCGGTTCCTTGAGATAGGTAGTCTGGATAACCATAGATGGAGGCGGCTCCTAGCGCTTGGTTGTCTGGATAATCCGTCAGTAGATGGAGGTGGCACCTTGCAATAGGTAGTCTGGAGAATCCACGTTAATCCATGCGATGACACTCTCCTCTAACATTCTTATTTATGTTGTATTTTGGAAATCCTCTGGAATTGGTCACTTGTCTTGTATTGGTGATTTTTGTTGTTGTTAGAAATTTGAGTAGTCTTATGTGATTGTATGATTTTCATTAGCTGGTTGTGAGTCTTTGTCTTGACAATCTTGGTCGGGAACCCTTCCTTAGCAACTCCTAGCACGGGGGTGGTCGGGTGGATCGTGTCTCGCACCCTGTTGGGATTCTCTCTTTTGTGCAGGTTCATCTTTCAGTGCTGAGTTGCAGTAGCGGTTGAATCTCTGGTTCGTGGGTTCCTGATTTATGTATTTATACTATTTTTGTATTGATGTCACACTCCCATCTAGTTGGGTAGTTTTGTATATAATTGTACATGGTGTTATTATGATGTAATCTCATGTTGATGCATTGTACTTTTATTATAAACATGGTTATGAGAAGAATTCATAATGATGTTATAACTTTGGATATTATTCTATTGTTGTTACTGATGTAATTATATTTATGGATGGATGAATGTATGGTTTATGTAATGGTTAGGTAAATGTTTATGATGTTAAAAGTTAGTTCTTAAGTAATGACCTCATGTTCCTCAAAGGATTAAGTCATGCAATTTGAATAATGAATACATTATGTTATTTAGTGTTCACTCCTTTGATAAAAGAAAATTGGTTGCATTTTACTTAATTCCTTTGGGGTTGCGTGGCGGGGCGTTACAACTTGGTATCAGAGCCAAGGTTGCTAACGCTGGGTTCTCTGGGTAGTAGGTGTCCGTTAGGCAACCTTTGTGTTAACTTTTATCTTACATACTATAACTGTGTGCAGGATCATGCCTCGAGCTAGAGGTCGTGGCCGTGGAAGAGGCCGAGGTGGCGGTCGAGTAGTCAATCATCATAGTCCATCCCCACCGAGTTTCCATGGTTCTGAACATGAGGAAAATTCAAATCCTCAAGGTAATCTGCTAGTTGGTGACCAGAATCCGGGGCAGCCTAGTTTGGATGGTCAGTTGCAACGTCTTCTAGGAGAGCTCCTGGATCACTTGGGACCTAGGCCTCAGGAAGAGTCACGGATTGAGAGAGAGAGAGGGAAAGGTCTCCAAGGCACAGGGATGCTCCAGCAGATCAGGATGCAGTAATAGCAGGGCATATGAGGGATTTGTTGAGAGCTCACCCTCCTACCTTCGATGGCTCGGGAGGAGGCTTGGAAGCAGAAACCTGGTTGATAGATTTGGATCGTTGTTTCGCAATGCACCCATTTGGTAGCAATACCAAGGCTCAGTGTGCAGTAATGCATTTGCGGGGTTTCGCCTCTACTTGGTGGAGGTTGGAAGAATAGAAGTTGCACCTGGATATCAGTGTGGTTACTTGGGAATTGTTCCTGGATAGGTTCAGGGCTCGGTTTCTCTCTGATCATTGGAGGCAGCGCAGAGCCGATGAGTTCCATGATCTTAAGCAGATGTCTTTGTCCGTGGAGTAGTATGAGCGGCGATTTTACGAACTCAAGCAATATGTTGGGATCAATCACAATGAAGGGTTGCTTGTTCAGCATTTTGTTCGGGGTCTGAATGCCCGTATCAGTGGTGGAGTGAGAGTCTTCGACTAGAAGACAATGGAGGTTGCGGTGGAGAAGGCTCGGTTAGTAGAGGAAAACTTGGCTATGGCTCTTGGCGGGCATGTTGGAGTTCAGATTGGCAGTGCTCCGGCACCAAGTACAAGTTCTAGAGGTGGACAGTCTCAGGCTGCAGGGCCTTCTAGGAACTTTCAGACACCATATAAGGGTGGTTCACACCATCAGCAGTCTCAACCCAAGCAGAATAAATCGTAGTCTCAGCAAAGGGACAGGTGTCAGGGCAGGAAGTTTCGAAGTTGGCAGCGAGATAAACCTGATCGTTCTGTGCAGCCTGCACAAAGTGCACAGTCGGCACCATCTCAAGGTAGCTTTCAGTGGTCAAATGCACCATCTAGGGTTAGAGGTTTTGGGAGAGGTACAGGTTACTTTTCATGTGGGCAGCAAGGGCATATTGCCAGATAGTGTCCACAGAAGACTACTTCAGAAGTTAGTCAAAGGCCAGCTGTTTCAGAGCCGACAGTGGGTGATGCAGGAAGAGCTCATCGGGTTTTTGTGACAGTGGATAATCAGCAAGTTGAGCATCAGGGCACTGTGATCGAAACCTCAGGTGTGTTGAAGGGTACTAAAGTTTCCATACTTTTTGATTATGGTGCTTCTGATTCATTTATATCTCCTTCCATTGTGGAGCGATGTGGTTTGGTGGCATCTAGGCAAGGCATAACCTGGCAGGTTGAACTAGCCTCTGGGTCAAAAGTTCTTGTAGAAGAGTTTGTGCAGGGTTGTAAGTTAGATTTGGGAGCTTTTTCAACTCAGGTGAACCTTCAGATCTTACCCCTAGGCTCATATGATGTAGTCTTGGGAATTGATTGGTTGTGTTCACATCGTGCTTTGTTGGATTGTCATCGTAAAGCAGTGCGGTGTACCGATGATTCTGGAAAGGAGGTGGAGATCATGGGCACTCAGAGGCCTATTTCTTTGCGAATGATCTCTACCATGCAGTTAAAAAGGTTGTTTCGACAAGGTTGTCAGCTCTTTGCGGTAGCAGTGAATGATCTTGAGACTGATGATAGTCGAGAGAAATCATTGGATTATTATCCTCTTCTTAAGGGATTCGCCGATGTGTTTCCAAGTGAGATACCTAGAATGTCGCCTAAACGGGATATAGATTTTTGGATAGACCTAGTACCTGGAGCTAAGCCTATCTCTCGGGCTTCGTACCGAATGACCACGCAGGAACTTCAGGAACTCCATCTTCAATTGGAGGAGTTGATAGCAAAGGGGTTTATCCGTCCAAGTGTCTCTCCATGGGGAGCACCCGTGATTTTTGTGAAGAAGAAGGATGGTTCTCTTCGCCTATGTATTGATTATAGACAGTTGAATAAAGTAACAGTGAAGAACCGATATCCCCTGCCCAGAATAGATGATCTCTTCAATCAGATAAGAGGGGCAAAGATATTTTCCAAGATTGATTTGAAGTCAGGATATCACCAATTGAGGATTACAGAGCAGGATATTCATAAAAAAACATTTCACACTCGATACAGACATTACGAATTCACAGTGATGTCATTTGGGTTGACTAATGCACCTTCAGTCTTCATGAGTTTGATGAATGTGGTGTTCAGAACCTTTTTGGATAGATTTGTGCTTGTGTTCCTCGATGATATTTTGATCTATTCTAGGTCTATAGAGGAGCATGAGGAACATCTCAAGCAGGTATTGCAGTGTTTGAGGGAAAACCAGTTGTATGCCAATTTAACAAAGTGTGACTTTTACAAGACTGAGGTTCAGTATCTTGGCCACGTAATCTCAGGTGAAGGAATCTCTATGGACCCTGTAAAGATTCAGGCTATTGTGGATTGGCCCGTACCTACTAATGTCTCAGAAGTTCGCAGTTTCATGGGACTTGCGGGTTATTATCGGCAGTTTGTCTAGGGATTTTCTAGGATTCTGCATCCTATTACTTCTCTCCAAAGGAAAGGGAATAAATTTTTATGGTCAGATAAGTGTCAGCTTGCTTTTCAGACTCTTAAGGAGAAATTGACTAGTGCACCTATTTTGGTAGTACCAGATCCTGCAGGAGAGTTTTTTGTGTGTATTGATGCCTCCTTGGAAGGCTTAGGAGTCGTCTTGATGCAAGAAGGGCATGTGATTGCATACGAATCCCGGAAACTTAAAGATCATGAATTGAATTATCCTACACATGATCTTGAGTTGGCCGCGGTGGTTCATGCTCTGGTTAGATGGAGACATTTTCTCTTGGGACATCAATTCGAGTTGCATATTGATCATCGCAGTCTACAATACATATTTACGCAACCAAATTTGAATGCTAGGCAGAGGAGATGGATGGAATTTTTATGTGAGTATGATTTTGAAGTGAAATATATTCAGGGTAAGGAGAACGTGGTAGCAGATGCCTTGAGCAGGAGTAGGCATGAGATTTCTGCTGTGACTCTTGGGATTGATTTGAGGAGTCAAATCCTCGTTGCTCTCTCTTTAGATAGTTGGTATTCTGAGGTGAAGTCAGAGATCGAGTCAGGCAGGACTCTAGAAGGGAAATTTGCTAGGTATTCTTTGGATTCTGATGGTGTTTTGCGTTATTCGGGTCGTGTGTATGTACCTCCTGTAGAGGGTCTTCGTACTCTAATTTTGACTGAAGCCCATAGGGCACCCTATTCGGCACATCTAGGAGTTAAGAAAATGTATGCAGATCTGTGTTCATTATATTTTTGGTCAGGAATGAAGCAGGATATCGCTGATTTTGTAGCTAGATGTCTAGAGTGTCAGAGGGTTAAGGCAGAACATCATCATCCGACAAGATTACTACAGCCTAATCTTGTTCCTGAGTGGAAATGGGATATCATTTCTATGGATTTTATCGTTGGTTTACCCATGTCTTCTAGGCGACACAATGCGATCATGGTCACTGTGGACAGGTTAACTAAAGTAGCTCATTTTTCCCCTATCAGATCTTCTTATACTGCATCTGTGGTAGCAAAGGTTTTCATGGAGGACATAGTTCGATTACATGGTATACCACGGAGGATCATATCTGACAGAGATCCAGTGTTTACATCGGCACTATGGACTTCCTTGCAGCAGTCTCTAGGGACTCAGTTGAATTTTAGCTCTGCCTATCATCCTAAGACTAATGGTCAGACTGAGAGAGTTAATCAGGTGCTTGAGGACATGCTCCGCATGTACGTCATGGATCAACAATCTCGTTGGGAGGAGTATTTACACTTGGTTGAGTTTTCCTACAATAATGGTTATCATAGCTCCATTGGCATGGCACCTTTTTAGGCATTGTATGGTTGTCCTTGCCGTACCCCTTTGAGTTGGGATCGGTTAGAGGACAGGGTTCTTCTTGGACCTGACATGCTTCGAGATATGGAGTAGCAGGTGGCTCGTATCAGAGAACACCTTATTGCAGCACAGGATAGGCAGAAAAAGTATGCTGATGCACATCGTGTTGATCGGCAGTTTGCAGTTGGGGATCGTGTGTTTCTCCGGGTGCGTCCACAAAAGAGTCATATCCGTTATAGAAAGGGTTCTAAGTTGGCACCCCATTTTGTTGGGCCTTTTGAGGTGTTAGAGAGAATCGGACATGTTGCCTACCACCTAGCTTTGCCACCCTGCCTGTCGCAGATTCACGATGTTTTTCATGTTTATGTTTTGAGGCCTTATTTTCCTGATGTTACTCATGTGTTGGATTGGAATGCTTTGCAGGTCGAGGACGGGCAACTAGCTCTAGAGCCTATGGCCATTCTTCAGCGTCGGAGTCTTGCCCTCAGGGGCAGAGATATTGAGCAGGTGTGGGTCCAGTGGGATCCGAATGATGAGACCTCAGCAATTTGGGAGGATGCATCTCTCATTAGAGAGGCTTATCCTTATTTATTCTCTGGCTTCTAGGAGTAAGCCATGTCCTAGGGGGGGAGGATGTAATACCCCATGGTTGATGATTCATTAGATGCTCTTGGTACTCTTTGATATTGTGGATACTCTGTGATACTCTATGTGGTGGATTTATATTTGATCATGTGTGGTTCTGAGTTATTTGTTTACTGCTCTTTACCTTATGTGTGACAATTGATGATATATTATACATTGATGATTTGATTTGTTATGCAATGATGTTCTTTATATTTATATGCGATAATGTATTTCCATGATATTATGTTTATGATAACATGTTTAGTGTATTTTGGTGAAAGGACAGAGTAGTACCACTCGCTCACGAGCGCCCTGCTACCCCGCTATTACCTTTCACAGTGTGTTTTCAGTGGAGATTATATGTTACTTGACGTTTATCTAGTTGCAGGAATTGCAGGATTAAAAGTCTCGATTCCACCTGCTTCGGCAGGACAAGGCGAGCACAAAATAAACCCAACGGGTACGATGTTGTTAAAAGGAGTTGTTAAGGAAGAATTCCCAACCCAAGTCCGTCATTTCGTTATGAGGTTGTTGAGTCTTGTGTTGGCCTGGTCTTGTCTTGATATTTCGATTGTTTTTTAGTTAAATGACTTATTTAATTTGTTTATGGTTTGGTGATAGTTAATTTAATTATTTTAGAGTTATAAGATGAATTAAAGTTATTTATTTACTAAAAAGCTCGTTTAAATTAAATTTTAGATATAAGTGGTGGTAATTTAAAAGTTATTGTTTAAAAATAATAATAATTTAAAAGAAAAGCTAGAAATATTCTTGTGGGGGATTTGCTGAGAATGAAATTAATTATTTTCGAAATCTTTTTCACGGGAGAGGAAGAGGAGGAGACAGGGGGCTGTTGAAATGGGGAATTTTGGTATTCTTTTAAAAGGAAACAGAAAAGAGGATGTGGGGGGGATTGTCTCAGATTTGGTTGGGAAGAAGAAGCTGCAGGAAAAGATTAGCGTTGAAAGGAGGAGGAAAGTGTCTGTGTTGGATTTCTTCTACAGCCGTGGGACACCAGCTTCCTCTCATATTATTTTTCTGGTTATTTAAATTTTTAGATAAAACTAAGTACTTCTGGCTGTTATGTCTAAAAAATTTAATTTGTATGTGTGTTGCTGTTATCTCTATGCAAAATTGTGAGGTTGGATTTAAATTTTCTGTGTGTAGGTGTTTTCCTCTGTTTTGAAATCTATTTATTCTGGGTAGATTAGTACCCCATTTCTTTATGTGGTTTAATGAAATACCTTCTGTTTAAGTTTTTCAAATCTCTGGTTCAAGATAAAATCTACAGTCTTATATAAAAAAAAAAAAATTAGAATGATATTAAATGTGGGTGGGTGATCCCACAATAATGGGTTACAATTTTTGGCCAAACTTGACATTAAAATCAGGATTTTTCACCAAACATTCACTTTACACCTATAGTAGCTAAACCATTAAGGTTTTGAAGATGAATCAAACTAGTTATTTGCTAGATATTTTGTGTAGATTCTAATTATATTTTTTTTTTTAAATATAAAATAAATTGTGAATCATATTATGTAATTTTTAATAACTTATTTTTTCTACTAATCAGCTTTTTTAAAAAGTGATGTTCACTTCGGCGCACATAACTTTTTTTATAGATAGGATACAATTCTGATTTTTAAAATGCAATTTTTTCACACCAATATCTAGGGGATGGACATTTTTTCATAATTTTTTGTTACATTTTTTTTTATAATTAATTTTCCAAGTCAAGTAATTATAATTTGGACAGAGGTGTACTTCAACATGCATAACTTTTTTGTATTCATTTGAATTAACTTATTCTTTTTGTTGGAATAAGGACATCAATACCAATGTATTTTTTAGAATTTTTTCTGTATTTTTCAATTTTTTGTATGTGTGAAATAAAGAACTTGATGTTCATTGAAAATCCTACATTCACAAGAAATAAGAAATAAATATAATAATCAAATTAAACATATTTAAAATTATACTTTTTAGGAAGCTTATAATAAGGGCTATAGGCTTACAAAAATAAATTTTAAATGAATTCATTTGATCACTCAAAAGGTAAATCAAAAGTGGTTTTTTATCAGCATTTTGATAGGTGTAGAGGAGACTCGATTATAGGTATGGTTTAAATCTAACAAGGTTCTATCCAAGGGGGTTTGATCTAAGGGGTTTGATCAATCCCTCTTTAATTAAAATAATTTAAATGGAACCTTTAAAGTCATAAATCATTGTTTTTTCTAAAAATATGTGATTTCAGGCAAAAATCAGGATGTCCCAAAAAGTGTAACCCATTATTGTGGCAGCACCCGGGTCATATCATTATGTTTCTTTTCATAGATATATTTATTTATATTCATATATTCGTTTATTTTGGAGTTCTGGTGCGAATTTATTAGAGGGGTGTTAACCCGTTTATCCATGTTTACATTTATATTTTGTATCCGTTAAATTTTCGGGACCGGAAGTGTGTGTATTCACAGGAATGATGTTGATATTGCCGTGCTCCAATGTAGTATAGAAAATAGTTGATATAATCTGTCTCCTTACTCCATATTGAAGTTTTTGAGCCACGAATTCATACAGTAATCCGTATATCATAAAATATACAATTCGTAATACTTATTGAAGCCGTGTAAGGCCATTCCTTTCACGTCCTATGCTTTTGCATTGTTTTTATTTCTGTGTGTTTGTGCGAGGAGGGTATGATCGGCGACGACCATACTAACCCCAATCCCCAATTTTTCTGCGAGTATGCGCATGGTTCCTCTATTTTTTTTTAACAGCGTGTTGTGTAGCGCGGTCATCGTCCGTTTGTTCGCTATATTATGAATGCTGTGCAAAGTATTCGATATTAGTTTTTCCATTCATTTTACATTCATAGGTGCTGAGTGTATTCGATGATTATTGGAAGTTATTCTTTTGTTTTCTGTGCCCTACATTTTACTGGCTTATATATATATATATCTTTTTCAAATATGTATTATCCCGGTTTGGTCGATTCCTGTGTGCAATTAAATGCGTCCCTATATGTATTCGTCCGTCCTTTCGTTCTGAGCTCGCCATGCGGTACAATTGTTGTCGATTTGTTTACTTGTTGAATGCATAGTTTCCAATTCCGCACCCTTTAAATTTTGCTGGCATATTCATATGTTCTTTTTCAAACTATGTATACCCGGGTTGGGTTATTTTCATACTCAATGAAATGAGTATTGCAACAGTTTAGTATTTTTCGAATGCCAAGTTTAGTTAATTTCGGTTGTACAAATAAGTATATATATGTGTTAATATTAGTATTAATATAATATTAATGTTAATATATTTATATAGTTATATATATATATATATTTATATTTATTTATTTATTCAATTATATTGTAAATTAATAGCAGGGTAATTTGTTAATTTTGTCATAAATTTTATAGAGATAATTTTATTTATATATGTTATTTCTTAATATAAATGTACATATACATATATACGTTTGGAGAGTATTTATACACATATAATTATATAAAATTTAGTTGGCTGAGAATATCAATGTGATGTTTTTTTTTATAGAAGGGTTGTGATCATAGTGTATTTGTGGAAACGGAGATAATTCTTTTATGTATTATTAATGGATGGAGTTTCTCTAGATTTAGCAATTAATGAAATTACTATCTTAAAAATATTTTCTTTTATGAAGTTGTTCCACAATTTGTCATTATCAAGTCAATGATCTGTTTAATTGGTAAAATTTATTGTGTCCTAAAATGTACTATATGGCTTTGTTTGCATGAGATTTCTTCATTGATGGAATTCTAGTTTCGTTATTTGGGTTCATTTTATTGTGGGGATAACTTGAGATTAACAATCCTGTTTAGGAACCTAAGTGAATTCCAGAGGTGGGGCAATGTGGTTACTATTGTTTTCATTTTAAGTTTGGATTCGTGATGTTTATGGATCGGTTACACTTTTGGATTGTACCAGATTGTGGTTGTGTTTCCTTGGTGGTTGGTGAGATGGTTATGCCTCACTTCTGATTGTCATTTGATTTAGTTTTTTTTTGTGGTACAATCCTTGATGTTATTGTTTTGTGGTAGAGTGTTTAGAGGGAGTAGCTCTAAGTGGGTGGTCGGCGCACAAAGGGGCACCAGGATAGCCCTCGTTAGAGTGAATTTAATAAGTGATAATTTAAATAATTAACTAGGGGATGGGTAGTAACACACTAAAAAGATAATTGTTGCCTCATCTGCCTATTAGTGCTACCACAGACTAAAGGGGATTGAGAAGGCCGTGGTTGGCATGATCGTTGCCTTGCCTTCGCGAAAGGTAATGGTTCCGCATGAGCAACCCTATGGGGCGGTTCTTTGAGATAGGTAGCCTGGATAACCATAGATGGAGGCGGCTCCTAGCGCTTGGTTGTCTGGATAATCTGTCAGTAGATGGAGGCGGAACCTTGCAATAGGTAGTCTGGAGAATCCATGTTAAGCCATGCGATGACACTCTCCTCTAACATTCTTATTTATGTTGTATTTTGGAAATCGTCTAGAATTGGTCACTTGTCTTGTATTGGTGATTTTTGTTGTTGTTAGAAATTTGAGTAGTCTTATGTGATTGTATGATTTTCATTAGCTGGTTGTGAGTCTTTGTCTTGATGGTCTTGGTCGGGAACCCTTCATTAGCAACTCCTAGCACGGGGGTGGTCTGGTGGATCGTGTCTTGCACCCCGTTGGGATTCTCTCTTTTGTGCAGGTTCATCTTTCAGTGCTGAGTTGCAATAGCGGTTGACTCTCTGGTTCGTGGGTTCCTGATTTATGTATTTATACTATTTTTGTATTGATGTCACACTCCCATCTAGTTGGGTAGTTTTGTATATAATTGCACATGGTGTTATTATGATGTAATCTCATGTTGATGCATTGTACTTTTATTATAAACTTGGTTATGAGAAGAATTCATAATGATGTTATAACTTTGGATATTATTCTATTGTTGTTACTGATGTAATTATATTTATGGATGGATGAATGTATGGTTTATGTAATGGTTAGGTAAATGTTTATGATGTTAAAAGTTAGTTCTTAAGTAATGACCTCATGTTCCTCAAAGGATTAAGTCATGCAATTTGAATAATGAATACATTATGTTATTTAATGTTCACTCCTTTGATAAAAAAAAATTGGTTGCATTTTACTTAATTCCTTTGGGGTTGCGTGGCGGGGCATTACAGACTACTGTTTTTTAGACATGAGTTGATATTAGAACAAAAATATTTTCTAACATCATGAGTGATGTTTATGATGCAAAAGAAAACCTTGTAGGGTATCCAAGGATGTTAATGTGTTGGATATATGTTGATTTCAAAAATATTAACTACATGGATGGCTACGAACATTTGTTATAATGTGACTACATTTTGAATAAATGTTCTATGGTGGAGAATTTTGTTCTGAGCATTTAGATGTTTGATTCATGAAAGTGATTAATTTAATGTGTGCTTAATAGTTGAATGCTATGATTTCTTCATCAAGAAGGTATAGTAGTTCATATTTTAATATATTTATGTGCATTGCTATATTGAGATTTATTTTCCTGACCTTAACGACTTCCAGGAGGAAGTCTAAGCTAAGGGGAGGGGGATGTAAGACCCCGTTTCACACGTGATTAATGCTAAACCTAATTTGTGATATGATTTTCTTAAATTGATGATTAGATATATTTTGGATGATAAATAAGGTGATCTTTTGGAAAAATCCTTGTAATTTCATTTTGACATTATGTTCTATTGTCACTACCATGAAGGTGGAATACACTAGTATACTATGGAATACATATTGAGATTTAAATGGATATTTATATGGTTAAAGTTTAGAATATTTAGCTAATAGATAAATGTGATATACAATGTTACCTATGATCGTGTCGGTAATGTGCAGGAAGGCAACAGTGTTAGCATGAGAAGGGAGAACCATTGAGAGAAAATCAAAAGACATCTTCTTGAGGATAAAAAGTTAATATGTTGATAGATTAAGAGGTGAAGGTTGATATTAAAGGTATAATTTATTTTGGTTTGTGAGAATATTTAATTATGTGGGTTAGGGGTTGGGAACCCTGGAGCTAGCTACCCAGCCTACAAAATCTAATGCTCATCCCATGGGTTGTATGTTATGCCCATCTTGCATCAACTACAGAGACCCCACGACCTGCTCTAATTCTGTCAGTCAGAAAAGTACACAACAACCTGCCATCCGCAGCACGGACCCAGCTCCCTTGCTTGATGTACTAGGCAAAAGATTTTAGAATAGAATTGTTATATTTAAATAGATAATATTATTTAAATAAAGGAAGGTTTTCTTGATACTTGGTAACTTTTTAATAATTCTAGATTTTAATCCACATAAAATTAAAATAATTATATTATCTAAATATCTTTATTTTATTATTTTAAATTAAAATGAGTAAAATTGTATGGAATAAATATATAGGTAAAGATTAAATTACACATAGGATAAATATATAGGTAAATTAAATTACACATAGGTAAATAAATATATAATTAAGTATGAAATTTACTATTGCATATAAGTTTATACATTAATATACTAATTTAAAAAATATATATATTCTTTGATATCATTATAAAATATTTTTTGACACTAGAATAATAATTAAATTATAAAAGAATGAAAAATAATTATTCTTTTTAAAAATTCTAAATTAATGATTTAAAATTAGACATTAAAAAATTAAATTTCAAAAATCCGAAATTTATAATTACACAAATTTGTTTCTAAATTCATATATTTAAATCATAAAAAATATTCATTTTTTTCTTAATAAAATTGAAAACATTTCAAAAAGGAAAAAACACTCATATTCTATTTTATTCAAAATCAATATATATCTATAAATAAATATTATAAATTTAAGGTTTCACTAAATATTTTATTGTACAAAAATATAGAAACTTAAATATGCATCCTAAGTGCTACAATGAGTGCTACCTAAGTTTTTTTTTTAAATTTATACATAATGGGATAGGAAAAACTAACATGTTTTAGAAAGCTGACAATAAGTGTTACCTAAGTGTTTTTTTTAATTTATACATTAAATTAAATAAACTAAATAATTGTTATGTTTTATTTATTTTTTGATTTAAAAAAAAATAACTTTTAATGTTTTAATAAATAAAATTTTTTTTGAATCAATTTGTATTTATTAATATGTTTAAATGCATGTAATAACACATATTATTAAAAATTGATATTTTTTTAAGTATAAATCATATATGTATAAAATATTTTTATCTATTTCTAAAATTTAGTCTAGATTAATAAAATGATATAAAATAGAGGAAGCCAGTTTTTCTTTATTTATTATTTTAATTTTTTACCTATATATATTTATAGATTATTAAAATACCAAATATATCATGTTATGAATGAAAACATATTAGTTTGATTACAATATATCATTAAATTATAAAGAGTAGTGTATCATTTTTTTTAGTTAAGTTTAAACCTAGACTTTCTTTTTTCATTTCTCTATATATATTATTAGTCTATTTTTTCCATCTAATTTCTTTTGTGATTTAATCCTATTTCCTCTCCTTTTAACTCCTCTGCTCTCCTACCCTTGGTTTTTTTATTCTCTTTCCACCTCCCTTCCTTTTAAGAGGTTCCATGTGCAATCTATATCCTTCCAATCCTCTTCTTAATGCATCCATAATTCTAATCATAGATTGAACTCTAATTCTTGTGATTATTATATTCATATTAAGGTTAAACTGAAAGTGATTATGACCATTAATATATATTTTGGGGCAACCAATAATATATTAAAATTGAATGTAACCTTAATTAGATTAAAACTTTATACTAACCCTAATCCTACCCTAACGGTAATTCTAACCATGGTCCACTCCCTATAAACTATTATATTTAAAATATTATAATAATATATTTAATATATTACTAAATGAACCCTAACCCTAACCAAAATATATGCATTATAATTAAAGACTAACCCCATCCCTAACCCCAAATGAATCATAATGTCAAACCTAACCCTAATCCTTGTTCAATTGTAATAGTAATTGTAACACTATACAAATCCTAACCTTAATTCATCCTAGAACCCTCATACTAATCTAACCCTAACCTTGCAAATTGTAATTCTAATCCGAATTAAACATAGCAATAATTATAAGCCTATAAGAACCCTAACCTTAATTCATCCTAGAACTCTAACCTTAATTGAACCCTAACCTTGCAAATTGTAATTCTAATCCTAATTAACCATAGCAATAATTATAAACCTATAAGAACCTTGACCTTAACTAATCGTAAAAAACTCACACTAATCTAAACCTAACCTTAACCATAATTGAACCATCAACCTCATTGAACTTTAACCCTAATTGAACCTTAACCTTGACAACATTGTAATCTTAGCCCTAATTAAATTGTAATCTAACCCTAACCATAATAATATTATTATATAAATTATTTTAAAACTATATGATAAGTGTAAATGCAATTCTTTATTGCATTTTTTTAAAGATAGATATGCTAGTTTTAAATATATATTAATTTAAGAACTTATTTTTATTTGTTATAATAATGTTTTTATATTTTCTTTGTATTTAATTTTGCAATTGTTTAACAATAAGATGTGCACTTATTATGAATTTTTTTCTATTAGATGCATATTTAAGTTTCTATATTTTTGTACAATAAAATATTTAGTGAAACCTTAAATTTATAATATTTATTTATAGATATATATTGATTTTGAATAAAATAGAATATGAGTGTTTTTTCCTTTTTGAAATGTTTTCAATTTTATTTAGAAAAAAATGAATATTTTTTATGATTTAAATATATGAATTTAGAAACAAATTTGTGTAAATATAAATTTTGGATTTTTGAAATTTAATTTTCTAATTTCTAATTTTAAATCATTAATTTTTAATTTTTAAAAAGAATAATTATTTTTCATTCTTTTATAATTTAATTATTATTCTAGTGTCAAAAGATATTTTATAATGATATCAAAGAATATTTTTGTTTTTAAAATTAGTATATTAATGTATAAACTTATATGCAATAGTAAATTTAACGAAGTTTGTTCATATTTAATTATACATTTATTTACCTATGTGTAATTTAATTTACCTATATATTTATTGCATACAATTTTACTTATTTTAATGTAAAATAATTAAATAAAGATATTTAGATAATATAATTATTTTAATTTTATGTGGATTAAAATCTAGAATTATTAAAAACTTACCAAGTATCAAGAAAACTTTCCTTTATTTAAATAATATTATCTATTTAAATATAACAATTCTATTCTAAAATCTTTTGCCCAGTACATGAAGCAAGGGAGTTGGCTACGTACTGCGGTTGGAAGGTTGTTGTGTACTTTTCTGACTGATAGAATTGGAGCAGGTCATGGGGTCTCTGTACTTGATGCAGGATGGGCATTAGATTTTGTAGGCTGGGTAGCCTTTGCTTGGGAACCCTTACCCAAGTGTGAAACTTGGATAGATCTTTAAGTGGGTCTTTAAAGAGGGTTGTTGGTCAATTTACTTGGTTGAGATACAAAAATAAACCCCCTAGGGTCTATAACTTAGTGGTAGGGATCAAGTGGGCATGCAATAGGGTCCCAAGGACATGATTTGACTCCTAAAAATTCCCCATAATGAAGAGTGACGAATTTCGAGGAGCGGATGGGAGGTGAAAAGATTTGGGGTTGTCCAAGTGCATGCTACCTATTTAATGAGAAAATAATCTCATTGAAGAAGGGAGGTACACTCCGCACCTCCCCATCCAAAAGGTTGAAAATTGAAACTCCTATACAGTTGGAGAGGAAGAATGAGTAGGGTGTTACCCACTTCTCCTCTTAGAGAACTTGATTGGAGATGGTAGAATCTTGAAGAGTCCATCTCTTGGCAAGATAGGGATGAAGATGGCTTGGCTTGGAGAGGAAAGATGGATATAGGATTTCAACACCTTCATCTAAAAGAAAAGATAAGTTCTTCCTTTTCCATTTTCCCTTGTTTCTTAGATGTAAGGGGGGGCCCATTGTATGGATTATGTTGAAACCAAAAAAGTAAAGAGCCTAGATGAATGTAGATTGTGTTGTGTTAGTTTTATCCTTTTATGAAAATGAGAAAAGACTCCATTGATCATTGTGGAGCTAAAATAATTCCTTGCTCAGGGGTATGGCTAGAGCCCACGAGGCTCCATGATGCCATTACGGTAGGGTGGAGAGCAAGCCTTTTCCAGCTGGGTTTCATTCAATGAATATGTTAAAATTGATTTGTAATTATGGAACATTGTTTTTGTATCATGAAAGAAAATGGGAAAAGAGAAAAACTTTATTCTTTGGCATGGTATCCATTTTATTTTAACTTTGCATTAGTGAAAAGAAATTTTACTACATTGTAGAAAAGAAAAAGAAAAAAAGAAAGGGCTCCCATGTTCATCATGCAAAGGAAATATTGTGAAATGAAATGTTGGTAATAGGTAGATAAGTTAACAGTATGAAGGAATGAATGTACTTAGTTTAGTTATGTATCAAAACAAAGTTTGCTGAATTTTATGATGTATATTGCAATAGGAAAGCCACATAAAGAATCATTGTGATTGGTTAAATTTGCAAATCCTCCATTCATAAGGAAAATAGTGATTTAGTGAGCCAACCCTTAAGCTTTAAAAAAGAAAAGAAAGAAGAAAGAAGAAAGAGAGACTGGCCTCCATAGAAAGATTCAAACCTGTGAATAAAAGCATTTGTCAAATGCAACATCTCAATTGTAGCTAAGAGTAAACACAATATGATATTATGTCACAAATGTTGTATTCCAACCAGTCTTCTATTATAACATATGTGTATAAAGTATTTCCTTAATATACATATATATATCTAATTTTGTAAGAAATATACCAACATGCTTGCAAATTGGATTGTATTATAAACTAGAAATTTTTAAGATGATATAACTGTTGTTTGGCTCTCATCGACCTCTCTAGTGGAGGGTCATGGTCATCCCACACAAAGGGGAGCAAGCTATATGAATTCTGCTATTAAAAAGAAAAATCTGTTTAAAATGAATGGTCTAAAAATCAAATACAGAATAATATGTGTAAATAGTGACCCAAATCTCTATGAATGCTCCTCCAAGGAGAAACATCCACTCTGCATATACCCTACAATCATCGACCTCCTCAAGATCACATCTTTCTTTCAAAAAAAATAAAGAAAACAAAAAAAAAACGTAATCCAATAGTTCTAAAGCTTTGGCAGCATGCTCGTTCCAATGAAGATCAACACGCCTCATCAGACCTCCTAAGAGTAAACTGTCAGTGTGGCGTCTAGTCACAGTACTCCCCCTCTCTGTTATAAGGCCACAGATTGGAACTCCTTCGCCTAGTCCACAAAGGATGGTCGTGACATGCAATATCTGGGGTGTCACACCTTCTTGTAGGTTCTTCCATTATTTGCGAGCTTTCACCACTTCCCACCACTGCGAAGTCTCTTGATCTTTGCCATAGTTAAATGCATGAAAATGATAATGGAATAGGATGGAGTGAAGTCTCAAACCTTGTGTGGGCATAGCAATAGGGTTCAAAACTGTTCTATCTTCATCCCCTAAATTTCTTGGCATTACAGATTTCATCTTGTATAACCATCAGATATTTTGATGTAATAACATAAAGTACAAGTCAGCATGGTGGATAGCATATTAATTCACAAATAAATGTTTTGCAAGTAACTTGAATGGGTTTTTAATATTTTCTATGGATGGAGTGCTAATTTTTATGGCATTGGTCTTCCTTGAGGGCAATAATGTTAGCCATTGTCTTGTCAAGAATAGATAGCTTTCTGTGCAATGTAGGAGTTTAGGAGTATGGTATGTCCATGTCTTCATGGTGTTTCCCCAACTTCCAAGTATTGTCATTAGGTAGATTCATTACCATTGTCCTTGCCATTGTTTTGTCAAAGTAGAATACCCAGATGAATAGTAGTGCATTGACGTGGAGAAATGGCTACCTATCGCTTTCAATCTTCTTTCTCTCTCCCATCAAAACATGATTTTTTTTTCATCTGCACACAGTAAATGAGAAGGATACCCTGACAACCCCTCACGTACAATAGTTGTCAGCATTAACACTAACCCCTGCCAATTCAGTTTTATGGATTCACCTTCTTGTAGGCATTTGCTTTTATTACCGTCACAATGATTTTATGTGCAGATCCCTTCATTGGTTGTTGCGTTAACTATTTGATGAATATTGATTTTATCCTTTATATTAATATCATTAATATCGCTTTGCATCCATGTGAGGTTTATATATATATATATAATTGTAGAATGAAGTGACATCGCGCGGAGACACTGGTAAGCAAGTGTCATTATCCTCTATTTAGAATTGATAACTGTTAAAAAAATTTTTTAAGGAAACTATCCTCTTACATATGAGATAATCATCCTCCCATTACTCACATCACTTTACATTCCTTATATTACCCTTCACTGTAATACATAACTTTATAGACCTCCTTAAATCAAGGAAATTTACATGTTAAAAAGTAGGCTTCATGTGCCTAGATAAATGTGTTTTGCTTTTGTTATTTAGTGGGTGGAATTTTATAACATATTTATACATATTGTTTTTAAAAAAGGGAGTATATTCCATGTTTTTATATAAGGATAGGCACTAGGATTACTAGAAAATGTTTATAAAAAAGGATTCTTCTTTAATCGTCCCTCTTCCTTTTACTTAAAAAGAAAATAATAATATTATGAATATAAAGGGGATATATAGTCTATATTTGTTAATCTTTATTATGCATAGAAGGGAATTAATATAAAAATATTTATCGGTGCATGTTACTTTTGATTCTTGTAATTTTTAAAATCTATTTCTTAGATTAGATTAAAATGAAAATAAATATGCTATTATTTATTTGTTTATCTAATTAAAGGTAGGGGATCAATTAAATTAATAATAATTAGAAATAAATAAACAAATAATAAAATTAATGGTTAGAGTAAATTATAAATATCTTACTATAATAAAGTCATTTTTTTTTAATCAGTGAGAAGTATGTATTTATAATTACCCTACAATTTTGTTTGTTAAGGGTGTAAATATGGTTAGTAATAAATTAAGAATTTGTATGGACACCAACTTGGAAATTGGCATTAATAGTATAAATTAAATTTATGAAATAATTTCGATTGACATTAACATGAGATAATCATGTAAGAGTAATAGTAGTAATATTATTGAAATTTTTATAGTTGGGTAATCAACAATATTGGTAAGAGCAAGGTTACATCCCTTTGCATGAGGGATAATATCAATAATGACTTCTTCTTCTTTTTTATCACTAAAAGAATTTGGTGATAGTAACATTTACCTTAAGGATGAGACTAAAATCTTATAATAATACTAGCATTAATGTTAACTAATAAAAGTAGCATGAAAATAAATAAATTTTTAGGGTTAAACATGGGTGCAGTATAATAAACCATCCTAGCATTAATACAACTATGACTTATAAGAAGCTATTTTAATCTTATTTGGACCTACGGTGATAATATCCTGCGAGTGTATCAATAACCATCTTATTAGTAATATTAAAGGAATCGGTAATAAATTTAGCAACAAAGATATTGGTAATATAAAGAATAGTACTAATACAAATATCAAGTGGAGATTTGGTTAATGAATGATTCATCATGATATTTTGGTTTGGCTATTAGAATTGTAGTTCTCTCGATAATCATATATACATACATATAACAATAATAATATAAGGGATGATAATAGTGTTAACGTTACTTTGGTATATATAACAATGTTTATAGTAGCGTCATAAGTAGCATAGGTATCCATGACCAATCTTAAACTTGCATGGAGGATTAATATGAACTGTATTTATACTTGGTATTATCACCTTAGCTATGGATTAAATTAGAAAAATATAGGTTCAGGCTATTGGGTGGCATTGGTGTTAACACATTTAACAAAAATCCCTAGTCAAAAAAAATATTGAGCACTCAAATGACAATTAAATGAAAAAAAAAACTAGGCCTTTCTCATCATAGTTTGAGGTTGTGTGTGTTTCGGCTTGTTCAATAGCCCTCACTCTCTTCTTTTGACTAACATGCTTTCAATGATGTTACTCAAGCAACTCATTAGATGTGTATAGGTTTTGTATCGTGGTTAGGTATGGTTGGCGTTCTTTAGTGGGTTTATGCTTTAAAAAAATTTAAAAAAAATTGTTAGGTATTTCTAGTGAATTCTTTTTTTTTTGGGGCATGACAAAAACAATGTGAGCATTTATTCCTTGAATTAGGGCTGTTGTGTCATTTGGTTATGCATTAGAAGGGATAGGAACTTGTTGTGAGGCATTTTGAATCATGTTATGATAATGAGGGGAGGCTTGAATAAGGTCTCATAATGATATTTTAGCAAGAGTATTCTTAAGTTGTTCAACAAGATTATATTCCTTTCCACTTTGTGAAGGAAAACGAGGGGCACTAGGCAAGATAGGATTAGGCAAAGGGAGGGATGTTGAAGGTGTTTGTCTTTGTTGCAGATTTTTCCTAGTGTTGTATGTAGCAACAGTATTGTAACTCGATTGCTGCAACACATTTTTCTTAGGTGGTTCAAGGATGAGGACATGTTTGTTTTGAACTTGTGGTTGAGAGGGTGGATAAATGATAAGTTTAGGCTCAGGAGAGTACTCGAAGGGGTATCTAATGTGGATAACCTAAAAAGACTTATCCTTATTTTCATGATCACTTAGTGAAGAGGAGTCTAATGTTACCTCATCATCTTCATCTAAGGAATTACTATTGTCAATGTTCTCAATTTATTGCACCATGATATCTTCCAAAGGGGATGAGTTTTTAGGATTACTATAAACCAAATGTTCTTGACATTCAAAGGTTAGTTCTTTTGTAATGACTTCATTGCATGCAAGGGAGTTATCAATGGTTGAAATTTCTTATTCAATAAGGTTTTTCCTAGGGGAAGAGAAACACATAAGATTCTAACAAGAAAGGGATGAATGGAGGCTAGATAAGGTGATGTTTAGGAATGTGTCTATGATCTCATTCTCTTGTTCCATAATATCTTCCTAAGGGGGATGAGGATAAGGACAAACAAGACCTACATGATTCTCAATGATTATATCTTCTTTCACCAAGATACCTTTATCACTAAAAGGAGAGGTATCGGGAGAAGAACAATAATGGTCATCATGGTTATCTATGCTTGTGTTCTCTTCTATCAAATCATTCCCACAAATAGGAGAGATATGAGGGGGGTAGTTTTAAGGAGAGCATCACTATTTTCACTCTCTTGCACTAAGAGACTCTCATAACTAGGAAATGCATTAAATGAATGACTAACATGATTATTGACTAAATTTTTCTTTAGAAACTTGGAAAAGATTAAAACTAACAGTTTTGAACAATAATCTATGCCAATGTAAGGTACAATGTTAAGACCTAGAATGAAATGCAATTTTTAGATTTCAAACAAGGTGATTTGTTGATTACACTATGTAATGATCTTAAAATGAAATGTTGTAAATGTAAATTTGGAATTAAGAAATACATAAAATGAACCATTTTAAGCCATATTTCAGTAAAATGCATGAAATAGAAGGTCAACCCACTGAAACAGATAACCAATGGTAGCAAGCAGAAGCACTAAAAAGTAGATTTAAACCCTGGAAACTACAACTTCAAATTCAACAGGGAATAAGTAGCCAATAAGGACATCTTGGTCTTGCTGATGAAAAATTGAGGTTCCAAAAGCTAGAATAGATAGCAAACAACACAAAGATGGTTCTGAGCCAAAAAACCGTAGAGGGACTAAGATGCCAAGAAGGGAATTTTAGTCCTAGTAAAGGTTTTTTTCATAAAAACAAAAAAAATTGGATTGTTTACAGTGTGTTCCCAGGTTGCCTACTCAGGGTCTTGATGTTTAGAAACATAAAAGTGTGCAAATGAATGCAATAAAATTTGACTAATAACAAGCAATTGACTGGAAAGTTGAATGTAATTTTTTCAATTTTGAATGCAATAACAATGTTCCTAAATGGAAGTACGATGATTGACAATGCACTTTTTAGTTTTTCAATGAGATAAGATGATGCACTTAGAAAGAAAAAATGCATCCTATATGCACTTTCACTAATGCAAATATGAGAAACCCTAGATGCACTTTCACTAATGCAAGATGCAATGAAGGATATGTGTAGGATCGTGATGGGCCAAAAAGTGGCGATATGATGGGTATGTGGCTGATGACTTTTTTTTCCCCAAAATTGATGAAACGAAAAGGGTTTTTAAATGTGATTCTCAACTTTCCACCAATATAAATTATGCTTTACTTTGAATTTAATAAATAATTATTATTCATTTTCTATTTGAATTACGACTAAAGTCTTGATTGATAGGCTGATTGAAAAAGATCTATAGTTTTCAAATAGTATCACATATTTTGAATCTGAAAAATGCGTCACATTCTATGCTTTGCATACTATAGGATTAAACAAAAATAAAAATTCATGAAGTTTTGACCAAGTTAAGTTGGTCAGACATATGAGTTTTTTATATTTTTTAAAAGTTGCAATAAAAATTTCATAATTAATTATTTACTTGGAAAAAAATTACAAAAAAATATGCATCACATCCAGACATGAGTCCTCTACTTATATCTAAAATATTATAAAAAAATATTAGCATTTTATTGTGGTTAGGGTGGTCAGACAAACACCTACTTCTTATTTTTTCCCTAAAATTTAAGTACTACTGCATTGAAATTTCAAATTTTCACTAAATAGATTTTTCTTTTTTTAAATAAACCTAGTAGTTTAGAAACTACATTCAATTTGCTACAGATTCTATTCTTACATGTTTTTGGAATAATATAGATAATTTATTCAAATTTTTTACATCAAGTTTCCTAACTCTGCTAAGTATTCTGAATTTTTTGCCACTTGAGGGCCTATTTTTTCCATGATGATCCTGCACATACCCTACAAGAATGAATGCAACCTATATCTAGGACCTTAATGAACTCCAAATAAAAAAAATGAATGTTCTAAAATGTCGAGTTCACCAAAATGAACAATAGGAAAATGGATGCTTTATGGACTAGGTCATATAACACCACTCTTCTCCAATTATCATTCAAGAATGCCCTAGGATTGCAAACTTGGATTAAATATCAATACAAAGGTGAGTGAATTCTCAAGAAGAAAGACCTAGCGGGTTCTTTAGGCTTTGAAGGGTTCACCACCAAGCAAAATCTTGGAAAAGACAACTTAACAATCAACTCAAAAAACCTAGTAATGCAAGCCAAATGATGGATGCAAATGACAAAGTTAAGTAAAAGCAAGTTATGATGTATGTACTTGGGAAGTATGGAAATGTGATAAGGATTTTGGAAATGCAAAATGTCGTCAAAATATGCTAGGGAGGACTAAGAATCCCTTACTGTTGTCTTAGTTCCACTACTATTTTTCAAGGGAAATGCAAAATCTTTGGATGTCGGAATAGAATCTGAAATAATTTCTACAAAATACCCTTGGGAGGACTAAGACGCCCTTATTGTTGTCTTAGTCCCATCTTGAATTTCTAAAATCTCTGAATGTGATTCTGAGGCTCAATTTTTGCACTTCTTTCTTCTCAGATCTCAGGTCCTGAAACCTCCAGGTCTGTCCTATAGGTGACTTTCTATGAAGATGACAAATTTGCAATGCAAATTTATAACTTTACAACTTTGCACTTTGAATGATCTTCAAGTCTTCAACCTAAATCTGCAAACACAAACATGCAAGAGAAGAAAAACTTGTTGATTTTTAGTAAATGGGGGTTTTCCTTGGTCAAACCCCTTGTTGGTAATCACACCTTGGAATGAAATAGAATAATGAAGGGAAATGATGAATGAACAAAATGTTATGTTGAAACTCACCAAACCCTTGTTATGAAATCTGAAAACTTGTGTAAAGTGGCTAGCATGAATGTGGATCTTGAAATGCTTGAATGCTTGATAGATCTTGATTTTTATTGCTTGCTTGAATCAAACCCCTACATCACAAATGTTAGCTCAAAAACACACATGATGCAAGAATATCCTTGATATGATGCTTAAATATTGATCATGGATCTAAATTCTTGATGAATTTCTCTTGAATGGTCTTGATCTCATAAAATTTCCTTAGGAATGGGTATGTGCAGGATCATGGTGGGCCAAAAAGTGGCAATGAGGAAAAAAACACATCTTTCATCGACCCAAAAACGCGAAAATACCGTGTTGAATTTTTTTAGGCTTGGGTGTCAGTACACACCACCAAAGCAAACACCAATCCTAGTTTTCCATATCGGATAATCCATGAAAATTGGATATCTGATCCAAATCGGATATCCGATTTGTAAAAAGCATATATATACAAAATTTGTTGTTTTAAAGTAACGGTCTACAAATTGAATATCCGATTCAAATCGGATATCCGATTTGTGTACACATAGACCTAAGGGTTAATGGTAGATGGTAGAAGTTTTAAGGGTTAAAGGTTTAGGGTTTAGGGTATATGGTAGAGGGTTTAAGGGTTAAGGGTTTATGGTAGAGGGTTATAAGGGTTTAGGGTCTCATGGTTAAGGGTATAGGGGAGAGAGATAGATGGAGTTAGTGTGAGAGAGAGTGACCTGAGAGAGTGGGATAAGGTCAGAGAGGGTGGGAGAGGGTGGGAGAGAGTGGGAGAGGGTGGTAGAGAGTGGGAGAGAGGGAGGGAGAGAGTAGAAGAGGGAAGAGAGGGAGAGAGAGGGAGGGAGAGAGCGAGAGAGGGGGAGAGGGGAAAGTAGAGAGTGGGATAGAGGATGGAGAGAGTGGATAGGGTAAGCAGAGAGTTTGAGAGAGGGAGAGGGTGAAATGGGAGAGAAATGGGAGAGGAAAGAGAGTTGAGAGAGTGGGAGAGGGTGGGAGGTTAGGATAGAGGGAGAGAGTTGAGAGAGTTGAGAGAGGGAGGGAGAGAGTGGGAGAGGAGTGGGAGATGGACTCGAGTGGGAGGAGAGATGGAGTGAGGAGTGAGAGAGAGACCTAAGAGAGGGAGAGGGGTAGGGATGAAGATACTTGAGAGAGAGAGAGGGAGGGAGTGGGAGAGATATAGAGAGTAGAGGGTTAAGGTAGAGGGTAGAAGGTAGAGGGTTAAGGGTGGAGGGGAGGGAGATAAGAGTGAGTGTGAGAGAGAGAGACTTGAGAGAGGTAGAAGGGGTAGGAGGATGAGACTTGAGAGAGAG
>VDFB02271358.1:1136518746-1136550279 GCA_007258455.2 Sequoia sempervirens | reverse complement strand
AAGGAGGAAGGATTCAATTGTAAGGAAGCTAAGGTAGTGGAACAACTTCCTACACTAATATTGAGAGGAGAATAATACAAAAATTTTATAGCTCTTTAACACTTATATAAACTTAAACAAAAATAAACATAAATATCATGCATACCAAGACACAATTATTTATGTGGGGAAAACCCTTTCGGGAGAAAAACCCCACACTCCAAAAGCCACCCAATATATTATTTAGTAAATAACAAATATTACAATATACTTGTAGAGAAAGCTTCTCCCAAGAGTATCACCACTCAAAGATCAAGAGACAACACAACCGCTATAAGACTCTTAGAAATCATCACAATATCTACCACAGTCGTAATACAATGCCCTCATAAAATAGAGTAACATTCTAGGGCAAGATACACCAAAAAATATCTACCATTAGATCTAAAATCTAATAATGAATGGTCTAGATTTACAATATATCCTTTATTTAATCTATGTCGGCCATTCTAGAAGTTTCCTAAAAAAGTTAACATGCTCAAATTTTGCTTTGTGCTACCATTGTGTACACCTATTAGTGTAACCGGGAAACATATTTATAAATATATATACATCCTATCAACAATAAACTGCATATAATTGCAAGGTTGATAGACATTTTCCCAATAAATCTCCCACTTGTCGAACACCTTGCAAGAGCAACAAGAGGGAGTAAACATTGTCTCTTTGATTGCTAGGGGCCGAAAGGCCCATAGTCTTTGAACACCATCTAAACTTATTTGTGCTCACAGGATTAGTTAAAGAATCAACAACATTCATCAAAGTCGCTACCTTAACCAACTTCATCCTACCATCTTCAACCATATCTCGAACAAAATGATATTGTATATCAATGTGCTTGGTCCTGGCATGAAATGTCAGGTTCTTGGATAGACATATCACACTTTGACTATCACAATAAATTGTCACTACACCTTGTTTTATTCCAATATCTAAACACAGTCTCTTAAGCCAAATGGCTTCTTTACAATCATGAGTAGCTGCCATATACTCTTCTTCAGTAGTGGACAAAGAACCACAGCTTGTCGCTTACTCATCCAATTGATTACACCACCAAATAAAGTAAACACATAAGCATTGGTGGATCATCTACTATCAATATCACCTACCCAATCTGTATCCACATAACCATGAATATCAAGGGAAATCTCATCTTTAGTCACATTACTATGATAACATACGGAATAATATACGGTACCCCAAAAACATCTGAAGACTCTTTTAACTGCACCCCAATGAACTCTACCAGAACTAGAAATATATTTGGAAAGAACCCCCACTGCTTGGGAAATGTCTAGTCTAGTTCAGACCATAACATACATCAAACTTCCAATTACACTCTAGTAAGGCACTCTTCTCGTGTCTTCCATCTTTGATGGGGATGTTGGACAATCTAAAATAGATAACTTTGTTCCAACTAAAACATAAACACACAATGGTCTACAATCCTGAATATCGAAACTCTGTAAAATTGAATTCACATATATACTTTGGCCAACACATAGCTTTCTATTCACTCTATATCCTTTAATTTCCATCCCAAGAATGTGTCTATCTACACCAAGATCTTTCATTTCAAATTTAGTAGCAAGTTGAGATTTTAGTTCTAAAATCATACCTTCCCTTTTCTAATAAATAACATATCATCAACATGTAATGCAATAAACAAGAAATGATCACCATCAATTTTATAATAAACACATTGATCTAATTTAGAACACTCAAATCCTAAACTTGTTGACACATATGTATCAAATTTATGGTACCACATCTTAGGACTCTATTTTAAGCCATACAAATATTTCCTCAATTTGCAAACCAATTTACTTTTACCTTTCACCACGTTGTGCTCTAGTTGTTTCATATAAATATCCTCCTCCAAATCACTATGAAGGAAAGCATTTTTCACACCCATTTTCTCAACCTCTAAATCATAGGTAGTAGTTCAATAGCAAGAAAAAATCTAATGGATGTCCTTTTTGCAACAGGAGAGAATATCTCACCATAATCAACACCCTCAACTTGAGATTAACCCTTTGCAACCAACCTTTCTTTGTATTTCTCAATACTTCCATCTGAATAAATATTTTTTCTTGAACACCCATTTGCAAACAACAGGTTTTCATCCTTCAAGAAATGGTACAAGATCCCATGTATCATTCCTTTTCAAAGATTCCATTTCTTCATCCATGGCAATCTTCCAAGATTCTGCATCATTCATACCTAACGCATCTTCTATAGATCTGGGTTCATCCATGTTATTATTCAAAGTAAAAATACATCTCCAAACATCAATTGTATACCTTTCAGTTGGTTGTCTATTCCTTGTAGATCTATGTTAGAATTATCATGCATTAGCTAATAATTAATTAATCTTTAATTGATTATTAGTCTAATTTATTATCACACACTTTAGCTAAACTGAGAAATGCTAAATATTAGTTGAGTTAATATTAGATCATTATGTCTCATCTCATGTGATGTTGACACTTGTCATGATCTGATCCCTTTCTCATTTAGGGATTTTCTCTTATAATCATTCAACCCTCATTGTAAATATCTCACAGAGAATATTTGGAGCTTTCATATCTTCTTGAAAGTCTCTTGCTTTTGTAGCTTTTTCTTGTTGAAGAATATTGCACATATTGTTTGCATATCTCTTGTGTGGAAGGTGTATTTGTTTGTAGTTTGATCTTGTAGTTTGTGGTTTTGTGCTTGTTTCACAATTCTTACATGGTATCAGAGCTGTTGAAAAAGTCAATTTTGGCTTTTGTTTTATCTGATTTCGATACGTGAAGCCAGATCTACAAGGTTTCGAAGCGGTTGCTCTTTTTCAAGATCCAAAAGGTAGCTATATTTTTGGTGCATTTTGGTATGAAACGAACGTCACCATCACACTCAGAAGGCCAAAAAACCTTAAGATCACCTGTCAAATCATCAAATTTGGTGAAGTTGGCATCTGAGGCAAAAAAAATTGGCAAGGAAGCCATACGGCCTCCCTAGCATGCAAAACGAGGTGATAATAAAAAAAATATTTCTCAATATTTTTTCTTGAACATTTTTTTTTAAAAGAAATCAAATAAAACAAATTGCTTAAAAGCACTCAAAGGGCATTGAAGGTTTTTTCCTAAAATATATATATATAGATTTTTTTTGGGTACTGAGGTACCTTCCACCCCTGAGGGTGGCAGGCCCCTTGGCCCCTGCACCCCTGCATGGTACCAAGGTAGTACCGGTTGGGGTACCATGGTACCACTGATGGTGGTGCCTTAGGCCCTATGGAGGTGGCACGGAAGGACCAACTGCCCAAAACAAAAAAAATTAATTAATATTTCTTTTAAAAATAAAACAGTTTTTTAATATTTTTTTCAAAAAATATAATATATATATATAAGTTTTTTTAGTATTTTTTTTCTTATAAAAAACAAATGAGTCTTTTCATATATTTTTTCTTAAAATAATATAATAGTTTTTTTCATGTTTTTTTTAACTTTAAAATAAAAAGCCAATTGTTTTTTGCAATATTTTTTTTGCAAAAGAAATTTCATGTATTGTACCTGGAGGAGATTTTTTCCCAACACACTATATTTGGCAAGCCTCTATTTTTGGAGGTGTTTTTGACAAATTTGGTGGAGGTCTTCTTTTCCCCCACTCAGCCCATCTTCGTTGGGATTTTCATTTTTGCACCTCAACTTCCAGAGGCCATATCTCAGCCATATGGTGGTCTTTTCAAGTGCATTTTTTATTAAAATGGGGTGGAATTTCATGCTCTTCATAGTGGTGCAGGTATTTTCTAGTTTTGACTTTTGGTTTTTTCTAGAATTATGTTTTCTCAATGCTATAATTTTTCATTTCTCATTTTTGGATATTTCGACGAGCCATATCTTCTACATCCAGACACTTTTTTGTGTGCCTTTTTTTTTAAAGTGCATTCTTTTCATGTACTTCATCATGGTGCTACCAGTTTCCTCTTTTTCTATTAGAGAAATTTTTTTCAGCATGTTGTCCTTTTTGGACTTTATGGGCTCACATTGCATGTACTTATGATTTTGTAAATGCACTAAGATAAAGTTCCTTTGTATTGCACCTGTATTATTGGAACTCTTGCACATCACTTTGTGCCTTATTGTACTTGCACTATGATATAAAGTGCCATGGGGGTTGATGTTTTCCTTTGTTTTTCCTTCATACCTTTCTTATGTGTGTGTACCTTGGTTTGTGCACCCTTTATATATGCTTGTACTTTCATGATTGCACCTTCAAATGCTCTTGGTTCCTTTTCATGCACTACATTTTGGCATTCAATTTTAGTGTACCTATCATGCCTCTCCCTTTTCAACATTATGGGGTTTTCTACTATTGGTGTTATTGCTTCCTTGGTTTCATGTTGGATTGAGCTATGTATACAGTATTTGTTCCTATGTACTAGGCAGATGTAGTGGCTAGTTACGCATGCATTTCGGTGAGATGGAGCACTTACCATATGGACACTCTTGCATTCCTATTTCTAGAGGCAAGCTTCCATTTTCACTCGATCAGTTCTTCAGACTATTGGCACTTGTGCCATCTGTATCTTTGAGTTTTTGATGTTTGGTTTGGTCTTCCGTCAGATTCAAGTAGTGTCATTGAGGACACTCATGTAGATTCTTGTCTTCTTGATCCTAATCATCATATGTTTCAGAGGAGGTTCTTCTTTTAGCATTTCAGTAGTCATTCTTCGATAGCGTTTGTAGCTTCTTCATCCTTCAGTGGTGTTCATTTGTTCATCCTTTGTTCCTATCTTTTGGGACAATATTTCCTTGTTTGGAGGCTTCTTCATTCCTTCACTTGGCTTTCATCTATTCTTGGAGTGGAGTTTTTCCCATGAGGTTTTCTATATTTCTTCGCATTATAGAGATCTTTTGTTTGTACATGGGTACCTTAGTTTTCCTTGTTTGTCAGGACCCATCATGCATTATTTTTATGGTTTTTACCTAGTCCCTAAGTTCATCTTAAGGGGGGTTGTTAGAGTTATCATACATTAGTTAAACTTAGGAATGCTTTATTAGTTGAGTTAATATTAGATCAGTATGTCCCATCTCATGTGATGTTGACACTTGTCATGATCTAATTGCTTTCTCATTTAGGGCTTTTCTCTTATAAGCATTCAACCCTCATTGTAAATATCTCACAGAGAATATCTGGAGCTTTCATATCTTTTTGAAAGTCTCTTGCTTTTGTATCTTTTTCTTGTTGAAGAATATTGCACATATTGTTTGTAGATCTCTTGTGTGGACAGTGTATTTGTTTGTTGTTTGATCTTGCGGCTCATGATTTTGTGCTTGTTACACAATTCTAACAATCTATGAACAAGTTGATTTGGAGGTTCTTCCTCCTCTTCTAAAGATCCAAAGCTAGATAAATTCTCCTCAACTCCTTGTCTATCCTTGGGCCTTGATTCAACTTTCTTAGGTGTAGAAGGAAATTGAATTGCATCTTCCTGTTTAATTTTTTCTAGCTGCAATGTAACAGAAAAAGGCTTAGTTTCTCTAAAATTCACACTTCTACTATGCATTACCTTATGTGCAACAAGATCCCAAATCTTGTATCATTTCACACCATATCTATATCCGATGAAGATACATTTCTAGCCGTGTTCTCCAACTTTTTTTTTCTCCTTTGGCACATGTGTATATGCCTTGCAACCAAAAACTCTAAGATGTCTCAATGTAGGCTTGCAACCTAACCATTCCTCTATAGATGACTTATCAAAAAGAGCCAATGTAGGAGACCTATTAATCAGGTAATAGGCAGTGGCAATAGCTTCAGCCCAAAACCTTTGTTCTATGCCAACACCACTCAACATACTCCTAGCCTTCTCCATCAGTGTCCTATTCATTCTTTCTACAACTCCATTCTGTTGTGGAGAATACAGAGTTGTCTTCTATCTATGAATACCACAATCTATATAGAATATATCAAAATCATTAGAGAAAAATTCACTGCTTATCAATCCTCAAACATTTTATTTTATTTCCAATCTACAACTCAACCATTACTTTAAGTTATTTAAATTGACTGAAAACTTCACATCGACTCTTTAAAAAATATACCCATGTCCTACTATAATAATCAATAATTGAAACATAATATGTGGATTTACCAATCAAAGGAACATCTACAATACCAAACAAATCATAATGAATAAGATCCAATACACCACAAGATTTATGATAAATTGAGTAAAACTAAATGTAGTTTTGTTTTCCATAAATGCAATGCTCACATAATTCAAATTCAAGATTACAATCAGATAGACCTTCAACAAGGTTATTATTTTTCAATGTCCTTAGACCCTTTTCTCTAATGTGGCCAAGTCTCTTGTGCCATAACATAGTTATCTCTATAAGTAACTTTTTCTCAAAAGAAAGAGCAGCCTTGGGTATCCAAAAGCCATGAGCATCTGCTGAAGGTGAAACCCTCACTTCTTCCACATATTTTCTTTTCATCAAAGTACTATTGCACTTAATAGTGCATGCATCTAGCTTATAAAATGTGCCATATCTAACACCTCTAGCAATCACCATAGCACCTCTAACCATCTTCCATCCTGCATCAAAAAATACTACCTACACACCTACATCTATTAGTTTGCTCATAGATAAAAAAAAATTGTGCTAATCCAGGGATATGCAACACAACAAATTAATCCTTTTTATTCTACCATTAGGAAACCTAATTTTAACTCTACCACAACTAATAATGTCAAAATGAGAATCATCACCCAAGAACACCTTACCTCCATCAAATCCTTCATATTCACAAAACCAATCTCTATTAAAGGTCATATGAAAAGATGCACCTGGGTCAATTAACCATGCATCATTACTTGCACGAGTTTCCAAAGCTACAAGGAATGCATTAGGATCTTTCTTCTCAGACTCATAATCAAAATCTAATTTCTTCTTTTTCTTCTTATATTCTTTTTTGAATTCTTTATGAACATGTTTAGGCTTACTACAGTTCTAAAAAAATAACTTTGGACTTTCCAGGAGATTTATATCTCCCCCTGGACTTGGATTTGTCACGCTTCTCATTCTTCTTTCCTTTTTCCTTAGGTCTTCCATGAACATTCAGGGCCTCCTTGGAAGTGATGGATACCTTCCTCCTCATCTCTTTAGAAATAAAATAACCCACCGCATCTTTGGTCTTCAAAATAACAAAAGTACTCCCAATATCCATAACAAGAGAATCCCATGAATCAGGAAAAGAACAAAGAAAGATCTGAAATTTCTCTTCCTCGTTCATTTTGAGACCAACTAATGCAAATTCAGCCACCAGCATATTAAATGCTTCCAGGTGATCTATGATTCATCCACCTTCCATTCTCAAGGAAAATAACTTCTTCCTCAAGAAAATCTTGTTCACTAATGATTTGGCTTAATACATATCACCAAGCTTCTTCCATAGTTTCTACACAAAGGTCTCCTCATGGGCATTAATTAAAACAGAGTCTTCGAAGCACAATCTAATTAGACCAATGTCTTTACGGTCCATAACATCATATTGAGTAGCCTGAGTAGGATCTACATGCCTTGAAACATTCTCATCAACAGCATCCCACAGATCTCGATCTATCAACAAATCCACCATCTTCAGCTTCTACATTTCAAAATTATTTCCAAAAATTTTATCCACCTCTATTCTCCTTAATGAACTTGCCATCTAAAAGTTCATGCAACAAGATCATAAAGTGTCTTCTACACAAGCTCCCACTCAAATTTGGATTATTTCAAAAAACCCAACAACCCACAACTGAAACCAAAGGTGATCAAGCTTTGATACCACTTGTAAGGAAGATAAGGTAGCGGAACAACTTCCTACACTAATATTGAGAGGAGAATAATGTAAAAAATATATATATATATATATATATATATATATATATATATATATATATATATATCTTTAAAACTTATAGAAACTTAAACAAAAATAAACATAAATATCATGCATACCAATAATTCTTTGCTAAATTTATTAAACCAAACTCCTTCCTAGAAAGATCTTATGATTCCTTTCTAACCAAAGCTGCCAAGGGATTAAGGAGGATCCAATGCTCCACACCACCTGAAGGAAGAAGGCTTCGATTGAAGACCTCCCTAAACTTCTCCAAAACTCAACCAGAGACTAAGAATGTACAAAAGCATGCTTCCAAAAATCCCACCATAATTGTCAAATGTCTTTAGATAATGAACACTGCAAGAATAAATATGAAGAACATGACTCCTCACTATTTCCAGAAAGAACAAAAATGGAGGGTCCCTGAAATCCTCTCTTCTGAAGGTTATCCTAGGTGAGACATTGATTTCAAGTAAAAATCCATAGAAAGAAGTTGCATTTCGGCCAGGTATATTTATTCCACACATTCTTCCATGACATCACTTCCATCCCCCCATATTTTGAAGGTTCAACTCCTGATACCCAGAAGCCACAAAAAAAACCCCTCTCAGGTCTAGACTCTAGGCCAAGGTATTTCTCCCCTTTAGAGAGCTACAAACTCTATCTACTAAAATCCCTTATAACTCTTCCTGATCTTTTTCTAAACCTCTAGTCATCAACTCTGAAGGATCTTCCATCTAGACACCTCCACAAGCCCCACTCTTTTAGTATTTTTCAAATCTACAACTTGAGACCAGCCAACCTCTAAAAAAAACTAACAAGGAGTAGGTAAATGGGGGTACATAGACAATATTTGAGGAAAACCATCTAAAGATAAATACCAAAAAGGAGCATTTGAGCCCTTGTTATAAATCCAAAACAAGCCCTTCTTAATCAAATTGGCGCCCTTTTTTAGGGTGTCTCAAATCATAAAGCCCTTAGCATTAGACTAACTCTAGGTAAATCCTCCTTTGCAACCTCCTTTAGATACTTGAAGGAAATAATCACAGCCCAAGCTTGGTCTTGGCTAATATACCACTACCAATAAATTTTAGCTTCCAAGGTTTGACCTCTTAGGCTAGCCTATCTCAACCCAAGGTTTCCTTCCTCTTTTGATCTACAAATAGTATCCCACTTAACCAAAATCCACTTTGATGAAGCCAAATTTCCATCCCAAAAGAATTTCTTGTTAAACAGGCATAGGACAACTAAGAGGAGGTGTGAATTAGTTGTCATGAAATTTAAACTTAAACACTTCAACACTTATTAATTCCACAACCACACTATTATGTTATTAACTAAGAGCATGAAACACAAATAACAAAAAGTAAATAAACACAATGAATACTAGATTTTTACATGGAAAACCCAATGAGGGAAAAACCACAGTGAGGGTTAGCTCACAATATAAAGATTACAAATTGAATACAAAGGCTCACTGCCCAAAAGAGGACTCACTGTCCAAGTACAAAGGCTCACTGCCTATAGAAGGGACTCACTGTCCATAGAAAGGACTCACTATGCAACAAGGAGGCTCACTGCGTATAGATACAAAAGAGAACAAAATATCCACCACAAAAATTAACACACACTCAGAAGATTGCATAAACCTTTAGCTCACTACCCTCAACACAATGAAGAACTGTTGTATCAACTTACTCACACACACACTTCTGCTCTTATGATTTGTGGCTCACTTTCGTCACTTTGCATCACACTATCATATAAATCTTCACAATTCAACTTGCTTTTCTACCATGCTCATCCTTAGAAACTTTCTCCAAGGTCGGCCACAATTACCTCAATTCATAAATTCAAATTAGTTCAAAAACTCAACATTCCCGCGGTGGAAAGGAATGAGAGTGGAGCAATAAATAAATAAAAATCAAGATCAAAAATAATATCTCGAATCAACCACATGCTTCCTTAATTAAATTTTATTCTTCGAATGAAGTGTAGACACTAGGCCAGCCAAACCTAATGAAAACACAAAATAACATTGATTTACATGCTTCTGCACAAGAAGATGACATGTGGTTTCCACAAAACATTTCCTTATGTACGAGAATACATCTCAGAACCTTCCAGATACATCTGCAACACAAAAACAAACTTCAATCACTAAACGCCTTTCACCAGTCCATCCAAACTATATAAACTCACACTGAAATACTAAAACATGACTTTTGGATCACCAATCTTCAAACCTCTTTTCCAGAGCATAGAAAATACCTTCACAAGACATATTCTAGATCTGCAAGATCTAAAATGAAATAGAGGACTACAAAGCAACAATATTTCTCCCAGTCCATAGAAGACCAACTCTGCTAGAACAGTTCACATACCGGTGAACATAACTTTCACATACCATCACACCAAAGGCTAAAACTTAGGATATATCACCTCTAAATCACCATTATCAAACCTTTAGATATGCACAAGCATAGGATCAACACAAGAGAAATGAAGAGAACATACCGGAGCACATTCTAAACACTTTCATCATTCTAACTTCTCTTCTTCATTAATTTTCTCAAAAGAACTTGGAAACTTATCAAACCAACACATCTACTACATCATAAAGATAGTGCCATGTACTCATAGCATATCAGTAGCATCCCAGCTATACATGTACAATTTGCAACATTCTAAATTGTGTTGACATCAATAACAACATTATGACAACACCACCAGACTAGCTCATACTTGCAACAATCTCCCCCTTTGTCATTGATGGCAACACATGATGTGAAAAACCATCAAAGATAAACAATTTACACAATATCCCAAGAGAACACCTTCTCTTTTTCTACACCTATTCTTTTTCTACACCTATTTTTCACGTGGCTTTCTCTCCCCCTTTTACATCAATGGAAAAGATCAATAATACTAATTACTTCCCCTTAGCAGTACACTCATACTACAACAATGAAAACCTTTTCTACTCTTCCTGCAGAGTAGACCCATTTATCAGTCCAGATAAATGAAGAATGTGAGAATTCATTGGACTGATGCACCTTCATGTGCACCTAGTTAGGAGGTCCAATGACCCCCAACCTCTATGTAAGATGCTCAAAAGTATCCTTCGGAAGACCCTTATTAAATATGTCTGCAATTTGTTCCTTTGTTGTCACATACTCCAATCTGACTTCATTCTCTAGCACTTTTTCTCTCAAGAAATGATACTTGATAGATATTTGTTTTGTTCTTGAATGTATAACCGGGTTCTTTGAAATGTTTATTGCACTTGTGTTGTCACAAAAATAGGAATAGGCTCATCACATACCACACCAATGTCTTTCAGTGTTTGTTTCATCCACAAAACCTATGTGCAGGAGGATGTTGCAGCAATATATTTTGCCTCTGCAATGGACACAGAAACTAAGTCTTTCTTTTTATTCAACCATGAAACTAATCTTCCACCAAGAAAGAAAGCACCACCACTAGTACTCTTCCAGTCATCTACACATCCATCCCAATCAACATTTGTATAAGCACTCAGGGTGAAATCATCACTCTTAGGGTACCATACTCCATAATCTAGTGTACCTTTAAGATATCTAAATATCCTCTTTACAACTGTAACAAGTGCTTATTTAGGATCTTCTTGGAATTTGACAACTAAACATATTACATGCATAATATATGATCTAGTAGCAATAAGATACAGCAGTCTGCCAATCATAGATTTGTATTTTCTCTAATGAGTCTTTGCAGATTCATCATCTTTGTTCAATTTACATCCAGTTACCATAGGAGTACAAACCGGTTTCGAATCATCCATCCCAAACTTCTTCAACAGTTCTTTTACATACTTAGATTGTGAAATGAATATCCCTTTATCAGTTTGATTTAGTTGTATACCAAGTAAGAAATTCAATTCACCAATCATAAACATCTCAAATTCTTTTTGCATCTCTTCAACAAGCTTTTTACACATGCCTTCATTTCCACCAAAAATGATATCATCAACATATACAACTACTATCAACATTTTTTTACCTTTCACTTTGAAGTAAAGATTGATTTCAGGAGAACCTATGTTGAATCATTGCTTTGCCAGGTATCTATCCAGTCTTGCATACCAAACTCTAGGAGCTTGCCTCAGTCCATACAATGCCTTCTTTAACTTACAAACCATGTCTGGTTTGTCAGATAACTGAAATCCTTCAAGTTGCTCCATGTACACCTCTTCCTCCAATTCAGCATTCAGAAATGTTTACTTAACATCCATCTTATACACTTTGAAGTCCTTGTGAGCAGAAAATACCAAAAACATCCTGATAGCTTCCATTCTGGCCACAGGGGAAAATGTTTCTTCAAAATATATTCCTTCAACTTTTCAATATCCTTTGCATACCAATCTTACCTTATTCCTTACAATTTCTCCACTTTCATTTAGCTTATTCTAGAACACCCATTTCAAGCCAATCACATTTTTATTCATAGGCCTAGGGACTAGTTCCCATGTCTGATTATTTTCTATCTATTGTAATTCTTCTTTCATAGCTCTCATCCAACTCTCATCTTCACTAGACTTATAGATTTGGGTTCAATTTTAGATAATAGACACAAATTTACCTTAGCTCCAACTTTTCTTCTTGTCTTCACACCTTCACTTTTATCTCCAATTATCTGATCCTCCAAATGATTCTTCTATACATACTTAGGAGTCCTAATGATAGGTTTTGATTCATTTACTTCTTCTTCTTCCACTTGTTCTTCTTTCTCTTCTTCTTCCTTCTCCTTGTTTTCTTTAGGTATATGTCCACAGATAAGATCATCAAGTTCAGCTTCACTTATCTCAATAGGTCTACGTATGTCTTCATCAACTTTCACATTAGCACTTTCAATAATCTTTCTAAATCTTTTGTTAAAGCATTTGTATGCTTTGCTAGTAGTAGAGTATCCAAGAAAGATTCCTTCATCACATCTAGCATCAAAATTTCCAAGATTTTCATCATCTCTTTTAATGTAGCATCTGCTTCCAAATAACTTGAAATACTTCATAGTAGGAGTCTTACTAGTCGATAACTCAAAAGGAGTCTTTGTGTCATTGTATACGATTTGAACTCTATTAAGAACATAAAAATAAGTATGTATCACCTCTCTCCAGTACACATCTGGTACATTTGATTCTTTCATCATGGTTCTAGCAGCTTCCTATACAGTCCTATTTTTCCTTTCAACTACTTCATTCTACTGAGGGGTTCTCAAAGCAAAAAATTATCTTCTTATGCCATGTTGTTCACATAATGCATTAAATTCACTAGAAGTGAATTCTCCACCTTTATCAGATCTCAAACACTTGATTTTCCACTCTTTCATTGAACACCTTAAACCTATCTAGAGCCTGAGTCTTTTCTTTGAGAAAAGCAACCCCATGTCATTTGAGTATAATCATCAATAAGCAACATGAAATATTTGTTACCATTTAGGCTTCCAGTTCTAGTTGGACCATAGAGATCAGTATGAACTAACTCTAGCATTCTAGTAGTAGAATGCTCTTTTCCCTTAAAGTTGCATCTTGTTTGTTTCCCCAATTGACAACTTCTACAGATAGCATTAGCAGGTCTTGTGATTCTAGGCAGTCCTCGAACAATCTCCTTTGAACTGATCTTGACCAGGTTATCAAAATTTACATGTCCCATTCTCTGGTGCCATAACCAACTTTCACTAATTTGAGATACAAGGCAATGACTATCAACTCCCTTTAGCTGGTAGATGTTTCCATGAGTTCTCCTTCCAACAACAATAATATCTCCATTTTTGGATCCTTTTCTGTTTTCCCAGGTATTGTTCTGAAACACAAGTTTGAAACCATTGCTACACATCTGACCAAAACTCAGTGGTTATGCTTCAAACCCTTCACATAATATATATCATCATTATTGTGCACTCCATCAAAACTAATTGATCATTTCCCACAGATCTTAGCTCCTGAATCATCACCAAACATAACTAAACCACCATCATATTTCTCAAGTTTAGTGAGCTTACTCTTATCTCCGGCCATGTGATTTGAACATCCACTATCAATTACCTAGTAGTCTTCATCCTATCTTGCATAAAAAGTGGTAACCAAAGTACCTTCCATCATATTTCTCTTATTCTCTGGAGCCTTCTTTCTTACATATTTTCCAGGGTTAGTGGATACAGATTTACTTTCCAAAGCTAAGAATAAGCATTCACTATCATCAACCATATTCTTAGATTCATCATTAGAAATTCCTGCTTCTTCTTTAACATAGCACAACTTCTTATATTTCTTATCCTTCCTATCCTTATCCTTATAATCCTTGTTCTTCTTATGCATAGCTCTATTAGGACATCTTGAAGCATAATGACCAATATTACCACAACTGAAACATTTAAAGGGTAACATTCCTTTATACTTTCTAGTGCCTTTCTTCAACTTCCTCTTCCAACTCATCAACACCATCGCTATCATGTCATCCTCAATCTTCATTGCCTTAAATTTTGTTTTTGTCTTTTCTTCCATCTTGTCTTCTTTCCAAAACTTTCTCATCTCAAATGCTTGTAAGGTGTCGAACAATTGTTCCAATGTGTACTTCTTACGATCATACACCTCTTCAATAATTGAGATCTTATCACTGTAGCAATATGGTAGGGTGATCAGGATCTTCTCAATTATCTCTTCATTTGATAGTTTTCCTCTTTGATTTCTAACTTAATTTGTAGTCAGTTCAACCCTCTGAAAGAAACTTGTAAATTCTTCACCTTCTTCCATTTTCAAATTTACAAATCTGTGCTTTGCCACCAGCTTCTTTGTCAATTTCACTCTTTCATTTCCTTCATACATGTCTTCCAACTTCTTGCATACCTCATATGCAGTATCTAAAGAAAGAACCTTAGCTTGCTCATTTTTAGATAACCCACTGCAAATAGCATACTTTTCCTTCTCATTTTCTTCATAACTAGAAATCTCATCTGCAATAATAAGACCACCAGACGGCTATGTATACTTTTCCTCAACAGCTTTCTAGGTTTTGAAACCAAGAGAGATAATATTTCCTTTCATCTGTCACTTCCAGTCATTATAGTCAGTTCCATCAAACATAGGGATCATCAACTTATGTGTCATCAGATCTTCCTTAAGTGGTTAAGCTCTAATACCAATTGTTAAACAGACACAAGACAAATGAGAAGGGGGGGTGAATCAATTGTCACAAAATTCAAACTTAAACACTTCAACACTTATTAATTCAACAACCACACTATTTTTTTATTAATTAATAGCATGAAACACAAATAACAGAAAGTAAATCAACACAATGAACACTAGATTTTTACGTGGAAAACCCAATGAGGGAAAAACCATAGTGAGGGTTAGCTCACAATATAAATATTATAAACAGAATACAAAGGCTCACTACCAAGGGCTTACTACTGAAAAGAGGACTCACTATCCAAGTACAAAGGCTCATTACCTACAGAAGGGACTCACTGTCCAATAGGGAGCCTCAATACGTACAAATACAAAAAAGAATTAAAGATTTACCATAGTAATTAACACACATTCACAGGATTGCAGAAACCTTTAGCTCATTGCCTTCAACATAATGAAGAACTATTGTCTCAACTTACTCGCACACATACTTTTGATCTTATGATTTGTGGCTCACTTTCGTCACTTTGCATCACACTATCATACAACTCTTCACAATTTGACTTGCTATTATACCATCCTCATCCTTAGAAACTTTCTACAAGGTCAACCACAATTACCTCAATTCATAAATTTAAATTAGATCATCAACTCAACATTCCTATAGTGGAAAGGAACGAGAGTAGACCAATAAAAAAACATTTTTCAAGATAAAAAATAATATCTCAAATAAACCACATGCTTCCTTAATTAAATTTTATTCTTCAAATGAAGTGTAGACACCAGGTCGGGCAAACCTCATGAAAACACAAAAGAACATTGATGTACATGCTTCCCTGCAAGAAGATGACACGTGGATGCCACGACACACTTCCTTATGTATGAGAATACATCTCAGAACCTTCCAAATACATATGTAGAAAAAATACAAACTTCAATCACTAAACACCTTTCACTAGTTCATTTAGACTGTATAAACTCACACTGAAATATTGAAACATGACTTCCAGATCACCAATCTTCAAACCTCTTTGCTAGAGCACATGAAAGACCTTTAAAAGGAATATTCCAGATCTACAAGATCTGAAATGAAACAGAGGAGGACTGCAGGGAAACAATATTTCTCCCAATCCACAAAAGACCAACTCTGCCAAAACAGTTCACATACTGGTGAACACAAATTTCACATACCATCACACCAAAGGCTAAAACTCGGGAGATATCACCACTGAATCACCATTATCAAACCTTCATATCTACACAAGCATAGGATCAACATAGGAGAAATGTAGAGAACATACTCGAGCACATTCTAAACACTTAAATTATCATTCTAACTTCTCTTCTTCATTAATTTTCTCAAAAGAAGTTGGAAACTTATCAAACCAACACATCTGCTACATCATAAAGATAGTGCCATGTACTCACAACATCTTAGTAGCATCTTAGCTATGCATGTACAATATGCAACATATTGAATTGTGTTGACATCAATGAAAACACCACTAAAGTATCTCATACTTGCAACATTTCCTTACAAGATCTTCTAAGTCTTTAATTAAATTAAAAGGAGAAACTTGCACAAAGCACCTATAGATAGGAAGAACTTAGACCATATCCTTCAACACCAAAACTCTCCCTACACAAGAGAACCACTGTGTCATAGAAAATTGGACCCTCTTGAGAAAAGAGACAATTTCACACATAATTGGACCCACTTTTGAGTTCCTTCACATAATTTACCCTTCAAAACAACATTTATAGGCCCCTTAGACCCATTAATTTTGATCTAGAGGCTCGTTTTACCTGAGAAATCATATAAAACCCAACAAACAACATTTAATTATCTCATACCTTGAAAACCCACCTTCAAATAGCAGTAGTGGGACCCATTCACCACCTTGGGTGAATGAGTCCCCTCTAGTGGGACACATTCGCCAAGGGTGGCGAATGAGTCCCCTTTGAGGGAAAATTCAAATTTAAGTGGGAATTTGATCAATTTAACTTTAATTTCTAGTTAATGTTAGCCTCTTAGGTCTAAATAACAGGAAAATAAGGTGTTGCTTATAAATACTCATTTCAAGTCATTTCACACATCTTTCTTATCTTTCTGTCATTTTTCAAGGGAAATTCTTAAATTCAAGTCTTACACAACAAGTTTCATTACCAAAAGTTGAAGTTTTAGGGCAGCAAACTAAGGTTTTTGCAGGTCTTGAAGCTCACTCTCTTGGTCAAGATTCAACATTGCAAAGGGTTGACAATGGATGCCTATGGTGAATCATGAAGAAATCTAGGGTGAGGAAGTGCAACTAGCCACTAAATCACACCTAAGGACTTGGTTTCATATTGATTCCATCTTCCATTTTCACTTTATCTTCATATTAAGGATTGCATTTTGTTTGTTTATCATTTGCATGTCATTTCATTCCTATTTTTCATGTGTTGTAAGGTTTCTAGGGTTGATATCTTACATCATATGAATCATCTTTGCATTTCTTATTCTAGATCAATAGAATAGGGTTTTTGTCATGATTCAGACTTTCCTAGTCTTTAACACATCTAAGGCTATGGTTTTATGTAGATTTTTCTCCATTCAAGGTTTAATTACCCAACTAGGGATTTGACCAAGGAAAACTGACCATTAGAAAAATTATAATTTTAAGTTGTTTTGCAAGAATTTTCTAAGATCTGAAGTTGGGTTTCCATCAGAAATTGTTTTGCAGGTGTCAAAGTGCAAAACATAAATTTGAAGTTGCAGAAATTCCAAAGTGGATTGATTCACCATGTATGGTGAATGAGTCCCTCCTGAGGTGCAGATTTGAGTCAGATGTAGATCCAGGTTCCCAACTGATAGAAAACAACTTTTGTGCAGAAAATTCCTAACCTGGGACTAATTCGCCCAAGGTGTCGAATGAGTCCTAGTCAGCTCAAATTTCGATTTCATCAATTTTCGAGATTTTTTCCCAATCTTCTTTGATTTTCCAAGTGCACACATTCTGAAAAACAACCTTTTGTTTAGTTTCATTTTCATTTGTGTCCATTCTTTGAAGCTCTTTGCAAAAAACACTGTGGTTTCAAACATAACTTAGATCTTAGTTTTGCATTCATATTCAATCATATAGATCACCTAATTTCATTTATTTTACTTCATTTGGCTTAGACAACATCTCACATAACATTATTTGAATGAACCCTTAGCATTTTTGGGCCCTATCTCTCTGCTTTTAGGTGAAAACCCCTAGAAGAGCTAGAGAAGTACATAGGAACCAAAAATCTATGGTTTAGCCACATGTGGGTCCAATGATTATCCTTCACCTCAACCTTATCCAACACTTTTTCCAAGTCCCCTAGGTAAGGATCAAATAGAAATTGGGATGCCAAGATACACCAAAGGAAGAAATCTAATCTAGAATCTAAGAATTTGAGTAATCTGATGTTGGATACACAAAGTCTTAAATTAGATTAGTTAAAAAAATTTAAATACACATCTCTCTATTTATCTATTCTATATGAAAAAATCAATATAGACACTAGAGATTAATATCTCTTAATATAGTTTAGATAGATGTATTTTTTATATTTATACTAGTATCTATAGATATGAATAGCAATAACTTATTTTGAAGCTTCCTAAAATTCATATATAATAGATAAATAGAGAGATGTGTTTAAGATATACTTGTTTTGAAACTTCCTAAAATTCATCACTCAATAACACATCTAAACTTAATCACATTTAACATACAATGAACAATCATAATTAAAATTTCCAGTGATCAAATGTCAAGTGAAACATATATATGAGAAGATTTCATTTTATTCAAACCTCCTGGCACTTTTATTCTAATAATTCTCTCTATCACTCTTATCACTATCAAGCATTGAAGTATTAGAGCATTATCAAACATTATCAAGCATTATTAGTAATTCATCTTTATCATTTTCAAGAATATGCATCATTCATATTTGAGAATTTATCATTATCGTTGCATCAAGTAACATTATTGTTCTTTCATAGTTTGTTAATTTGAAGAGTAACCAATAATCAATAAAATCAAGGTCTTAGCCATGATGACTTTGCTTGCTATCTAAATTCTATATTCTAAGCCAAGATCCTGAACTTCATTATTTGATTGTCATATTTTGAGTTTTTCATTGTTGATACTTGTGATTAACATTTTCATCATCCACAATTTCTTACAATTTAGTTGGTCATGTTTTGTACTTGTTATGTTTGTTGTGTGTTTTGAATGACTACCTAGTTAGTTATTTTTAATTATAAATGGGTGAGGCCAAGAGTTCCATATGGTTGGATTAAGTTGATCACTTATAGGACTCAAATATCCTTTAGAGATTCTTGTAGAGTATTCAAGGATTCACTAACCCTCCATAAGTGGTAGAATTTTATAAATATAATTTTATATCAAAATGTATAAATTGTTACATCTAAGTCCTTGTAAAAAAAAATTATTCATATTATGAGACACTCTCATGATGGGTTATAATTCACCCACATATGTGGTGTGAATGTAATATTATCATTTGATATTTCTTGACGTTTGAGTTGAATGTGTATGGTGTTTAGTGATGAACTTAACATGTTTAGTTAAGTCCTATAAACATGATTTGGAAGTATGGTTTTTTTAATTTTAGAAATGAAACATGTATAAAGGTAGATGTACTATTTGAATATGTTGTATAATTAAGAACAATTGTAATTGTGTTATAAAGTGTCAACTTTCTTTTAGGAGTTAAGAACCTTTGCATACCTTGTCATATTTTTCTTACATGAAATCAATGCTTGTGATTAGAGTAATAATTTGATTTAACTTGTTAATGTGGTTTTTGAAATGCCCATTATGGAAAATAAAACATTCCATGATTAATTCCTTAGGTCAAACCATTTTAATAATGTGTTAAATGAGAAAAAAATGTTGTAATTTTGTACATTGTTATATCCTTGCTTAGTCTTAATCCTTTCCTTGTTTTGTGTTTTCATGGATCATTTCCCATCTTATGATGTGTTAAGTTATTGTTGAGTGCTTAGGATTTTTGTTGGCTTGATGTTATGCTCACATCCTTCTCTTTCTTTAGTGAGTGCTTGATATATTATTCTTGGACATGATTTTCAAAATTAAAAGAGAAATCTACCTCATCATAGTGTCATGACAGTGACCTTGAACCATGATCAAGTAAGTCTTCCACTTATGTTTTCATGATTAGTGTATAAGTATTAAATACTTTAAGTTTCATTTTGTTATTTAATGGAATCTCAAGTATGTAGGTGTGTAATGTGTCATGTTGATACTTATGTATCATAAAAATAAATCTATTAGTATCGTGGAAAAAATATTAGGGAACTACATAGAGTGAATCTACACCACACAACCATTTAAAGTTAGAGTGTTTCATATGCTTCTCAACTATCTCATAGAGCTTCTTGAAAATAAGATAACAACATCCAGTGTTAGTAAGCAATCTCTAACCATGTCAAACATGGTTGGAAGATTGAATCCAATAATTGAAGTAGACTAATAATGCTTACATGAATAGTTGTATTCATTATAACCTTTTATTTGTAGTTAGGGTTTCTTGAATGTTATAAGAATTACGATTAAAAAAATCATTTCTTGTGAATGAATAATATTAATGTTCACAAGTCACCATAGTTGTCCAATAACACTAAAAATTATAATTAATAATAACTGACAAGATTAAATAGCATTGGAATGTTTTAATTTTAAATTCATTACTTTAGTGACTATGTAATAATAACTTTTTATATGGTTATGATATTTAATTGAAGCAATTATACTGATGGAATTTATTTTGCACTTGACATGAATGCTTCTCAAGATGATATGATCAAAAACAACTTATGTGATATCCAAAATAAGAACTTTGCACTAATTTTCCATCTCGAATATAAAAAATATTTTGCATATTATCCTTTAGAAATTTGTGGTTGGTTTGAATTTATGCAAACATTAATAATGAATAAACTATTGCATATATTTTTTATCTAAATTGATTTTATATTGTTGAATATATCTTCTTGGTCATATTTCTCCGTACTATCTCTCTTCTTCCTCAAAGTTATGTTTTGTATTCAATGCTTCCAATAAATGATAAATTGGCCAATGCTCTTTATAATTATTTCATTACTTAAGATTTTGTCATTCTAATAATTGAACACTTAAAACTCCTTGTATCTATGTACTTCATCCACAATACTAATTGTGTGTATGAAATATTGGATCAATTTAAATGAAATCAAACACATGTTAATAAGACATTAAATCAAAGAAGCTGAAACAAAAGAAACATAAATATGCAAACTGTAACAGCAGCTTCTCGAAACCATCTTATCCTCCTCTAACTTCAGCATTTTGTTGCTTCGAATGGCTCTCAGACCAGCAGATCCAACTCAACAAAAAGACAGCATGAAGAACGAGAGATAAAATGCATATTATGCTAAATGCAAATCTATGCTAATATGAAAGTACGAATGTGATGCTGAAAATGATGTGAATGCATAAGCTGATTGCCTGAACGTAGGTATGCATATGTAAGTGCATGCGTGTGAATGTGGGTGGGTAACCAAGGCTTGGATTTGCACGGGCTTTTATAGAATTTTCGAACGAGTTTGATTGGCTGAATCGATCGACGGTCCGGATTAAGCTTGTTTCAAACGGACGGCGGGAGATTTTCGAAAGTGGAAGATGGAGAATGGAAGGTTTCCCATTTCTTTGAATTTTGTCATTGAGTTTCGAAGGGAAACTTCCATTTCGAAAGATGAGATGCAAATTTGGAAGGGCGAGTTAGCATGAGTTAGAAATTTGGGAAGTGGAGATGAAAATGGAAACCCACATAATTAAATAAATTATTTTAATTATGTTTTAAAATGAAAATAGGGTGAGGTGGAAAATATTAAATTAAAATATTTAATATTTAATTGGGGAAAAAGAATATTCCATTATTCAAATATTCAAAATATTTGAACTTTAGGATAGACTGATAATTAAATGTAAATAAATTATAAAAATTTATTTAATTTAATCAAGCGAAAGGTAAAAGATGAGATGAAGAAGATATTCTATTATTTAAATATTTAAAATATTTAAACTCTAGAATAGGATGATAATTAAATATAAATAAATTATAAAAATTTATTTAATTTAATTAAGCGAAAAGATGCCGGTATTGGCATGGTGTCTGGTTTAAAGGTGGCATTGTTGTTCTTGCCTGCGTTCAAACTCCCGTTGGGGTGGTATTGTTGAATGGTTGTATTCCGGTTCATAGCTCCGGTCAAAAGCGTTTACCCCTTGAATAAAAAATTAAGCGAAAAGATGGAAATGTTAGTAATTAATTTAATTAAAGGTAGAAGAATTAGAAGATGAACGATATAAATAAATAATTAAATTTATTTATATGTAGATGACATTAGAGAATTAATTAAATAAATCATATTTAATTAATTAACAAGCTTAATCATGACCATTTTTAGACGTATACATTTTGCCCCTCTTTGAAGTGATGTGTAAAACATATTGCTTCAAAGAAAATAAGATTTGTGCCCCTGATGTATTTCGATGTTGCTGCTGATGATGCCCCCTCGGGAGGTAAATCACGGATGAGGATATGGATTACGAAAATTTTGTTAAACAATCGGTATCAGATAATGATATTCTGCGGAGGAGAGAGTGATTTAGCTCCCGACAAATGATGTAAAAGATGCCCCTGTTGAAATGATGCCCCTTTTTGATGGAAATGATGATATGATGATGAACTGATAACTTTGCTTCCCAAAAATAGAAAAACAAAGAGTAAATGATTGATAAAGTGTTTGATAAATTTGCTTTCTGCGATAGAAAACAAATAGTAGATGAATGATTTCCTTTTTGATAAATTTGCTTTCTGCGATAGAAAACAAATAGTGATTGATGGTAGATCAGATTGATATGGTATCGAGCTAGATAAATTTGTGTATTGGTTTGCCTGATAGGATTGATTGGGTGATATGGGTCTGTGATATGATGCACTGGTATGAGTCACTGATATCGGTCACTGATATAGTTCACTTGATATGGGTCACTTTGATATGGTTCGCGATTGCATGATGTGAGGCATTGATAAATAGAGAGATTTTGATTGATCATTTCAGAGTCGAGGTGTGTCGGGACCACGTAGAGATCTTGGGGCAGGAGATGCAAGAGGCAGTGATGATTTTTTTTTTTTTGATGATATGATGTGCATTTATTTCTATATGTTAAGGATTTTGATATGCATTTTAATGATTTGATGACTAACATGATATGCAAGATGATGTTTTATATTATGATGATGCGTACTGATGATGTCATGTAGGTGAATGACTTATGCATAAATGGAAATGTATATATGGAATGTTTGTTTTTGGATTTTTCAATGTAGATAAAGGATGACAAATGAATGTTTGTTTATGATATGCATTATGAATTTGCAAAATGAATTGATATGGAAAATGATAGGATGATTAACGATATGATATGAATGCAATGTTCTGCAATGATGATTAAGTGAAATGATAAAATGAAATGCAATGATAATGACATGTATGAAAATGATAAGTGATATGAAATGAACTGCATGGTAAGATATGATAACGAAAATGATAATGAATGAAATAATAGTGAATGTATAAAAGGAACATGAAATGAATATGAAAATGATAAAGTGTTAATGAGATGAAGATGATAGAGAAACTAAATGATATGCAAATGAATGATAAATGATAAATGATAATGCAGGTGAAAGGTGATGACGAAACAAATGTTCAAATGTCCTCCACAAGCAGTCCAAAGAGACATGACATCCATTGATGTGATTATTATCCTTTCAAAACTCGGGTGCAAATCCACTATGCAGGTATGTATAAATGATCTAAAATGAAATGCAACTAAATACGGCCCGATACATTTGTTGAGAGCTTGTTGGATATATTTTACAGAATCATCGCAGGTGCTGGAAATATTTGGAGTAATAATACAGCATCGGAAGTCCTTTTGACCATTATTTGAAATTACAGCACCATGATTTTTAATATATAAAGTGACACCTGGCATCTGGGTATAATTGAGCGAGGGAATGCAGGCGTTTCTTGTGGCGAGACGAAGACTAACCTGTCACGATTAAATTTGGGCTATTATGACGATGAATCATCACGTTCACGGTATATTTTGTAGATAAATGATTAACCTCGGACAATGAACAAAGAAAAAGTCGTATCCTCTTTCCTGCGCCACTCCTGGTTCGATGCTTCAGGTGTGCTCGGAGAAATGATATTGAAGATTAAACAACCATTATTTAAAAATGGACCTCTTTAATGATTCAAACATTAATTGGTTGAGATCGTAAATATGAGTCATGATAAGGTACACAAGCTGAAGAAACTCTTTGTGATATGGATCAATGGTTAGGTTGTTTGTTTCTTGCGTGAGATTGGCAGTGTGGTATGCTTCTGGATTTGAAGTTGATTGCCCCAATATACTACGTTTTTCCCTATGATTATCGGCCTGGCTGTTAGTGAATAATAAATGGCCCTTGATAAGACGTTATATTTCGAGGAAAATGATGATAGCATGGTCTTGGTGTGACCTAAGATGATGATGGAAAAGATGCATGAAAAAGAAGGATGAAAAGTTAAATGCAGAACATGAACTAATAGATGGAGAGCTTCCAAATAGCGTCTGTTTTCCAGATTTTCACTATTTGTTTTTATTGCATTTTTCTTGTCAATAGACTGCCTGTTTGCCAGGTTTTCACCCTATGACTTTTCTGATTTTTTGGAATTTTTGAATTTTTTGAATTTTTGAATTTTGAATTTTTGAATTTGTTTTTTCGGAACTTCGCGATTTTTTGGTATTTCGCCGAGGACTTTTTCCCGATTTTTTAATATTTCTTAAAGGACTTTTGATTTTTTATTTCTTGAGGACTTTTTTTTTCTAATTTTTTGATATTTCGCCAGGACTTTTTGATTTTTTTTTTTATATTGTTTGGAGTTTTAGGATTTTTTTGATATTTTTTAGGTTTTGGTGCATATTTTCATGACTTGCACTTACGATTTTTTTTGATATTTCTTGAGGGACTTTTTCACCGGATTTTTTTATATTTTTTCGGGACTTTTGAGTTGCTGAATCCTTTGCTTGAGTTTCGATGGTAATTGGCCAAAATCTTAGACATAATACTTCTTCAGATGCATGTTGTTGATCGGCTCGTCAAACAGGTCCCCTTCTGACGTTGATAGCTTGTAGGCTCCTGAACCATAAACTGTGATAACTACATAAGGACCTAGCCAATTTGGCTCGAACTTTCCTTTCTTCTCTCTGTCTTGTTGATTGCGTGGATTCTCTTTCAGAACGAGATCACCCACCTAAAAGGTACGTGGTTTTACTTTATGGTTGTAGCTACGAGACATCATCTGTTGATAAGCTTTCAAATGATCAGCAGCCCTTTGTCTCTTCTCATCTAGAAGTTCCAGTTCTTGGAGTTGAGAAACTCTGTATTCATCATCTATCGTTAAACCTTTCAATGATACTCTGAGTGAGGGAATCTCAACTTCTAAGGGCAATATTGCTTCTGCTCCATAAACAAGAGCAAATGGTGTTGCTCCTGTTGGCGTGCGGATACTGGTTTTGTAGGCCCATAGAGCAGGATTGAGTTGAACGTGCCAATCCTTTCCTGATGTATTCACAGTCTTTTTCAAGATTTTCAATATGGTTTTATTTGAGGCTTCTGCTTGGCCATTCCCTTGTGGATAGTATGGTGTTGAATATCTGTGCTGTATGTGGAATCTTTCACAAAGTTCCTCAACATCCTGATTTTTGAATGGTCGTCCATTATCTGTAATAATGGAGTTAGGAATGCCATACCGACAAATGATATAGTTGAGTATGAAGGAGGATATTTGTTTGTCGGTAACTTTAGTAAGAGGGACTGCCTCAATCCACTTGGTGAAATACTCTGTTGCTGTGATGATGAATTTATGCCCGTTTGATGAAGAAGGGTGAATCTTGCCCACTAGATCTAAACCCCATTGAGAAAATGGCCAGGTTGGTGTAAACGGTTGGAGTTCTTGTGCAGGGGCATGAATGAGATTCCCATGGATCTGACATTTGGAACATGTTTTCACAAAAGTGAATGATTCCCTCTCCATTGTAGGCCAATAGTAACCCATTCTAATCAGTTTTTTAGATAAAATTGATTTTCGGGTAATTACCACGGCGATGCCATGAACTTCTTGTAAAACGCCGAGATTCCTGCGTTCAAAGACAACCGAATTAAAATGCCATCAGGGCCACGGTGATAAAGGGAGTGTCGTGATATGAGGAGTATAGGCCAGTTGGAGATAAATTAAAATTTTGGTTATGGATAAATCGGTGGTAAAGATGTAGTGCTGAGATAGAGTATAATTTTTGGAAACGCCAGGTGAATGGGATCACCAGAAGTGACAAATGATTTGGCTTTCAGGGGTATCATATGCAGGTGTAAATGATTGTTCCACCAGAAATTCGTAACGATGCTGAGTTTATCGGAGTTGTAACAATGATGCGATTGTAGCCATAGCGTCAGCTACTTTATTGTCAAGCCTTGGAATCTGTGTAAATTTGATGTCCACAAAATACTTCTTAAAGTCATCCACCATCTTTTTATAAGGTAATAGTTTTTCATCTTTGGTTTGGTAGTCATTATTGATCTGACAAATGACCAATTGTGAGTCACCATATACCTGTAACTCTGTTATTCTCCATTCTAGTGCTATCTTGAGTCCAGTGATTAATGCCTCATATTCAGCTATGTTGTTGGTGCATGGGAACATTAGCCGATATGAACGAGGAATGGTATGTCCTTGAGGGGTGACAAAAAGTATGCCTGCTCCCGAACCATGTTGAGTGAAAGAGCCATCAAAATATAAGGCCCACGTTTGTTTAGATTCTGCAGTGAAGACATTTGCATCTGGAAATTCAATGTGCAAGGGATGATCTGCTTGTAGTGGTGCCTCTGCTAATTGATCAGCTATAATTTGTCCTTTGATGGCCTTGCGGTCAACATAGTGTATGTCAAACTCACTTAGAATCATTACCCATTTTGCTAACCTTCCTGTCAATGAGGCCTTGCTCAACAAATACTTGAGTGGATCAATCTTCGAAACCAAATTAACTGTATGGGTTAGCATGTAATGCCGAAACTTTTGTGAAGCAAAAACTACTGCCAGACAAGCCTTCTCAATAGAAGTGTAGTTGAGCTCATGACTTGTTATTGTTCTACTGATGTAGTAGATTGCACATTCCTTCCCCGTAGAGTCTTCTTGTGCTAGCAGTGCCCCCAGAGATGTCTCCGTTGTGGCAATGTACAAGATGAGTGGTCTGTCTAGATCTGGTGATATGAGAACCAGTGGAGTCATTAGATATTCTTTGATTTTCTGAAAAGCCCATTCACATTTGTCATCCCACTTAAAAGGAACATTTTTATGCAGTAGATGTGTGAATGGTAAACTCTTGTCAGCCAATTGTGCGATGAACCTCTGTATAGATTGAAGTCGTCCTTGTAGTGATCTTAGCTGACTGATGTTCTTTGGTGGGGGCATTTCCATGATTGCTTGAACTTTTTCCGGATCTACTTCAATTCCTTTTTCTGAAACAATGTACCCCAAGAGTTTTCCAGACTTGACCCCAAAAACACATTTCTTCGGGTTAAGACGAACTTTGAATTTTTCTAATCTTGCAAATATTTTGGACAATACTTCAAGATGTCCTTCTCTGGTGTATGATTTTGCTAGTATATCATCCACATAATCTTCCATGAAGACATGCATCATGTCATGAAAAATTGTAGTCATGGCTCTTTGGTAGGTAGCCCCAGCATTCTTTAGACCAAAAGGCATGACATTCCAACAATAAGTTCCCCATGGACACGTGAAAGTTGTTTTCTCTTGATCTTCAGGTGCAATCTTGATTTGGTTATATCCAGAAAAACCATCCATTAATGAATACATGGCATGGCCAGCTGTCAGATCAACTATGGTGTCAATATTCGGTAATGGGAAATCATCCTCAGGACATGCTTTATTAAGATCTTTGAAATTTGTGCATATTCTAACAGTTTTATCTAGTTTGGATACAGGTACAATATTGGAGATCCATTCTGCATAGTCGATTGGTCTGATGAAGCCCACATCAAGAAGTTTTCTCAGTTCCTCTTTAACTAATAATGCAACATGAGGGTGCATTTTTCTGAGTTTTTGCTTTACCGGCTTGACCCCTGGTTTGATAGACAAATGATGCATGATAAGATCAGGATCCAAACCAGGCATGTCAGCATAAGACCATGCGAAATTGACTTGGTTTGCTTTCAGGAATTCCATAAACTTTGGTATTTCTTTCTCTGTCATAGATGCGGCTAACTGCAAAATTCTTGGTTTGTCAGAAGTCTCGAAATCGACAGCATTTGTAGACTCAATCAGAATAGGCAATCGCTCATGGTAGTGCTCCGGGAGAGTGTCAAAATTCCCATCGTCTGGTGCCTCTAAGAGGTTTTCACCATCAGATACGCTCTTTATTTTATCTTTTATTTGATCTAATACTGCCAAATTCTGGTTTTCACCATTAGATCTTTCTTTTTTGTTTTTATTTTTGCAGCTAGGAGACTTGACACTCTCCTGATCAAAAACTCTATGTCAAAAATCACTTGTGGAACAATCATTCGCATCCTCTATGGAAAGGAAGTTTATGATAGCTTCATCACTTGGAAACATAGGTATGTTAATAGATTCCGTAAAATCCCAATCAATAAGGTCAGGATGGAGTAAAGGTAGAGGGTCGTTAGGTTGTGTGAGATCGGATATGGTTATGGTCATGACAGAGTGGTCTGTAGGATCCGAGGTATAAGGTGGATCAATGATGATACTGTCCTCATGATGATCTTGTTCGTTTGGATCTGATTCAGTATCACTAGAATCATAGTCGACCTGTGGTTCGGATTCTCGCGGTTGGGACCCTGAACCTTGTCCTTCAATTAGAGTTGGGGCATACTGGTGTATTACATCAACCTCTTCGTCTCTCCAAAACTCATCATTGTAAATGGTGTCCCATTCATATTCAGCAAAGTCCGTATCAGAATTATTGTCTAGGAAATTCTGAATTGTTGCCAAACATGTCTCTTGTGAATCTGAGCTTTCTTGCAATGCAAAGACGGTGCTATGCAGTTGTTTTTCTTTGGAGTGATTTTCATAACCCAATCCAGTTTTCTCTTTTGCAGCAAGTCTGCGGAGGTGAATGGGTTCAATTACTCCTTCCTTCCTTTTTCCAATAGGTCCCTCATCATAACCCATCTTCTGCATGATTAAATATCCTTTTCCATATTTATCTGTGGGTAATTTGACATTAGAAACTGCTTCATCTTCATCTTTATAGAGCCAATTTAAAATTTCAGTATCCTCCAGGTTTTCCATGGGAAATTTTTCTTTGATGAATTGCCCATTAAATTTTGTAATTGGCTCTATTGGCATTTGCTTTGATGTTGATGCTGCTGAAATTTGATGTTCTCTAATAGATGGTTGTCCATGTGATCGGGGTGATGTAGGTAAATTGACAAGACAAAGAGAGTATTCTCCAACTCCATGATCCTTGAATTTCATCTTTTTTTCAAAGCTATTGGTCAATTGACTGATTTGTGTATTAATCTTTAGAGAAGTACTAACATGAGCTTCCCAATTATTAGGGACCAAAGTATCTTGACTAACCTTTATGTTGGTGCAAGTTTGAGTGTTGGAATTATCAGCAGGTATCGTGATTTCTTGTCCATCATAAGGAAACTTGAGACATTGATGGTAAGTTGATGGGACGGCTTGCATTTCATGGATCCAAGGACGACCCAACAAAATGTTATATGCCAGATCACGATCCAGTACTTGACAAAAAGTATTCTTTATAACAGGGCCCACTCTGATTGGCAGCATGATTAGACCTTTGGATGCTCTTTCTTCATCATCATAAGCTTTTATGGTAATCTTTCTTCTGAAATCAATGGAGTCCTCAGAAAATCCTAAGGCTTTGACCACCTTCAAGGTACAGATGTTCAAACTAGCACCTCCATCTATTAGAACCCGTCTGATGCGAAATTTATGGACCATGACCTCTAAGTACAAAGATGAGTTGTGAGGATGGGTTATGGAAACATCATCTTTATCAGAAAATGAAAGACAAGTGGGTGAGGATAAATTTCCTACCATGGCTTGAAATTGATTCACATCCAAATCAGTAGATACATTGGTTTCAATGAGGGCCTTTTCAAGAATTTCTTTATGGGCTGGAGAAATCTTTAATAGTTCGAAAATAGAAATTTGAGTGGGGGTTTTTCGAAGTTGATTGACCAAATCATATTGATGTTGAGGTGGAGGTTCAGTGGATCTCGAGGAGGTGCCTTTTAAGACAACTTTGGCTTGTGCTCTTGTTGTTGCGTTGACTTCTCGATATTCCTCCTTCTGTTTGACTTTTATGACATTCACCCGCTCATCGTCCGCATAGAGATGGTTGATTATATGGTCATCATTGATGTGATTTACTTCTTTGTTTGAAGACTCACCTTTTTGATAATTAGGTAAAGGATTGCGAAATGCTTGGTGGTCTGCATTGGTTTGTTGATTTCCTTCTACTGTGATGATGTCATTATCAATTAAGTCTTGAATGGCATTTTTCAAGGCTTGGCAGTTGTTGGTGTGGTGACCTTTACATCGATGGTAATCACAATAGTATGCTTCATTCCATGATGGAGGCTTTACACTGGGTTCAAAATTTTGTTGAGGCGGTAAAGTAATGACATTTTTGGCCATCAACTCTTTGAATGCGGATTCTAGGGATTGACCCAATGGAGTAAAAGTTCTTCTATTGGAGAAGAACGAAAATCTTTGCGGATTTGAATTTGAAGTGTTCCCTAAAGAATTGCGATTGTTATTATTTCCTCGGTAACCCTGGTTATTGTTTGAAGTCCCTTGATGGGAAGTGGGATGCTGACTTGCATTGTTCCTCTGAGGAGGATTATTTCCGTGATTTGCAATTGAGTTGATATTATTGTTGCGAGTGTTTGGGGTAGTGAGGACGAATGGTTTGGTTGAAGCGTGATTTGCATCCACAACACCATCATTCACCATATTTTTGTTTTGGGTCTAGAATTTGGATTTGTCCTGATTATGATGGTGGGATGAGCTAGGGTTTTCTTTGTCATGTTTTATTATGCCTTTCTTGACCAAAGCACTTTCAATGGTTAAGGCATCTTCAATCATTTTCTCAAAAGAAGAAGGACAATGTAAGTTCAAGTGATAGCTCATTTCTGAGTTTAAACTGTTGATGAAAGTAACCATCTTTTCTTTCTCTGGAACAGGACGTGGGTATCTGGCAAACATTCTTCTC
>VDFB02271358.1:1136467359-1136518646 GCA_007258455.2 Sequoia sempervirens | reverse complement strand
AATGTATAAAAGGAACATGAAATGAATATGAAAATGATAAAGTGTTTATGAGATGAAGATGATAGAGAATCTAAATGATATGCAAATGAATGATAAATGATAAATGATAGGACCCAGCCGAAATGATAGTGCGGGTGAAAGGTGATGATGAAACAAATGTTCAAATGTCCTCCACAAGTAGTCCAAAGAGACATGACATCCATTGATGTGATTATTATCTTTTCAAAACTCGAGTGCAAATCCACTATGCAGATATGTACAAATGATCTAAAATGAAATGCAACTAAATGAAACTGACCATTTTGTTGAGCTTGTTGGTATATTTTCTGGAATCATCATAGAGCGCTTTTAAAATGTTGGAAGTATGTACAAGCATCAGAGGGGAAATTAGCACCAATGATGACCTGAGTACAACTTTCATGATTTTTAATATAGCAAGTGAACACAAGCATCTAGGTATAATTGAACCGAGATGACCTGAGCATTTCTTACGTAAATAGACAAAGACTAACCACTATCTGATGCAAATTTGGAACTGTCATCAATGATAAATCATCACGTCTTGTGACATATTTGCAACCGATAAATGATTAACCTCCAGACAGCAGACAAAGAAAAAATCATCCTCTTTCCTCGCCACTCTAGTTCAGTACATCATCGAGTGTGCTCCAGAGAAATGATATCGAAAATTAAACAACCATTATTCAAAAATGGACTACTGTGATTCCAAACATTAATTCAGATTTAGAGATCATCCAGATATGAGTCATGATAAGGTACGCAACTAAAAGCTACTGTGATATGGATCAATGGTTGGTTGTTTTGGTTTGAGTTGGTTGTTTTGTTTTGCGTGATTGGCTTCGATGTCATTGTCTTACCGTTTGAAAGTTGATTGCCCCCAATATGCCCCACGTTTTCCCTAGGTATCGACACAACTTGTTGAAGTGAATAATAATCAAGCCATGATAAGACATTATCGCTCGAGGAAAATGATGATAGCATGGTGCTGGTGTGACCCTAAGATGATGGAAAAGATGCATGAAAAAGAAGGATGAAAATTTAAATGCAGAACATGAACTAATAGATGGAGAGCTTCCAAATAGCGTTTGTTTGCCAGATTTTCACTATTTGTTTTTATTGCATTTTTCTTGTCAATAGACTGCCTGTTTGCCAGGTTTTCACCCTATGACTTTTTCTGATTTTTTGAATTTTTTTGATTTTTGGATTTTTGGATTTTTGAATTTTTAGTTGTTTTTTTTTTTCAGGACTTTCTGATTTTGATATTTCAGCCGGGACGCCGCGGATTTTTTATTAATGACCCTGTGGGGACTTTTGATTTTTATATTTCTTCGGGACTTTTTCCTTTTTGATATTTCTTCAGGACTTTTTTTCTGATTTTCATATTGTTTTGAGGACTTTTACTACGATTTTTGATATTTTTTTCCAGGACTTTTCTGATTTTTTTTTTATATTTTCCTTGACTTTTTTCTGATTTTGATATTTCTTCAGGACTTTTTCTGATTTTTTTTTTATATTTTTTTCAGGACTTTTTCTGATTTTTTTGATATTTCTTCAGGACTTTTTCTGATGATGATGACCATCTTAGACATAATACTTCTTCAGATGCATGTTGTTGATCGGCTCGTCAAACAGGTCCCCTTCTGACGTTGATAGCTTGTAGGCTCCTGAACCATAAACTGTGATAACTACATAAGGACCTAGCCAATTTGGCTCGAACTTTCCTTTCTTCTCTCTGTCTTGTTGATTGCGTGGATTCTCTTTCAGAACGAGATCACCCACCTAAAAGGTACGTGGTTTTACTTTATGGTTGTAGCTACGAGACATCATCTGTTGATAAGCTTTCAAATGATCAGCAGCCCTTTGTCTCTTCTCATCTAGAAGTTCCAGTTCTTGGAGTTGAGAAACTCTGTATTCATCATCTATCGTTAAACCTTTCAATGATACTCTGAGTGAGGGAATCTCAACTTCTAAGGGCAATATTGCTTCTGCTCCATAAACAAGAGCAAATGGTGTTGCTCCTGTTGGCGTGCGGATACTGGTTTTGTAGGCCCATAGAGCAGGATTGAGTTGAACGTGCCAATCCTTTCCTGATGTATTCACAGTCTTTTTCAAGATTTTCAATATGGTTTTATTTGAGGCTTCTGCTTGGCCATTCCCTTGTGGATAGTATGGTGTTGAATATCTGTGCTGTATGTGGAATCTTTCACAAAGTTCCTCAACATCCTGATTTTTGAATGGTCGTCCATTATCTGTAATAATGGAGTTAGGAATGCCATACCGACAAATGATATAGTTGAGTATGAAGGAGGATATTTGTTTGTCGGTAACTTTAGTAAGAGGGACTGCCTCAATCCACTTGGTGAAATACTCTGTTGCTGTGATGATGAATTTATGCCCGTTTGATGAAGAAGGGTGAATCTTGCCCACTAGATCTAAACCCCATTGAGAAAATGGCCAGGTTGGTGTAAACGGTTGGAGTTCTTGTGCAGGGGCATGAATGAGATTCCCATGGATCTGACATTTGGAACATGTTTTCACAAAAGTGAATGATTCCCTCTCCATTGTAGGCCAGTAGTAACCCATTCTAATCAGTTTTTTAGATAAGGTCAGTCCACTCGAATGAGTACCACAGATGCCACCATGAACTTCTTGTAAAGCTTTGTCAGATTCCTCACGTTCAAGACATCGGAGTAAAGTACCATCAAGACCACGGTGATAAAGGGTGTCAGCGATGAGGGTATAGCGAGCGGATTGGAAGATAAAATTACGTTTTTGGTTATGGGATAAATCAGGTGGTAAGATGTCGTCTTTGAGATAAGTATAATTTTTTCCGTACCAAGGTGAATCGGATCCTACCAAGTGACAAATGATTTGGCTTTCAGGGGTATCATATGCAGGTGTAAATGATTGTTCCACCAGAAATTCATAACGATGCTGAGTTTCTGGGAGTTGTAACAATGATGCAATCGTAGCCATAGTGTCAGCTGCTTTATTATCAAGCCTTGGAATTTGTGTGAATTTGATGTCCACAAAATACTTTTTGAAGTCATCCACCATCTTTTTATAAGGTAATAGTTTTTCATCTTTGGTTTGGTAGTCATTATTGATCTGACAAATGACCAATTGTGAGTCACCATATACCTGTAACTCTGTTATTCTCCATTCTAGTGCTATCTTGAGTCCAGTGATTAATGCCTCATATTCAGCTATGTTGTTGGTGCATGGGAACATTAGCCGATATGAACGAGGAATGGTATGTCCTTGAGGGGTGACAAAAAGTATGCCTGCTCCCGAACCATGTTGAGTGAAAGAGCCATCAAAATATAAGGCCCACGTTTGTTTAGATTCTGCAGTGAAGACATTTGCATCTGGAAATTCAATGTGCAAGGGATGATCTACTTGTAGTGGTGCCTCTGCTAATTGATCAGCTATAATTTGTCCTTTGATGGCCTTGCGGTCAACATAGTGTATGTCAAACTCACTTAGAATCATTACCCATTTTGCTAACCTTCCTGTCAATGAGGCCTTGCTCAACAAATACTTGAGTGGATCAATCTTCGAAACCAAATTAACTGTATGGGTTAGCATGTAATGCCGAAACTTTTGTGAAGCAAAACTACTGCCAGACAAGCCTTCTCAATAGAAGTGTAGTTGAGCTCATGACTTGTTATTGTTCTACTGATGTAGTAGATTGCACATTCCTTCCCCGTAGAGTCTTCTTGTGCTAGCAGTGCCCCCAGAGATGTCTCCGTTGTGGCAATGTACAAGATGAGTGGTCTGTCTGGATCTGGTGATATGAGAACCAGTGGAGTCATTAGATATTCTTTGATTTTCTGAAAAGCCCATTCACATTTGTCATCCCACTTAAAAGGAACATTTTTATGCAGTAGATGTGTGAATGGTAAACTCTTGTCAGCCAATTGTGCGATGAACCTCCGTATAGATTGAAGTCGTCCTTGTAGTGATCTTAGCTGACTGATGTTCTTTGGTGGGGGCATTTCCATGATTGCTTGAACTTTTTTGGATCTACTTCAATTCCTTTTTCTGAAACAATGTACCCCAAGAGTTTTCCAGACTTGACCCCAAAAACACATTTCTTCGGGTTAAGACGAACTTTGAATTTTTCTAATCTTGCAAATATTTTGGACAATACTTCAAGATGTCCTTCTCTAGTGTATGATTTTGCCAGTATATCATCCACATAATCTTCCATGAAGACATGCATCATGTCATGAAAAATTGTAGTCATGGCTCTTTGGTAGGTAGCCCCAGCATTCTTTAGACCGAAAGGCATGACGTTCCAACAATAAGTTCCCCATGGACACGTGAAAGTTGTTTTCTCTTGATCTTTAGGTGCAATCTTGATTTGGTTATATCCAAAAAAACCATCCATTAATGAATACATGGCATGGCCAGCTGTCAGATCAACTATGGTGTTATTTGGTAATGGGAAATCATCCTTAGGACATGCTTTATTAAGATCTCTGAAATCTATGCATATTCTAACAGTTTTATCTGGTTTGGATACAGGTACAATATTGGAGATCCATTCTGCATAGTCGATTGGTCTGATGAAGCCCACATCAAGAAGTTTTCTCAGTTCCTCTTTAACTAATAATGCAACATGAGGGTGCATTTTTCTGAGTTTTTGCTTTACCGGCTTGACCCCTGGTTTGATAGACAAATGATGCATGATAAGATCAGGATCCAGACCAGGCATGTCAGCATAAGACCATGCGAAATTGACTTGATTTTCTTTTAGGAATTCCATAAAATTTGGTATTTCTTTCTCTGTCATAGATGTGGCTAACTGCAAAATTCTTGGTTTGTCAGAAGTTTCAAGATCAACAGCATTTGTAGGCTCAATCAGAATAGGCGATCGCTCATGGTAGTGTTCTGGGAGAGTGTCAAAATTCCCATCGTCTGGTACCTCTAAGAGGTTTTCACCATCAGATACGCTCTTTATTTTATCTTTTATTTGATCTAATACTGCCAGATTCTGGTTTTCACCATTAGATCTTTCTTTTTTGTTTTTACTTTTGTAGCTAGGAGACTTGACACTCTCCTGATCAAAAACTCTATGTCGAAAATCACTGGTGGAACAATCATTCGCATCCTCTGCGGAAAGGAAGTTTACGATAGCTTCATCACTTGGAAACATAGGTATGTTAATAGATTCCATAAAATCCCAATCAATAAGGTCAGGATGGAGTAAAGGTAGAGGGTCGTTAGGTTGTGTGAGATCGGATATGGTTATGGTCATGACAGAGTGGTCTGTAGGATCCGAGGTATAAGGTGGATCAATGATGATACTGTCCTCATGATGATCTTGTTCGTTTGGATCTGATTCAGTATCACTAGAATCATAGTCGACCTGTGGTTCGGATTCTCGCGGTTGGGACCCTGAACCTTGTCCTTCAATTAGAGTTGGGGCATACTGGTGTATTACATCAACCTCTTCGTCTCTCCAAAACTCATCATTGTAAATGGTGTCCCATTCATATTCAGCAAAGTCCGTATCAGAATTATTGTCTAGGAAATTCTGAATTGTTGCCAAACATGTCTCTTGTGAATCTGAGCTTTCTTGCAATGCAAAGACGGTGCTATGCAGTTGTTTTTCTTTGGAGTGATTTTCATAACCCAATCCAGTTTTCTCTTTTGCAGCAAGTCCGCGGAGGTGAATGGGTTCAATTACTCCTTCCTTCCTTTTTCCAATAGGTCCCTCATCATAACCCATCTTCTGCATGATTAAATATCCTTTTCCATATTTATCTGTGGGTAATTTGACATTAGAAACTGCTTCATCTTCATCTTTATAGAGCCAATTTAAAATTTCAGTATCCTCCAGGTTTTCCATGGGAAATTTTTCTTTGATGAATTGCCCATTAAATTTTGTAATTGGCTCTATTGGCATTTGCTTTGATGTTGATGCTGCTGAAATTTGATGTTCTCTAATAGATGGTTGTCCATGTGATCGGGGTGATGTAGGTAAATTGACAAGACAAAGAGAGTATTCTCCAACTCCATGATCCTTGAATTTCATCTTTTTTTCAAAGCTATTGGTCAATTGACTGATTTGTGTATTAATCTTTAGAGAAGTACTAACATGAGCTTCCCAATTATTAGGGACCAAAGTATCTTGACTAACCTTTATGTTGGTGCAAGTTTGAGTGTTGGAATTATCAGCAGGTATCGTGATTTCTTGTCCATCATAAGGAAACTTGAGACATTGATGGTAAGTTGATGGGACGGCTTGCATTTCATGGATCCAAGGACGACCCAACAAAATGTTATATGCCAGATCACGATCCAGTACTTGACAAAAAGTATTCTTTATAACAGGGCCCACTCTGATTGGCAGCATGATTAGACCTTTGGATGCTCTTTCTTCATCATCATAAGCTTTTATGGTAATCTTTCTTCTGAAATCAATGGAGTCCTCAGAAAATCCTAAGGCTTTGACCACCTTCAAGGTACAGATGTTCAAACTAGCACCTCCATCTATTAGAACCCGTCTGATGCGAAATTTATGGACCATGACCTCTAAGTACAAAGATGAGTTGTGAGGATGGGTTATGGAAACATCATCTTTATCAGAAAATGAAAGACAAGTGGGTGAGGATAAATGTCCTACCATGGCTTGAAATTGATTCACATCCAAATCAGTAGATACATTGGTTTCAATGAGGGCCTTTTCAAGAATTTCTTTATGGGCTGGAGAAATCTTTAATAGTTCGAAAATAGAAATTTGAGCGGGGGTTTTTCGAAGTTGATTGACCAAATCATATTGATGTTGAGGTGGAGGTTCAGTGGATCTCGAGGAGGTGCCTTTTAAGACAACTTTGGCTTGTGCTCTTGTTGTTGCGTTGACTTCTCGATATTCCTCCTTCTGTTTGACTTTTATGACATTCACCCGCTCATCGTCCGCATAGAGATGGTTGATTATATGGTCATCATTGATGTGATTTACTTCTTTGTCGGAAGACTCACCTTTTTGATAATTAGGTAAAGGATTGCGAAATGCTTGGTGGTCTGCATTGGTTTGTTGATTTCCTTCTACTGTGATGATGTCATTATCAATTAAGTCTTGAATGGCATTTTTCAAGGCTTGGCAGTTGTTGGTGCGGTGACCTTTACATCGATGGTAATCACAATAGTATGCTTCATTCCATGATGGAGGCTTTACACTGGGTTCAAAATTTCGTTGAGGCGGTAAAGTAATGACATTTTTGGCCATCAACTCTTTGAATGCGGATTCTAGGGATTGACCCAATGGAGTAAAAGTTCTTCTACTGGAGAAGAACGAAAATCTTTGCGGATTTGAATTTGAAGTGTTCCCTAAAGAATTGTGATTGTTATTATTTCCTCGGTAACCCTGGTTATTGTTTGAAGTCCCTTGATGGGAAGTGGGATGCTGACTTGCATTGTTCCTCTGAGGAGGATTATTTCCGTGATTTGCAATTGAGTTGATATTGTTGTTGCGAGTGTTTGGGGTAGTGAGGACGAATGGTTTGGTTGAAGCGTGATTTGCATCCACAACACCATCATTCACCATATTTTTGTTTCGGGTCCAGAATTTGGATTTGTCCTGATTATGATGGTGGGATGAGCTAGGGTTTTCTTTGTCATGTTTTATTATGCCTTTCTTGACCAAAGCACTTTCAATGGTTAAGGCATCTTCAATCATTTTCTCAAAAGAAGAAGGACAATGTAAGTTCAAGTGATAGCTCATTTCCGAGTTTAAACTATTGATGAAAGTAACCATCTTTTCTTTCTCTGGAACAGGACGTGGGTATCTGGCAAACATTCTTCTCCATCTCTGGAGAAACGTAACGAAAGGTTCACCCAGTTTCTGTGTCATTTTACAAAGATCTATCATGGTGATCTGATGTTGTATGTTGTAGGTGTATTGTAATATGAATAAATTAATCAACTCTTCAAATGTCCTAACGGGAGGTGAGATTTTGGATAACCATTCCATAGAGTGTACTCCCAGACTTCTAGGAAATAACCGCATCAAGTAAGTATCCTCGTAAGCAAACTCCAATGTCATGTTTCTGAAGTCTCTAACGTGATCAATTGGATCCGTTTTCCCATTATAGCGATCAAATTTTGGTATTTCGCAATGCTTGGGAAAAGGAATCATGTTTAAACTTCTGTCAAAAGGATAAGGACATATGTCCTCCAAAGTGTATTTCTTTGTGGTTGTTCCCCCTTGTAATTCTCTAACTTGTCCTTGAAGTGCCTTGAGTTGTTGGGTCAAGGCACTAAGATCTGAAAGAGGTGTCTCTTCGGGTTTGTTTTTCAATTTTTCAGTGTCAAAGTCATGAGGTAATTTAGCCCCTTGTTCGGCTAGATAGCGAAAATATTTTTCCTTATCTCGCTGCAAGATCTTCTCAATGGCTTTATGGAATTTTGGATCTTGTTCAGCTTCTCTAAGACGTTCTTCTTCTTGTTCTTCATCACTATCCACTTGATGGGAAGTATTTTCTTCTTTATCGTCCATGTTGTTGTTAAAAATTGGATTTTGATTTATGCTGAAAATGGGATTACTGTTTTCTCCTTCTTCTTGAATGTTCTGAATATGACTTTCTTTTTGGTTCGTATCCTTCGATTTATTGTGCTGAGATCTTGTGGAGATAGGCATATGTTTTTTTTGAAAATTTCCTCTAAACTTAGATCACAGTTTTTTGACTAGTGCAATGGTGATGATATCTTGATCTGATAAGATAAGGTAATCTTATGATATGATCAAGAAAGCTCCTAACTTATGGGTTGTAGCTTCCAAAATGATAAAGGATTTCAGAATCCTGTTGGGGAAACTTGAGCCCAAAAATTAAAAAGTTGTTTTGAAGGGTGCACTCTAAAAGATTTGGATCTTTGTTTTTAAGGAGACTTTCTCAAGATCTTTGAAGAATATGACTTGGGTGTGAAGGATATTCGATGGAAGGTTGGGGTATGTTGCCAAATTCAAGAGGTTGGTTATGATTATGCCGTTATGATAGAGCTCTTCTTTGATAATAGGCTCGGGAATCTAAGGGATCTACAACATATTCATCAGTGAATCCTCTAACAAACTCCTGATATCTGTGAAGGAATCCTCGATAATGAAGCAAAACTTGCCTACTTTTGTACAAGAATTTCCTCTTTTGTAGTGTTTTCTTGTATCCTAAGAGTTTCTTAGGTTTTTTGATTCTCTTAGAGACTGATTTCTTGGGAAACTTTGTTGACTTCCAATCCCTAAGCATGGAGAAAGGTATTTGGAAATGTTTTTGAAGCAATGATATGACAAAAACTCCTAAGTGGCTTTCAGTTGTTGTTCTTCATGTTTCTTTTGAATGATCTCTTTATCTGAATTAATGTAATGGAAGACACAACAAACATTTTTGAAAACAGTTGTTCCTTAAAGCCCTATACTAACATGAAGTGTTTGATTAAGAAATGTTTTTCATCAAATGTTTTCATGGGTTTTTGCACATGAAAGACAGTTCAGACAGACTCACTCTTAAGTGCTCAAGTAGGTCATTCTAGTAATCAACAACCCACATCTTAGAACTGCGTCGACTCACACAGCCGTGTCACCCCCGAAGGGGCGCCCGTGTTTTTGTCTTTTCCAGGCGCGTACTCAGAGTTACGGAAGTGGATACCAAGGTCCCCTGAGCAAATGGTCCTTGGCAGTTATATGGTGAGTATCTTGGGGGCAGATTCTTCCCTCCCCTTGCACTGTGATTATCAGAATGTTTGGCAACTGACTCGGCTGGCCACTACACTAGGTTCGTAGTAAGGATTTTTGTTCGGTGCGGCAATAATAAACTCCCTCAGGAGACCTCCCAACCTTTAGAACAAAGGCTTTGGGGATGGTTATCTTGCACACTACCGGCAAAAGAGGGTTTCCCCAAATTTGCTTTAAATTTTATAGTGGGGCGGAATAGCCTGGCTTTGGCTTGAACCCACTTGAGTCGTTCCTCTTGGGTGATTACTTTTTCCCACAAGAGCAGGCTCTCTAAAAGGTTTTATCAAAGCTTAAAAATGCATAAAATAGAATAGATGAGTTTGGCATTTTGATCACCCAGTTAAGGGGAGAGCATAGGCCTATCACCGTTTAAATCAAAGCAAGCAAGAGTTCATTTTTAAGCCCAAATAAACAGTTTTCTATGCTAGGTGAAGATATTGCTTCACAAAAACATGGAGTTCTTTTTAGTCCCAAAATAAAAGTGAAGTGACTATCCTAGGATTGGTTGATTTTGAATTATGTGACTACCCTAGGATTGCTTCATTCTTTTAAAGTTATTACTGTCCGCGGTTGCGTCAGATTCAGTCAAATTAAATTACAAATTACAATTTGCAGCCTTTTTCAAAAGTGCGCTATAACAGACATCAGAGGCGCTGTAGGAATCTTCAAAGGCGCTGTAGGAATCTTCAAAGGTGCTGATTGATCCCAATGCTTTTCCAGCTCCGTATGATTCACCTACAAGATAAAAAAAAATGATATTGTAATGCAGCCAAAAAAACTAAATAAACTCATCAAAAAAAATTGCAATTTTAGAGACATGTTTTTGGCATAGCCGAATTAGATTTCAGTATTTGATGATTTTATTGATCTGAAAAATGAAAACTCAAAGAAGAGATCCATGTTAATTTTCTAAGAGCTTTCCATAAATGTAAAGAAGTTAGACAAATTCTCTGTTTTTCTCTCAGAAACGCGGATTTATGGAAACCATATAGAAAATGAAGATCAGATTTTTTCGCATTGTATTTGACCTCTAAATTAAATCTATAAAACATAGACCCCCATTAAAATTTAAAGAGATTTTCCGAAAATGTAATTTTTTTTGAAAAATTCACTGATTTACGTCCAAAAGACCAATTTTATGAAAAAACATAAAATTACGATAACTTCTACAAAAACGATGATACACCCTCTATTTTTTTACTGTAGCCTCTTGAGATGATGCAAACGACGCTGTAAAAATATTGTAGAACAATTCGTAGCTGTGTAGAAGATATGAAGAAATTGGTAAAACTTGCAGTTTTTTTTCAAAAATTGTCAGATCTGCATCAAAAAATCAATAAAACCTGCAAGTAGATATTAAAAACGGGGCAAGGAGCCCCACAGTGGGCGCCATTTTAATGTGTGTATGAAATATTGGATCAATTTAAATGAAATCAAACACATGTTAATAAAACATTAAATCAAAGAAGCTGAAACAAAAGAAACATAAATATGCAAACTGTAACAGCAGCTTCTCGAAACCATCTTATCCTCCTCTAACTTCAGCATTTTGTTGCTTCGAATAGCTCTCAGACCGGAAAATTCAACTCAACAAAAAGACAGCATGAAGAACGAGAGATAAAATGCATATTATGCCAAATGCAAATCTATGCTAACATGAAAGTACGAATGTGATGCTGAAAATGATGTGAATGCATAAGTTGATTGCCTGAACGTAGGTATGCGTATGTAAGTGCATGCATGTGAATGTGGGTGGGTAACCAAGGCTTGGATTTGCATGGGATTTTATAGAATTTTTGAACGAGTTTGATTGGCTGAATCGATCGACGGTCCGGATTAAGCTTGTTTCGAACGGACGGCGGGAGATTTTCGAAAGTGGAAGATGGAGAATGGAAGGTTTCCCATTTCTTCAAATTTTGTCATTGAGTTTCGAAGGGAAACTTCCATTTCGAAAGATGAGATGCAAATTTGGAAGGGCGAGTTAGCATGAGTTAGAAATTTGGGAAGTGGAGATGAAAATGGAAACCCACATAATTAAATAAATTATTTTAATTATATTTTAAAATGAAAATAGGGTGAGGTGGAAAATATTAAATTAAAATATTTAATATTTAATCGGGGAAAAAGAATATTCCATTATTCAAATATTCAAAATATTTGAACTTTAGGATAGATGATAATTAAATGTAAATAAATTATAAAAATTTATTTAATTTAATCAAGCGAAAGGTAAAAGATGAGATGAAGAAGATATTCTATTATTTAAATATTTAAAATATTTAAACTCTAGAATAGGATGATAATTAAATATAAATAAATTATAAAAATTTATTTAATTTAATTAAGCGAAAAGATGGAAATGTTAGTAATTAATTTAATTAAAGGTAGAAGAATTAGAAAAATGAACGATATAAATAAATAATTAAATTTATTTATATGTAGATGACTTTTAGGGGAATTAATTAAATAAATCATATTTAATTAATTAACAAGCTTAATCATGACCATTTTTAGACGTATACACTAATCATTTTTTTATTGGCCATTTGAACCATACTCATTTTTTTTTACTACTCCAAAATTAAAAGACTACATGATGCATGTCATCCCTCCTCCTTGTATTATTTTACAGTTTTTCTTATATTCAAAGAGATAAGTATAAAAGAAATGAAAGTACTAGTAAGAAGTTGGTATCTTCAAATAAGAATGAATATTACAATATTATATTTAAAGAAGGTTTTATTCAAAGAAGTGTTGGTGTGAATGGGGCATTACCTAATTGATTGACCTCTTAAATTCTATTCACAGTAGTTTACATAGGAAAATCTTAAGAAATTATCATTTTATTTCTCAATTCATAAGATTATAACACATGTCATAATCAGTTGTTATCATATGTTTCATCTTAGCCTATATAATAAAATTATTCCCATTGTAATCTCATTCACCATATTTGTGTACACATATTGTGCATTTGCATCCTTTGATAGAGTAGAATTACTCTCATGTTTGGTCTCTCTTGTGTTTTCATTGAAGCCCCTAGTTCTAAGGTGACTATTTTCATACACAAATCTTGCATGGTATAGAACACAGAGCTATAGAAAATTTTACATGGTATCAAATCTTGTGGGATTACTTTTTATTAATTTTATGAGAGAACTAGATTTCAAATCTTAGACAATCTTTAAATTTTGAGAATATTCTTCCCTTTCATCAATTAATGACTTAGAGAAATAAAAAACTTGATAGAAATACAAGATTTAGGGGTTTATTCTTTGTGGATTTATATTAAATAGATTGGTTTAAGATATTATTAGGGTAAACTTGAGCTCACTATTAAGTTTAGGGTATTCAAAAAGGTTATTTTCCTTTTTATCTTTTACAAATTAGAAATTGGAGGCAAGATCTAAAAGGGTTTAAGGTTTGCAGGCAATTGCAATATCTAGAATGTATTTTCATTTTTGAAGTGTTTTGGTTCAAACTTGGCCCTACCATCACATCCAAAAGGCCTAAGAACTTAAGGATCAATTATTTTCATTTAGAAAAGAGGCAACAAAAAATATGATAGAATATAATTGGATATTTACTATTATCAAAGGAAGTATAAGAGATGCAAATAAAAAACAATAGAAAAGAGGAGAAAAAAACAATATTTTATGTCCATTTTGAGCTATTATTTTTTATGTATAGAATTTCTAGTCCCTTCAAAATCATTTTACCCAATAAAAAATGTAGAACAGTTCAAACAATGGAAATAGGGTGCTCCACCTTTTAGGAGATGGAACAGTAGGGTTTAGGGCCTATTTCACTCAAGTTTCAATTAATGATACCTTAGAGATCTCAATCCAATGATAGAATGGGGAAAAGAGATTTGTAATAGGGTGTCCTAGGGTATGTTTTAGAAACTAAAAAGGGGTTCACCACCAAGCTAGTGTTAGGCTTAGAGGGCATATATCTAATAGTTAAATGCAAATTTGAGCAATAAAATAGAGAAATAAAGTTCATATAGAAAAATTATAGGAACAACAAGACAACACAGAGAATTGAACGTGGTTCACCCAATATGGGCTACATCCACAAAATTGTAGCCATCCAATGATTTTATTTTCCAATGAAAAACTTATTACAATCTCACAAATAATGCCCTTACTGCAACTCCCATCCCAGCCACTTATAACAAGATTTTTAGAAGCCTCCAGAATTAGGGTTGTACAAAGTCATTTTTTTCCTTTTTCGGTGACCCTAGCGAGGATACATGAAGAGTGTATAGTATAGCATGATCAGTCACCACATACCAACAATCTCCCACTTAGATACTAATCCTGAATGACACCACTGCACTTATAGCTCCCACTAGAAATAAGCACCTTGGACCCTGTTGTTCTATTATACTTTTAACCATGAAGACCAACTGAAGCTGAAGAGGAGCTCATCTTTTCCCTTGTCACTACCTTTCTAAACATATCTGCTAGATTGGCATCTATATGTATCTTTTCAAGCTTTACCTGTCCATCCTCCAACACTGAATGAATGAAGATTGTATAGTATAGCATGATCAATCACCACATACCAACAAATGGGGCTTGGAAAGAGATGTAATATGCAAAACCTAATTATGAAACTTAATGATGTGCAAGACTTAAGTAAATGACCTATAATGAATGAAAATTAGAACAATAAACTGAGAAAACACAGAGGTGCACCTAGAAACCTATAGAGTTGTGGATGGAGGTTTAAAATTCTAAAAAATGCTAAATTTAATGCATAGTTTAAATCATACACAAGGTTGGGTGATTTAGTTCGAGATTAGGGTTTCTAGGTAGGAACAATAAACTGGCAGTGCTCAATCTAGAACTCCTGAAATCTTGAAAAAGGCCTATACTAGGACTCATATGCCAGAAGTGGTATATTAGTTCTGCTCAACTTTTTCAGGGGGTCAAAGTTTGAATCTTCTCTTCTATCTCTTCTCTTCCTTCTCAACCCAGTTTTTGGATCTGAAATGATAACTTATACTCTGTAGGTGTCTTTTAGTGATCTTGCAAACAAGGTGACAACTTTGAGAACTTTGCAAACTTGACAATTTCTTCTAATCTTGCTCTTCAATGTATCTCCAATCTAGATCTACAAATCACACACTAAATAGAGGAGAAAATATTTTTTTTAGTAGAAAGGGGTTTTCCTTGGTCAAACCCTATTTTGGTAATAAAACTTTGAAATGAAATCAAATGAAATGGAGGAATGATGAATGAAAAAATATGCAATGTTTCAACTCACCAAACCCTTGAATAAGATGTTGTAAACATGTATGAAATGACTAGCATGAATATGGATCTTGACTCTTGCTTGAATGATATGGATCTTAACTTGAATGCTTGCTTGAATCATCAAACCCTACATCACAAGTGTTAGCTCAAAAATAAACACAGATGCATGATGAATTTGACATGATACATGATACTTGAATAATTCTCAAAAACTCTTGAATGCTCTTGTGAACTCAAATTTTCTATAAGGATTATTATTCAATTTGTTAGGTGAAAATGAGTGAAATAACCTTTTATTTATACTTGCTTATGCCAAATTTCCTAAAATTACAACACTACAAGCTGACATCGGATATAGGAGAGTTAAATCCTTCCAAGAATTTGAATTTAATTTAGGTCTAAGCTAAGTGGGACTCATACACCAATTGTGGTGTATGAGTCCCATTAGGCTAAGCTCAAGACACAAATTTCAAAGAAAGGCTTATTTTAATGTGAAATCCAAATTAAGGCCCCAAAACCTAGGTGGGACCCATATGCCCAAGGTGGCGTATGAGTCCCAGATCACTAAATCTAGGCCATACAATCCAAAAACACATCAATTATGATTGGATGTTGGTAAATGTTGGGATTAGTCTCAGAAAGATGCATTAATTAAGGCTTGTGGATGCAAAGTAAGGATAATTAAAGCATAAGGAATCCCAATTAATTAATAAAACCCTATATTAGTGTGAAAGCATAAAGGTACACTTTACAACACCCTAAAAAAGGCACAACTAAGTCCACTTAGTTTACAAGGTCCCAAGACCTAATGTGAATGTGTTAAAAACATTACAACACTAAATCAAGGAAACATTAAGTTTAATTTAATAGGGAGGGCCCAAACAAGTGTGAAAATGTAGAGAAATGCATTTTATGTCACTATATTTAGCCCCAACTTTAGTGAGAGGAGGAACTTGCTTCAAAATCACAATAAAGTAGACAAACTCACATAAAGAGGGGTTCAAATGTACCAATGCTAGTAAGATAGGATGACAACAATCAAGAGGGGTGATAAAGCCCCTAGGATCAAGATCCTATGACAAACCAACATAAGCACAAAATAACACACATGTAATGGATGTAAGGAGCAATAACAAGGCACAAGCATACACTGCCAAAGACACAAAGAAAAGAAAAAATAAAATAAAAGGGTTGGATCAAGCTTTGACCATTTGTATTGCATGTTGTGGATTAGATCTAAGTTGTTTGTCCAAGAAACGCATGCCCACAAGGACTAATAGAACCTTAGGCCATCCACTAGGTGAGTGCCCAATGAGACACATACACACACAACCATTATGCGCTTACACAAACAAGCAAGTGGCTATGGGAAAGTCATGCCTAAGTTTGTTTCCCATATGTACAACCATACCAAAGCCATATCTTCTGATAACTTTGATAAGGTGCCACACAACAATGATTTTTGAGCTTCATGAGTCAAGAAAAGCTTCATATGCTTGAAACTCATGAAAAAAAAATGAAAAATAGTGTAAGGTACATTCAAAGGAGTTTTTCTTAGTTCATGGAAGGTCTTAACTTAGGGAAAATTGTACCTAATGTCTCCAAGAGAGGACCAATCGAAGAATAGAGAATTCATAGCCTAGGGGATGCAGTGTATTGCATCAAGCCACTAAGATGAATATAATATGCTAAGAGAGATCATGTTCTTGAAGGACATCACACCCAATGTAACCACAAAGAGAAAGAAACATCACATGAAGTAAGAATACTACACAATGAAACATGAATTGAAAAACAATAATGCCAATGTATTCCCCCAATTTAAAGAAATTGCTAAACACCATGTTGTGAGAAATTACTTTAAAGCAGCAAATGACAAATGATAACAATAAATAGGGCATGAGATCTTATTCATAAATCCCTATTCCAAGTCACGTGTTTCCAAATAAAGCTACTTCATGGAAAAGGAAAGGGGTTGCCTCCAAAATGAAACTCCAAACACATGAGGGATCCATGGATTCAGGGTTAGTATGTCTTTGCTACAAATTTTTTAGAGAGGTCAAAACTGTCATCATTCCCCAAATACTCATGGAACAAGAAGAATGACACAAAGAGAGTGAAAACAAAGAAAAACCTTTTGGGTCAACATGGAAGAGGCGTCAATTTCTTGATGCCTTGCATCATCCACAAAAGGAAAACACAAGACAAATGAAAAGATAAAGGAAAAACTTTTGGGTTAGCATGGAAGAGATGTCAATGTATCGATACCTTGCATCATCCCCAAAAGGAGAAAACAAGAAAAGAAAAGATAAAAGATTTATGACATAGAGAAGAATGTAGGTACAAATAGAGATGTCACAAAGAGATAAATACACCAAACATAACTATACAGGGATATCACATTACACACATGCAATCATATAAAGAAACATGAAAAAGAAACAATGAAAAATAATAGTAAGGCACATGCAAGTAAACCTATTAGAAGTTAGTTTGCATCCCAATTTTGTTCATCATATACGAAAGGCGAACAACTAAGCAAAGGGACAACTACAGATGCATTACTAGGAAAATGCTATCTAATTCTTTCCCCCATTGAGTGCAGGACAAGAATGAGTTGAGGTAGGTGATGAGAAAGAGATCCTTGCATTGTGAAATGATTTGCAATGAGTGTAAGACATGTAATAGTGAGAATGTGGTGATCCTACAACTATTACATGGCAACGAGCGAAAGGACATGCTTTAAGGATCCATTTCTATGATATCAAACTTTTTTAAATATTTTTTTTAAAGCATGACACTCATCATTACTATGTCCAATAACTCTATGATATCAATAGTGTGATGTGTTTGTATTCTTAGGATTTGGTTTTTGATCTTCTCACATGGGTGGTAATGTAATCAATCCTTAGTGTAGCATTATCTATAGAATTTTTTTCAGTTGTAGTTGGTGGATAAGAAAATTGTATTTTCTTTAGTTTATAAGGCCTCTATTGCTTGCTAGATTCACTAACTTGTCATGTTATGCATTGAGGATGGGGGCCTAATATGATCCTATCATCCTTATCATTGTTACAAGGAATGGTTTTTTCTTTAGGAAGGAGGACACTTATGTTTGATGGAGGATCTTGATATCCTAACCCTTTGGTATCTTCGGCTATTATTTTCTCTAAAAGGTGATGAATTTCATGTTCACTTGTTGTATCACATCCTTGTTTGCTTAAAATCATGAATCCTTTTCCATATGTCTCTTCTAAGTTGATGGTAGTGTTTGTCACTTTGTTAACATAGAATGGTTGAGTGTTTTCTTGACTAGAGGAACTAGGTTCACCTATTGTAGGGAACTTACGCTCAGTTTTCATTTCAATTGTAGGATGTAGATGAACAAACATCTCAAGTGGTGGGATGATGGGAGGTGTTGGTTGTTTCAGTGAAGGATAAAAGGATGCATTAATCTTGAGGTTGTTAAGGCAACCATTTAGGAAGTTTTTAATGATGTAATCATCTTCTCCAATGATTTCAACATCACAAGGAGGACATGCAGCGGGAGTTGAGTGAGCATGAGTAAGTTCAATTTCATTAGGTTCATTTCCAAAAGCATAGCTTGACACATCCACTAATGATTTCAAGGAAATCCATACCTTACCAAAGCACATATCCATGATGAAATGCAATACAAGAAAAAGGTGTAAATACAATTTATACAATGCACGTAATGAACCAAATGAAGCTAGATGCAGTGAAATGAATGTAACAAAAAACTCTACAAATCGAAACAGATAACTAACAATAGCAAACAAAAATAGATAACTAACAACAACAAACAAAAACACAGAAATAGAAAATTTAATGCTGGAAAATACAGTTTAAGGTCTAAAACAGGACTAAATCACCTACAAAAGCATATGAGTCCCAATCATGGTTTTTCATGGATTTGAATGCTAAATAACAGTCACCAAATAATACCTAGAAATCAAGAAAAACCACCTATACTAGGAATAAATTGCCTAGAGGGGTGTATGAGTCCCAGATTAGGGTTTTTGCATTGTTTTTAGCAAATTCTATGTAAATTTTATGTTTTCTATTTTAAATGATATCTATACTAAGTAAAAATGTAGATCTCAGATGAAATTCAATGATGTAAGATGCAAAAAAGTAACCTATATGCACTTTCACTAATACAATATTTAGAAACCATAGATGTAAATTAACTAATGCAAAGTTAATGCAAGCTAGATCTAGGATTATGATGCACTCCAAATCAGAAATAAGGTGTTCTAAAGTGAATGTTTACCCAAATAAAAAATCAAAAATAGGGTGCTCCACCTTTTAGGAGATGGATCACTAGGGTTTAAGGCCTATTTCACTCAAGTTTCACTCAAGGATACCTTACAAATCCCAATCCACTAATAGAATGGGGGGAAGAGATCTGCAATAGGGTGTCCTAGGGTATTTTTAGAAACTAAAAAGGGGGTTCACCACCAAGATAGGGCTTGGAAATACTTGTAACATGCAAAACCTAATGATGAAACTTAATGATGTGCAAGACTTAAGTAAATGACCTAGAAATGAATGCAAATTAGAACAATAAACTGAGAAAACACAGAGGTACACTTGGAAACCTATAGAGGCTTGGATGGAGATCTAAAATGTTGAAAATTATAAATTTGATACTGGGACTCATACGCTAAGCTAGGTGATTTAGTCCTAGATTAGGGTTTCCAGGTGGGAAAAAAATCTAGCAATGATCAATCTGGAACTCTTGAAATTTGGAAAAAGGCATGTACTGGGACTCATATGCCAAAAGTAGTGTATTAGTCCTACTCAAATTTTTTAGGGGTTTAATGTTTTAATCTACTCTACTATCTTCGCTCTTCCTTCTCAACTTGATTTTTCATATCTGAAATGATAACTTCTGCTCTGTAGGTGTCTTTTAGTGATCTTGTAAACAAGGTGACAACTTTAAGAACTTTGCAAACTTGAAAACTTATTCCAATATTTCTCTTAAATGTGTCTCCAATCTAGATCTATAAATCACACACTAAAGAGAGGTAAAAATGTTGTTTTGTTAGTAGAAAGGGGTTTTCCTTCATCAAGCCCCATTTTTGTAATCAAACCTTGAAATGAAATGAAATGAAATGGAGGAATGATGAATGAAAAAATATGCAATGTTGCAACTCACCAAACCCTTGAATAAGATGCTACAAACATGTATGGAATGGCTAGCATGAATGTGGACATTTACTCTTTCTTCAATGATATGGATCTTGAATTGAATACTTGAATCATAAAACCCTACATCACAAATATTAGCTCAAAAACAAACATGATTCATGATGACTTTGAAATGATACTTTATACTTGAATAATGCTCCAAAATGCTTGATAATCACTCTTGAATGCTCAAGTGAATGCTCTTGTAAACTCAAATTTTCTATAAGGATGCTTATTCAACTTGCTAGGTGAAAAATGAGTAAAATAACCTTGTATTAATACTTGTTTCTTCCAAATTTCCTAAAATTACAACACTACAAGACGACATCAGATCTAGGAGAATAATATCCTACAAAGAATTTGAATTTAATAGAAATAAGCAAGACTCATATGCCAATTATGGTGTATGATTCCCATTAGGCTAAGCTTGGGACACAAATTTCAAGAAAGGCTTCGTTTAATGTGAAATCCAGATTAAGGCCCCAAAACCAAGGTGGCGTATGAGTCTTAGATCACTAATGTTGGGCCATACAATCCAAAAACATATTAATTATGATTGGATGTTGGTAAATGTTGTTGGACTCAAGGAACACTGAGAGGGGGGGTGAATCAATGTTCAGCAATATTTAAAATTCAATTCAAAGTATAAACCATCTCCAACATTTAAAAAAAAGTAAAGATGCAAGCACATGAAAGAAACAATCAGAACACCATAACACCAAGATTTTTAAGTGGAAAACTTGTTAGGGGAAAAACCACAGTGGAGTTTAATCCATAATTTATACTCTATAAAAGTATGAAGAAAAAGGGAATGCACATGCATTCAAGCACACTGCCTAGAGATCACTACTCAAAATAAGGAAGGCTCACTACCTTACAAAATGTTTGGATTACAAAAAAAGGTTGAACTAAGAATATATCATCTACAAATGCCTAGTATCAGTTTTGGTGAAGCTCAGTAATTGAATTCTGGACCTTCTGTCAAACTCTGCACTTAGCTCTACTCTGCCTTAATTGGCTTCACAAAATCTTCTTCTACACAAGAAAAATTCACTCAACTAATCTTCTGATATTCGCACACACATCTAAACTACTCTATACTCATATTCACACTTCAAAATGAATTATATATATATATATGTGCTATCGAGATTACAATTGCTACAAGTCGGCTTCAACAAAATATGAAATATTCTCCAACGGTTGGATCAAATCATAAATCATATTTAATGTGCACCCATCAAAGTCAGAAAAACTATAGTAAGGACCCAAAAAAAATTTCCAACACAAGAAACAATTAAAAAATTACTCCTTATACATCCATGACATGCTACATTCACCAAGTCGGCCACCAAGAACAAATACACAGAAAATCATCCTGTTGGATCTCCTAACTCATACACCGATTAATGCAACATCACAAAACTTATCAATAGGATAACATATATGCTCAACAATCTATCCCTAGGATCCACAACTCAAAAATATGATCCGGTGAGGGATACAGATTGACATACTAACCAGACACCATGTTCATCTTTCTGTCGGTAAAACTCTGTTCACAACTTTGTCTACCGGTGTAATAAAATCTTGATCTATGGACTGAAAAAGATGACTTTAGTTTCCATCAATGAAAACACTAGAATCCATATGCCAACAATCTCCCCCTTTCACTTTGATGGCAACACTTAGTGAAAAATGACTAAGTGTCAGAACCAAAAATATTATGCTACCAAAGTTTACAATCAAGATTTTAAAACATAACTCAAACTCCCCCTTAGAATGATAAGGCATTTTTCACTGCTCTCTCTCCCCCTTTGACATCAATGACAAATATATTTTTCACTGCTCTCTCTCTCTCTTTATCAAAAATTCAAAATTTGATCAAAATTTGAAGAAATACAACTACTACTTGGTTCAGAAAATTATCTTGTACTTCTCTTTCATTTCCAAAAGAAACTTCTTCCATGCTTCCATTGCAATCCCAATGATTATGATCATGTTGTTTTTCTCAGATGTCTTGTTAATAATTTGAATGAGAGATGTTGGAATTGTGATTGCTTCTTCTAATTTCTCTCCTTTCTTCAACACTTCAATTAGCTGCTCTAGCCTACATTCAGTTAAATCCTTCACTTTCTAGAAGGTGTCCACCAAGTTGTTTATGGAAAAGTGAGTTTTTGCATGCTCAGACTGTAACACTTGAATTCTTTTCTTGACTACACCATCCTTATCCTAAAACATGTTGTAATCTTGGCCAAATTTTATTAACTTGGCTTTAATCTACTCCAACTTTTTGTTGTACTTCCCAACAAGATGAGGCCAATGAAGAAAATATTTTTAAATGCTATTTGTTGAATTTATGCATTGCCTCAACACATTCATTTTCCTTTTCAACTTGGTAAGAGATATCCTTAACTGTTCCTTCAAATGTAATATTATTTCTTCCTCTTTCTTATCTTGAGAATCAAATGCCATAGCTTCTTTGATACATTCAATCATCTCTTCAAGTAACATATTCTGCAAACTTTCCAATTCAATGTTACTGTGCTCAAAATAACTGCCTAGAGTGCTTTCAAACAAGTCTTGCTCATATGAGGGACTATCTAACTAAATATCATAAATCTTTTGCATTCCATCCTTCTCTTGAACAATCTGCAGTATCTTTGTTTTGAATAAAGCACCTTCTTCTTTGCTTCCTTCTGCTATTATCACATCTAGTTCAACTGATTATGGTTCATCCCTTGGAGTGTACTCATTAGAATCTTCATTTGGTATATCCACAATTGCTTGTTCTTTACCTTTTCCTTCAAATTTTGGAGACTTGTGTGTCGAAGGAGTTTCATCAGCAAACTCTAGTACTCTTTTTTGCTTCTTCTCCATCTAACCAAAAGATGATCCAACTTCAAGTCATTTTACCAGAATGGAAATGCTAATTTCTCCAAACTTTCTTAGCAACTCTCTAAATAAATTTGCATACTCTTGCTTACAATTTACCAGAGTATTAGAATTTTCAAAAAAAATCTTACAAACCGGTTCATTTTCCTTCCATACCACATTATCAATCTTAGACAGACAATTCAGAAAATACATCATGATACATATGACCAAAGTACCAAACCTGAAGGGGTAATCTGTATCCTTTGTTAGTTGCATATTTTCCATCAATTGATCTTTTAGCAAACTGCATAGGTCAAAGTCTTGGTCCTCTATTATCATTTTATGAGAAATGAAAACTACACCTATCGAGGTTGTGCCTTCTCTATTTCTGAAGAAAATTTTATATGAAATTCCATGTACAATGTATCTTTGTATTAGATATTTGATTGTCGAAATTATTAATTCCCTTTGATCTCTTGCTACTCTAGTTAGGGTTTTGACTTCCTTGTTCTGAATCAACCTTTTTTTGGAATATCTCCAACATTGCATACTCCAGTTAAATTTCTAATTACTTCTTTCAAAATGAGATAGGGTTTATCCAAGGTTAGAATGTCTGCATTCAATCTGTTCAAGATAAACCTAACAACTTTCATGTTGAAAAAACAAGTAAACTCATTCCAAATTCCCAAACTTATATTTTCACACCTTTAAGCCACTTCAATTCATCGACCGATAACATATTTCTCACATCCTTGATCTTTCTACTGCTATATTCATCCAAATTCACAATTCCTTTGATTTGCTTCATTTTTCTTTCCATACTGAGCAAGTTTTTCTACCAAGCACGATGACACATGAGGGTTCCAAATACCCTTTTATAACTCACACACCTAACCTTTTTACTGCATTAAATGTTTTTCCCTAGGAGTTCCAGTTACTCTATTTTCTCAGACAATAAGAGAAGAATCCATCTGCAGACCTTCTAAATCATAATTTTTTGCACAAGTGATCACGGATACATTTGTAGACTACTAGCACAATTACTGATAATTTCCTACATTTTGGTGCCAACTACCGACAGGGGGACAAAGGATTTTTCTTGAGAAAGTCCCCCTAGGCAAATGGCCTAAGATCAATTTCTGGATGAATTACCGGAGCCTGCTTCTAGTGTGGGCTTATCAGATTCACTCTTCTTCACCCATGTTTTCTTCATTTGATCTCTTATTTCTTCCACAGTCACTTTCTATTTTCCTTTATCATATTTCTGTGAAATTCTTCCTTCGTATACCAGACCTCTTCTATGAATGTTTTTGTTTCTGCAGAATCTTGCAATGTGAACAAATCTATTACAGCTGTAGCACATGGGATTTCTTTGTCTAGACCATTCATTCCATTGAGAGGGGGGGTGTGAATCAGTGTTCAACAATATTTAAACTTCAATTCAAATTATAAACCATCTACAATATTTAAACAGAAGAAAAGATGTAAGCACATGAAAGAAACAATCAGAACACCATAAACACCAAGATTTTTATGTGGAAACCCTATTAGGGGAAAAAACACAGTGGAGAATCATCCACAATTTATGCTTTGTTAAAAGTATGAAGAAAAATGGAATGCACATGCATTCAGGCACACTGCCTAGAGCTCACTGCTTAAAATAAGGAAGGCTCATTACCTTACAAAATGTTTGGATTACAACAAAAGGTTGAACTGAGAAGATAGCATCTACAAATTCCTGGTATCAATTTTAGTGAAGCTCAGTAATTGAATTTTGGACCTTCTATCAGACTCTGCACTTAGCTCTTCTCTGCCTGAATTCACTTCACTAAATCTTCTTCTACACAAGAAAAATTCACTCAACTGATCTTTTGATATTCACACCCACATCTTCCCTGCTCTATACTCATATTCGCATTTCAAAATGAATTAACGATCTTATATATATATATATATATATCCGCTATGAAGATTTCAATTGCTACATGTTGGCTTCAACAAAATATGAAATATTCTCCAATGGTCGGCTCAAATCACAAATCATATTCAATGCACACCAATCAAATTCATCCAAACTATAGTAAGGACCCAAAACAAAATTTCCAACAAAAAAAACAATTAAACAATTACTCCTTATACATCTGCGACATGCTACATTCAGCAAGTTGGCCACCAAAAACAAATAAATAGAAAATCATCCTGTCGGATCTCCTAACTTGTACACCGCTTAATGCAACGTCAAAAAAATTATCAATAGGATAACATATATGCTCAACAATCTATCTCGGGGATCCACAACTCAAAAAGATGATCCAGTGAGGCATATGGATCAACATACTAACCAAATACCTTGTTCTTCATCTTGTTTCCAGTAAAACTCTATTCACAACTTTATGTGCCAGTATCAGCGAATCTTGATCTGCAGACTGGAAAGATGACTTTAGTTGCCATCAATGACAACACTAGAATCCATATGCCAACAAATGTCAGGATTAATCTTGGAAAGATGCATTAATTAAGGCTTGTGGATTCAGAGTAAGGTCAATTAAAGCATAAAGAATCCTAATTAATTAATAAAACCAAAGATTAGTGTGAAAGCATAAAGGTACACTTTACAACACCCTAAATAAGGCACAACTAGTTCCACTTAGTTTACAAGGGCTCAAGGCCTAATGTGAATGTGTTAAACACATTACAACACTAAATCAAGGAAACATTAAGCTTAATTTAACAAGGAGGGTCCAAACAAGTGTGAAAATGTAGAGGGATACATTTTCCATCACTACAACAGTTTATATGAGCGAGTTGAATTTTTCATTGGATGTCTTCTTACTAAAAAAGATCATATTCATTTTCTACATAGAGAACTATAATAATTAGGAAAATCTAGGAGATAAAAGGAAAGCACAAATGAACAATGCAACAATTGTATTTAGATGACCCAAATTACATTGAGTACAAAGCCTTGCATATATAGGTAAGGATGAGGTAATCCACCTATGAGGTGGATTCAAAAGTTCTCCAATATGTGGCACAAATGAGTAGATATGTGTCCTATAATTGTCAACCTTAAGAACACTTCGAGTGTGAAAACCAACAACCTCAATGACCAAGTCATCAACCTTGATGCCAAGTGTTGGGAAACTTTTAGGTGAGATGGAAAGACTTCCAAAATCATAAAGGTATGTGTATGAGGTTAACCAAATAACTTGGTAACCTCAAGAGGCTTAAACGTTGTACATTTAGCTAGACAAGATGTTGTCTAACCTCATCAGCCTAACTACAATTAAGTAATAGTGAATAGATAAATTATTCACACTAACACCCCCCTTAAGTGATACTTGGGTAGATCACAAAAGTGTAAATAGATAGAAACAGAGCCCAACTAGAGCCATGTACAATGCATTCTTTTACAAAAGGAGAAAAAAGAGAAAACCCAATAGGAACAAAAATAATCTCCAAAAAGGATAATTATAAGGATTTAATACCTTCTAAAAATATGTTCTTTGATGAAAGGAACATGATGACAATGAACTCCTTAAGCATGTCAAAGTTGTAAACCCTATCAATGATGAACTGGTGTCTACTGGAGTCAACGAATCTCCAAGAAATGTGGATCAAGATGAGAGACACAAAACATTGCATGAGAAAACATATGAACACTACTCAACCAATGTACGCAAAGTTTACCAAACTCTATGAAGTCAATAATAGAATTTTAGTATTATGATAAGGAGTACTAGAATCTCAAAATGTGATCCACTCAAATAATCCCCCATTCAAGAGATCATGATAGAAGATTCATGATGACTCCCAAAAAGAATATTCCTCCACTTATTCATTGAAAGATTCATTAGCATAACACATCATAGTGCCCCCTTAATGCTATGAGAATAGAAGTAGAACCAACTAAAATTGAGAGTGTGCAAGGAATATAGAGATGTACAAGAAAATAAGAAAGGGTGTGCTCCAAGGCACACTCACATGAGGTGAGAATCACAAGGATCCATTTTTGTGATGGTACAACCCCCATTACACTTTATTATTCAATATAAGTACAATAATTTCCCATATTCCCTTCACACACTCAATTTTGTGGCACTTTAGATGAGTACATTTACAAGCATTTTTTTTGATAGAATTTCTTCAAAGTTCTTACAATTTTTTTCCATGAGGTGGATTAAGAAGAAAAATGCCTTGCAAACCTCAATAAATGACATAAAATAAAAATTAAAACCCCTTATTCAAGGAATGACCCCCCTTTTCCAAATTCAATGCAAAAGAAAAAATGACTCCTCTTTTACAAATTTTTATCTAAGGAAAAATCACGTGAGGTGAGAATCTCAAGTATTCATTGTGTGATTGTAAAACCCTCAATTACACTTTATAATTTAGTGTAAGTACAATAATTTTCCAAATTGCCTTCTAACGTTTAGTTTTGTGTCACTTTATATCATTGCATTTACAAGCATATTTACTGTTACAAGTTCTTCAAAGTTCTTACAAGTTTTTTCCGAGAGGTGGATTAAGAAGAAATATGCCCTGCAAACCTCAATAAATGACAAAAACTAAAAATTAAACCCCCTTCTTCAAGGAATAACCCCCCTTTTCCAAATTCATTGCAAAAGAAAAAATGACTCCTCTTTTATAGATTTTTAACTAAGGCAAAAAAAAAGAATTCACCTCCCCCTTTCGTTTGCAAGTTGTTGCAAAATGAAAAACAACCCCCCTTTGAAATTTTATGAAATAAAATTGACCCCTCCTTTGCAAAATGAAAGCAACCCCTCCATTACAAACTTTGTGGTTTTAGCAAAAAAATAATTAACAATAAACATGTAATATGTAATAAATGCTAACATTAATTATTTAACCACTTAAGAGAAGGAAAAGGACTTTCTTGACTTGGTCAAAGAAAACAAAATAAAGCACTTTCTTTAGCTCCAAGATACCAATGATGGTCTTCCACAAAACCTTCAACTTAATAATGACTTTATAAAAAGCACTTGATTAATTCATAAGTCATTGGAGTGGAGAAAACATGTGGGTTGGTGCAAGCATAGCCGACAACACTAATGGAGGATATGCATGGTAGATGAGGGTGTTGATGTGAGAGATATGATTCAAGGAAACAACCTACAAATTCCAAGCATCTTCAAATTTCCAATGTAAATTCCAAATGATGGCATCTCTATAAATTCCATGTTGAGTGTGGCTTGTGTGAGAGTAATAGTGTGGAAAAGAGTTTACTGTGTTGGTTGTTCACCACCTTCTGATCAATGAAAGCGTGGGGTGAGAGACTTAGGCATGGCTTCAAGGGACCTACATAGCAAGGCCATGTGGAAATTCCACCCCTCCAACTTCTATTCTAAGCAATCACCATATGAATTCATGTGAGACTGAGTCCCTAGCACATGGGTATATACAATTGTGCATTGCTTTAAATCATCACCTTCTAAAAAACTCATCCTTCTATAGATTTTGGCATGGCTTGATGTTGATGTGTGTTTTCACACTTCTCAACATAGACAACACACAAGTGTGATGTCTCTATTGAAAGGTAATTTCAAAAAATCACCCCAAGGTCTCTCATGTGTCAAGTCATGACTTGCAAAAACAACTCAGTTGTTTGTTGTGTGATTTGTTGGTAATCACAAGGGTCATTTATGGTTGACAAAGCTTGGATTTCTTGGGTCTACAACAAAGTTTTAGAGTTTTAGAAATTGATAAACAATGATACTAGCTTTATGACAACCGTCAAAAACTTGTTTAAATCATTAGATTCAAATTTGCTGTGATGTTGGAAATGTATGTTTAATTCAGATTTAAAAGAAAGTTCAAAAGGATGAAGGGTTTAGAATTTTTCCTAAGTCTAAAACTATAACATGAACAATAAAAATGGTTGATGCTACAATAGAAAGACTCCTAAAATGAGTTTTGTTTAACCAAGGGCAGCCTATAGTCTAACAAAACTAGTGCAATCCTCCAAGGCTTACTTATGATTTTTAGACTGCAACATGAATTCTTAAATCATGCACATACACAATTGAATTTGAGGGTTGTAAATTAATTATTGCAAACTAACTTTACATAGTAATTTGTTATCAAGAAATGGCCAAAGGTATGAGCTGGAAGTGCATCAAATACTACAACATGCATCCACCATTAAAGATGAACATGAAGTACTAATAGAAAATAAACTCAGATTAAAATAACCGTGCTAAAATAAACTTTTGGAGATAGAATCATGCACAAAAAAAGAACAATACACAAGAAATCATCAACTCATTTATGCTTTTCTCATATATTGTAGCAATATTCCTTTACACAACAACTCATCTCTCCCTTTGAAAATGAGAGGATGCCCCTATTTATAGCTTTCAAAAAGTAGAATGAATGGTCAAGATTGCTTTAAAATGAGTGGCTTAGATTCATTATAGTTTAGGGTTTTCACATCACCCAATATGAGTACAAAATTTACAATATAAAAATAGACTATTTTGTCCTTTCCCTATTTTGTCCTGTAGTCTATTTTGTCTTCTAGCTTATTTTAGATTTTCTAGCTATTTTAACAAATAATCATTAGTTGTTATGGGATTTTTAGCTTCCTTTTGTGTTGTGGCATATTCAACAAAGTTTCCAATGATAACCAACAATTTCTTTTCCTGTAATAGGTTAGATTTTGAGATCTGAAAGGTAACCCTCTTGAATCCCTCCATCATTTGGTCTTGATGCTTCATGCATTTCGGAACTACCTTGACCATCTGTTTTGACTTGGAGAAGGCCCACGTAGAAAAATTCATGAAATCTGTAGACAAAGTATCATTGGCTCCTTGTTCTATCCTCTTGTGGATTTCGTTCTTTATAAGCTTTTGATCCAACACAAACACTGGCATCACATGTCCAATCATTAGCTTCAGGAAGTCATCACATTAGTCTAGATGATCCACAATTCGCTCAAGATGGGCTTGCAATTCAAACAGTGATTGTCCCAAGACACCCTTTCTCTACTCAAAATTTAGTAGCCATGCCTCTAGTAGCCAGTGGTCTTCTTTAGGTAGGGCTAACTCTTTTTCCCAGGTCACCCGAGAGAGCTTGAGAATGCTCTCTAGCTTTGGGTATGTGATCCAATAAAGCTCTAGGAATTCTTTACATATGTCGATAATTGACTTGACTTCCTTCTTGAGGACAAAATATTGGTTATGCATCTTGGTTGCAAATTGAATGCCTTTATTGCCCATGTCAATGACTCTTTTGAAATGGTCAGATGTGGACTTGGTCCAATTCCTCATTCTCCCCATCTTATTAACCTCCTCTTTTGAGAGTAAGGTGAGTGTCGACAGTTCCATTTGAGTTTATTAGCCTAATGTTGTCTATTGTTGTATGTAGGCCATTAACTCTACCACTTTTTCTTTCAAATTTTCCTTCGTCGATTGATCTTTGTTCATTTTCTGAAGGATGGTAGTGACAGACCCATGAAACTCATCAATATTTTAGGCCTAAGAAGTGGGGCCCAGATTGATGGTAGTCACCTGGTAATCCTTTCCTTCAATCATGCTTGCATCCTTGTCAGCTACGTGAGTAACCACTTGTAATATCCTGGACCCTGAGGCATCAGTAGTGATGTGCAATCTAACCTTGGGCTTCTTCTCTTTTCTAGATTTTACCTATGCCCTAACCAAAATTGCCTAGAGTCGGGCCTTGGGATATGCAAGCATGGGAGCCTTTCTCTTCAACTGCTACTCCAACCATGAAGTAACCTCTATCTAATGGCCTGGAGATTCATTATTATATCCTTCCTCATGTTCCTTTGATGGCCCTTTCTTCTCATATTTAGGAGCATTTTCAATGTTCTCCTTTCCTTTATCTGATTCCTCTTCTTGTGTAAGTTCTTTCTCCTTGTCTTGCTTGGTAGATTCTATGTTCTCTTCATCAGCAGTGCCTTTTACTTGTGCTATCCCTTTAGCCTCTTCATGCTCGTTTTCAACAAATTTTTCAAGTTCAAAATCCCTTTCTTCTACATTCTCTTCTTCTTCTTTATCTTTCTCTTGCTCTCCTTCTGGAGGCACATCTTCACATTGCAAGCCCTCATCTTGACTAGTTTGCAGAGGCTCATCAATTTTCCCTCCATCAACATCTGTATCACTTTTCTCTTCCTCAGAGCAATGCTCCTTTAGGTTTTCCTCCCCGTCCTAGTGTTCCTTGGGTTTTTCTTCCTCAGGCTCTTGGTCTGAGGTCTCCACATCATAATAAGCATAAAAATTTCCTACATCCCCATCCTCGCACATTTGTTACCCTTCTTCATCAGAGGCTTCTCTATCCAGATCAATCCTTGTTCCTCCCTCTAGATGCTCGAAGTAGTCATCCTAATTGGAGTCCTTTTTCTCATAAGCAATAACTTCTATTTCTTCTTTAGTGATGCAATCAGGGGAGGCCTGCCAAACACTCAAACACAAAAATCAATCAACAAACCACTTATTAGATCACCAAATCTTCAAACTCACTTTATCTCAACCATTTCCCTCTATTTCCTTGTAGCATTGCAAACCAACTAAATAAGGTACAACTTCACAAAAAAATCCTTTCAGTTCACAACTATATCAAACAATCACTAATGGTTATTGTTGTCACCTAGAAATCGCACCCTATGCACAGTGATGGAAACTGAGCTTTCTAGAGACACATGGGATCATTTCAAGGCTGTGGGTCACCTGAAGTTGAAATGAACCTTTGAAGAAGGCCGACTTCCTTTGGGTATCACCTAAACTAATGATCTTTGTGAGGTAAAGGGAGAAAGAATGCATACAAAAAGAAACTAAACTATGCTGATACACCACATGATAAGAAATCTTGAAGTGAAACAAGAAGAATATACGCTAGAAAACTTAATTATAGCTATTTCACATACTCAACACAACTTCTTTTAGACTTATGCATCATTCTTAACAGGCTCGATCTACATACACATCTTAGGAAGGAAAGATAAACATCACAGCCTTAAGATATGAGTGTAGACTTGTAAAACATAGTTAAAGACATGCATAATCAAAAGAAAAATACAGAAATGAGAGTAGTAAAAACATGAACACTAGCTTCCAAGGTAAAATTTGTGCCGTATTCCAGATTCCAGTTGAGTTACAAAACATACATTAGTTGAGAAAGGATTGGTAAAAATCACTAACTCTTCAAAGTGTATATCCCAAAAACTATTTACAAAAAGGTAGAAAATGCCTTATATATCATAAGGGTGTCCACCCCCTTAGGGCTTACAAAAATATTGGTCCCAGAAAAGATCTATCCCTAGATCTTTTGACGTAGTTAATGTTGTGTTCAGTTGGATCCCCGTTGTTTGTGTCAGTGCAAAGAGTTGCCTCCAGGAGTAGTCTTCTTCAGATCTTTCTGTAACCACCGCATTTACTCCCTGGTATTGTATCTACTTTCTAACCTCCCTTTCGAGCTCCTTGAATGCTCCTAGGCTTACAACAGATACACGTTGTCTTTTGCCCTGTTGATCTTCTTCTTCTTCTGGTAAAATTGCCATGCAAGCTGTCTCGGGCGGTCACAAGCTCATCACCAGAATCGCATGTCGGTGAGACACTTAATCGTGTCTCCCCGATGCGATTATGCTTCTCTGCAGCCATCGGCGTAACTCACTATCATTGGCAAGAGTCATAGCGAGCTCTAAGAGTCTTGTCGATCTCCTTTCTCTCACTCTGAGCTCACTTCTTCGCTGAGATTGCGTCTCTATATGTTGGCCAGACGTCTTAGCGAGACTTAAAATCCTTCAATGAGCTTGAGACCGCTTCGGCAGGACCAACATCAGTCGGGGAGACATCGCAACAAACCACCTCGAGTTCATTTCATATCGGCAAGACCCCTTCGAGTCGGCAGGACATTACAGCGAGGCCTTCAACCTCTTAGCGAGCTCCAATTTCACTTCGGCCAGAACCTACTCGGTCAGTGAGACATCTCATTGACCTCCTTTTCATTCTTAGAGCTCACTTCAACCCATCGTCAGGCTCTTCATTCCTCGTCGAGAAATTTGTGTGTCAGTGAGACTTCTCACCGAAGCTTCATTATGCTACCGCTATGCTCCAAGGTCGGCGAGACTTCCTAGGGTCGGGGAGACTTCCGTTGGTTTACTGTTGGTAGAACATCGCTTTATCAGAAAGAGGTTGTGCTAAAGGAACCTTGCTTTGGTGAGGGCTCACTTCATTTCACTTCGGTAAGAGAAACATTCATCGATGAGAGGTTACAACGGGCTTCAATAGTCATGCCAATATCATTTTTTGTCACTGAGACCACTCTATGTTGGTAAGACATCACTCTGACGGTCAGGCGCCTTCTGCTAGTCAGTGAGACCTCCTAGCTAATAAAAATCACATCCCCGAGCTCACTCTGTTCGGCATGACCTCTCACCAAAACCACCATTTCTTGCTGAGTGCATTTCTATATGTCAGTAAGACCCCCAAGTGTCAGTGAGAGATCTTACCGAAAAAACAACGCTACCCCGATACCCCTCACTTTCGGCAAGACTTCATGCCTTCACCGAGACATCTTGGCGAATCCTTCATCTCCCCGGCCCCAAACATCCCTTCGGTGAGACACTGGAGCCCTTGGCAATACATTACGCCGATATCACTTTCTCTCGATGAAGCCCTGGCTAGTCGCCGAGACATCTTGGCGACTTGACCCTTGTTTGGAAAACTGGGATCCCGTCGGGCTGACCTTCATCTGTTAGCGGGACATCTTCCCGAACTCACTCGCATTACAACAAAAACACAAGGCATGTCGGTGTGACTTTTTGTTATCAATGAGACCTCCTGTCGAGTGCGCTTCCCTTCGGCGACGCTGCTTTTCCTTCGGTGAGACATGCTCATCAGCAAGACCTCTTGGCTAAGCCCCATGCTGTCACTAAGACCCTGGCCTGTCAGCCAGACATTTCTCTGAGATGACCATCTTTGCCAAAAGTGCCCCATTTCAGTGTGACCTTCTTTAGTCAGCGAGACCTCCCAGCGAGTTCTAAATCCTTTAGCAAGCCTAGACCACCTCGAGGAGACTTTCATGCAGTCAAAGAGACATCATCCTGAAGCAAAACATTTCCCCCCGACGCCAACCCTATGAATGACTGTCGGCAAGACATCCCAAGCAGAGAGATATTAAACCTTACAGCGACCGAGATGTCATGGCGACCATGAGGATTCCAACGAGTATAACACATAGCTAGTCGGCATGACCTTACACTAGTCTCAGCAACCCGCTTTACCAGGAGCATTATGCCAAATCAAAAAGAGGGATACTTTATCCATTAGGCCTCCCTGTGACTTAGCATCAATTGCATGAATTTTCCCCTTGTGCGAATTTTCCATTTTTCCTTCTTGAACACCTAAAACATAGAGTCCTACCTGATTGAGCCCGAAGGGCAAAACTTAGGTAATAGTTATTTTGTAGCAAATTGTTGAAATCAGGCTTTTCACGCCTTTTAGGGCCCAAATTAGCCCTCTTTTCCAAAGAGACCACCTTCACAACTTGTCCAAAACTATTGAAACCTAGGGGCAGCACTTAACACCTATCAAAACCTAAGATTCCACCATTAGATATCAAATATACAACCATCCACTAACCAAACCATAAAACCCTCTCTTTAAGCCTAGAAACCATAGGGCTTATTGAAAATGGAACTTCCCAATCACCCCAAAACCAAAAAATTGTTCAAACAGGTCTAGAATAATCTTATCATGCTTAATTCAACATAAAACTATGCTTCCCAACAAAAATCCTCAATTTGTCCCACCAAAACCTCACTTTTCCTCAAGGAAACAGAATATTTCAACTAGGGATTCACACCCAACAACATTTCCAGACCTCCCTTACACAAACTCACCATGTTCACACCTTCCCCTAATGTAACATACCCATTCCACCAAGTAACAGGGAAAACAGAAAGGTGCAATGGGCTAATTCATAGTTTACACTAACAAAACCCTTGAAACCCATGTTTCAGATCCGGTCTGAGAAGATTAGTGATTAAATGGAAAAAACCTTATGGAAAGACTCACAAATTGATTCAAGAGAAATCCAACTCAATTTACTACACAATCTAATGAACTTTTAATCAATAAAATTATGTACGAGCCATACATATTCAGTAATCTTCAGGAAAACACAGAAAATTGATGCAAAACAGAGTTTTATTGAATCTTCAATCTTCAAAATGGTTTCAAAAACCTTCAATTCGAGTTCTGCAAGACATTTATACTATTTCCCTTCAAAACCAAACTGATTCAAAATCCCAAACTAACATTTGAATAAGATGAACGTTGGTCTTCCTTTATGATGCACTTTTATAACCTTACATTATTTCAATTTGACAATCTAGCATATTTGTCACATTTTGAAAACTCTACCACCTAGAAACCTAAGTATTATCACTAATGACTTAAAACAACATCAAATGGTCTTAGTGACCTTATTTAAGACAAAATTCTTCAAAAATCTATAACCTAGACCTTAGCAATTTGAATTGACAATCTTGTACCAATGGTGCTCCTACACCATACACCCCAACTTGAAGCTTTTCCAAGTCTCTTGGAAAGATTAGTGTAACATGTCCTCATTTTTATTCTTCATGTTTCAATCCTCCATGCTTGTCTTCATCAGGTTTTTTGTTTCCCTTATCTTCACTTCCTTCAACATCCTTGATCTTACCTACACTCGCTCTTTGCTCCAACTATCCTCTATATACTGTGGGGTGCTTGTTACCTCTTCCATCTTAAAACACTGTCAATTTACTTATCTTTTTATCTGTGTTCTACTTTTCTTCAACTGTCACCACTTGAACTTGTTCCATTCTCTATCCATTGTTTTTTTCCACTTGCTTCTTTACCACTGTCCACTATGCTTTTTCATTTACCAGTCTTTCTCATACATGCCTCTGTCTTATTCATTGTCCTAGCATCCTCTCAACCATTTTCCTTCTTTTCCATTTTCCTTTCAATCTTGTAACCCTTTGTATCATCACAATTTTTCCTCACTGTCAGACCTGCAATTTTCCATTTCACTGTACCATGAATTTCACTATACTTTGTCCCATCATCAATATGATTCACTGTCCTTTCTTTTGTTGTCTCACCAATTCCATTAATCGCTGTCCTATCATGTTATGAAATTCTATCCTCTTGTTTATTGTCTTACCAACCTCACTATCCTCTGTACCAGTAGCCTTTCATTCCACTGTCCCATCACAAATTTCCATCTTCTTGGATTTTGTCTTTCCATTTTCTATACAAACATCTCTTAACTATCTCTTTACTACAGGACTTACAACAGTCCCTACAACTATGCCATCATTGTTTTCTTTCCTTTCCAAAGGCCCTTCACACTCGCTCTACACTTTATCCATCTGAGATATAATTTGTTCCACTTTCTTTTTCCACACAAATACATTCTTCTTTCCACTTGACTGCAAGTCATTCTTATGCTCTCTTCCTACTGTCATATCTTCATCATACCTTGTATTGGCTGCCGAATCAGTTCTTTCCTTTATCAACATTCATATACTCCTTTCTCCCTAGCATTATAATCTCACCATATTCTTCTAGACCCTCAACCAATGGAGTTAACATAAACTCTCTCCAATCCTTTTCAAATATGTAGGTATTTTGTCTTGCATTATACAAGGCTGGCCTATCAAACTTCCAAGGCCTTCCTAACAATAGATGACAACAACTCATGGGTAGTATGTCACAAAGAACTTCATCTCTATATGGACCTATCTAAAATTCAACCCTTACTTGTTCACTCACCATCAAAGATTGATTTTCACTAACCCATGACACCCTCTATGGCATTTTTCTAGGTACTTTTTGCAAATGCAATTATTCTACCATCTCATTAGACACAATGTTATTTGTACAACCAGAGTCAACAATCAATTTGCATAACTTGTCTCTACATATGCAAGTTGTTCTAAACAAATCTTTTCTTTGAAGCAACTCTTCCTCCTTTGTGGTCTTCCAGATTTGTTTCTTCATCATCAGCATCTCTCCAACCTTAGCCCTCGCAATCAATTTATTTGAACTTGAACTACACTTATCTTCATCTTCTTGCACTATTTGTGCTCTTCTATCAGGTTTCCTTTCTCCTCCACTTGAAGTTGAACCAATCTTCTCAAGGCACTTCCAAGCAGGATAACCATATTCTTGGAATTGATAACATCTACATGTAAATGAGTTAGAATTCCTTCCACCTCCAAACCTGCCCCTAGTACCTCTATATCCACCTTTGAAGTCTAAAATTTGTTCATCTCTCTTGCTTGGTTATTCTTCTTGATTTTTAGTTTCTTGCCTTGGAGTAGAAAAGGCTCCTCTTCCTCTCATGGTGTTGCCTCTTCCTCTTACTGTTTTCTCTTATCTTCTCTTTACCTTCTCTTCAACCTTCAATGCCATTTTATAACATTCCTCTACATTTCTAGGATTATTCAAAGCCAACTCATCTTGTATATTCATTCTTAACCCACCCAAGTACCTAGCTATTTTCTCATCTTCATTTTCATTGTGATTAGACCTCATGCTTAATCTATAAAATTCCTTAGTATATTCCTTTACATCAATTTCCTTTTGTCTCAAATTTTCCAATTTCTTAAACATTTGAATTGAATAATTTGAAGGGAGAATTTTACCTTTTAGTTTAGCTACCATCTTATCCCAGTACACAATCTTGGACTTGCCTTGTTTCCTTCTCTCTGACTGTAGGTAATCCCACCATACAAGTGCATGACCTTTAAGCTTTGTTTTGGAAATATTCACTCTCTATTCTTTAGGAATCTCTTCACATTCAAAATAGTTATCCAAAGAAGATATCCAATCTAACAATTCCTCTTCATTCAAATTTCCACCAAACTTTTTCACATCAATTTTTACCTTATACTTGTCACCTTTTACTACCTTTATCAACTTGGCCATTCTCTAATCTTCTGGATCAAGTTCTTCTTCAACATCTTCAAACTCTTCATCATCTTCTTCCTCTAATTCACTGCTCTCAATTGCTTCTCTTCTCTTATTGGTTTCTAAGGCTTCCAATCTCTCTTTTAGTTCTTTGGCCTCTTTAATGTACTAATTCTTCAAATCATTCATCTCCTTTGTTGTATTCTTTCCCTTTGGAGGCATCTTCACAATCTTGCCTCTTCACCTTCCAATCTTTCTTTCACAATATTCAACTTTCTTCTACAAGAATCTAGTACCTTTTCTCTGATACCACTTTGATGCAATCAGGGAATGTCTTCCAAACACTCAAACATAAAATCAATAAACAAACAACTTATTAGATCACCAAATCTTCATACTCGCTTTATCTCAACCATCTCCCTCTATTTCCTTGTAGCATTGCAAACCTACTAAATCAAGTACAACTTCACAAAAACATCCTTTCATTTCACCAATCAACTCACATCAAGGACCCATTATAGAGCTTAACAACATATTAAACAATCACTAATGGTTATTTTGTAACAAATTGCTGAAATTAGGCTTTTCACACCTTTTAGGACCCAAATTAGCCTTCTTTTCCAAAGAGACCACCTTCAAAACTTTTCCAAAACTCTTGAAACCTTGGGGAAGCACTTAACACCTATCAAAACCTAATATTCCACCATTATATCTCATAGATACAACCATCCACTAACCAAACCATAAAACTCTCTCTTTAAGCCTAGAAACCCTAGGGCTTATTGAAAATGGCACTTCCCAATCACCCCAAAACTTAAAAATTGTTCAAATAGGTCTAAAATAATCTACTCATGCTTAATTCAATATAAAACCATGCTTCCTAGCACAAATCCTCAATTTGTCCCACTAAAACCTCACTTTTCCTCAAGGAAACACAATATTTCAACTAGGGATTCACACCCAACAACATTTTTCAGACCTCCGTTGCACAAACTCACCAATCTCACACCTTCCCCTAATGTAACATACCCATTCCACCAAGTATCATGGAAAAAATAAAGGTGGAATGGGCTAATTCATAGTTTACACTAACAAAACCCTTGAAACCCCTATTTCAAACCCGGTCTAAGAAGATTAGTGATTAAATACACAAAACCTTATGGAAAGACTCACAAATTGATTCAAGATAAATACAACTCAATTTACTACACAATCTAATGAACTTTTAATCAATAAAATTTTGTACAGGTCGTACAGATTCAGTAATCTTTAGGAAAACACAAAAAATTGATGCAAAATAGAGTTTTATTGAATCTTCAATCTTCAAAATTGTTTCAACAACCTTCAATTCAAGTTCTACAAGAAATTTATACTATTTCCCTTCAAAACCAAATTGATTCAATTTAACAAACTAACATTTGAATAAGATGACCATTGGTCTTCCTCTATGAAGCACTTTTACAACCTTACATTATTTCAATTTGACAACTTAGCATATTTTTCACATTTTGAACCACCTAGACACCTAAGCATTATCACAAATGAATTAATACAACATAAAATGGTCTTATTGACCTTATTTTAGACAAAATTCTTCAAAAATCTATAACCTAGACCTTAGTAATTTGAATTGACAATCTTTTACCAATGGTGCTCCTGCACCATTTAAGCTACTTTGCACTCAGTCTCTCCATTTCTTCAGAAGTTTACATTGTTTCCTCCATCTTGGGTGACTCATTAGGAGGTTGAGGGAGAGGCAAGGAAACAAAAAGCTGGGCCATTAGTGTTTTGACTTGAGGATTGAGGATTACCTGAGAGATCTTGGATGGCACATTCTGCAAATATGGAGTGAAGGCATGTGAAAAGGAGAGAGGTTTCATAGAGATTATTGGTAGAGAATGTGGTGGAGTAGAAAGAGTTGGTAAAAAAGGTGGGAGTGAGGAATAAGAGAGTGGGGAAGTGGTTGAGGAAGAAGAATCAAGCACCACCACAGGAGCGGTCAGGGAAGTGTAGGTGAGGTGGATGGAGATGTCCACAATAGGTGGAGACGAAACAGGCAGTGATTGAGGAGTGGAAGGAGATGGGGTAGGGGAAATGACTGATGGGAGAGTAGAGGTGGTGGGTGGTGGTGATTTCGATTGTTCAATTTCTTCATCTTTGTGTGGAGATCCTTCCTCTTGGATGGTAGGCATTTTGAGAACAAAGGTTCATGTTCTTTTTGGCTTCTTTGGTGAATTTTTCCCTGTCGCTGATTTTCTGATGTAAACTTTGTGTTTTGGCTGTCACTCGGATCTATCTTTTCTCTTACTTGATCTAGTAATAGGTGTAGACTTAGAAGCCTCACTTGGTGAGCCTATAGTATCACCACTATTTATTTCACTCTCTAGCTCATCTTCGAGCTCCACATAGGTTAGCTCTGTACCCTGCTCGTGCAATTGAGCTATCTAGTATCTATCCACTTCTTTGTTCTTTGGTCTACTAGGCGGGTAACAATATTCAATTTCGTAATGTTCATCTAGCTCATTCCATTTGATGAGGGCCAATGGCACATTTATTAGAGCATTGTACCTCTCATCAAGGACAATGTCATCTACAATAATTTTATCAAGCACCATATATAAATTAATGGCCTTTACGAATTGGGAAATCATCCTCATGTAATGCCACCTTCTGACTTCGTGGTCATCATTACAGTTTTCCTATAAGTCTTCAATACATGGCCTATGGGAATATTTCCATCCAACCTACTTCTTTAATTTTTTGATAGGGTCTAAGCTTCCTCTCTTTGTATGCAGCTCCAAGTTTTACTTTGAAAGTTCCCTTTCTGATTTCTCAACGCATGGGGCAACAAGGTACGAATACATCCCTTACCCAAATGCAAGCGGATATGGGACCTCAACACTATACTTATTAGACAACAAAGTGTGGATAGTCGAAAACTACCAAGTAAGCTCCAATAATATAATTTTGTCGTTGAGGTATCAAGGTAGCTAGTAGGGTCTTCCCAAGAATCCTTTTGCTCTAATATATGTCAACTTAGCGAATTGGATAAACCAATACCCAAAACCTTTCACCACTTCCTTAGCACTATGGAGCATTCTCCTATGGTAGTCTCCACCTAGGGTCCTAATGGTCTGCCCAATGAAGGCATCATTAACCCTTTTGTAATCATTTTTGAAGTATATGTATTGTAGCTATGGGTAGTAATCATACACCTTAAGTTTCCCCTTCTTCGTTCCTAGTGTCTCGACATAGTCTAATCCTTTATAAGGGAACTTCACAACTAGAAGGTAGACCAGGTAAGAAGTCATGTAGAATTTAGAAGTCTTCCTTACTACAACGAGTTGATTGTGCAAGTTCTTGCTAATCATTTTAGCCCAATGGAACATGGCATTGTCCAGGAGAATCTCTTCTACGAAATAAAACATCCACTCCTCAAAGAGTGAGGAAGTGGGAATGCCCATTACTCTGCTTAGGAGAGTCACCAAGTCATTGGCTTCTTCTACAAATTCACTTTGGTACAAATCTCTGGGGAACCTTGTTAGCATCGCCCCTCTTTTCTCATAGCCATGTATGGTTGATTATTCTTTTGCAACCGGTGGGGTATTCTTGCCATACTTTTAAGATGAACTCCTTCTCAACTATCTCCATTTTATCAAAAAGGTGGATGTTGAATGTTTTTCCAATGGATAGGGGAGACATTTCTACCAATACTCTCCTATCAGTGGTGACTATCCTTCTGTTTTGAGCATGATAGCACTCCTAGCAAGAAAAAACCAATTCTAGAGAAACTAAAGCAAGAGGGAAGCCTATTGTCTTAGCAAGTCCACTCTTCTTGATTCTCAAGGCCTCCTCTATTTTAGGGTCAACCATGACCATCTGTTTGAACTCATCTATACTGACATGCCCTAGGTCAATGTTAGTCACTTTGTCCCAACTATACACAATCTTTGATGTGCACTCTACCCAATGGAATTCGTACTTCATCTGTGCTTTTTCTTCCTTCCCTCTTGGAGTCTTTCCTAGTTTATTTCCTTTGTTAGCCTTCACTATGGGCTTCTTAGTTGGTTCCATAAATTTTGCACACAAAAGGTGGAGTAAGTGCTTTGATATATTAGTAGCAAAAACATTAGTTAAACCATGCAAACATATCATTAATTGCATCCACATACCCTTGAAGGATCATTACATTCATAACATTTCAACATTTTAACCTTATTGGTGGGGTTTACAAGAATGCAGGTTTGGAGGTGCGGGTTTTCACCCTATGGAAACCATCAAGGTGAAATCCTTAAGGAACAACATAGGGAAGATGAACTCCGATAGATGGAATCCTGAAGGTGACTTTGCGCATACTTTGATTATTGGGAAATTTTAGCATATAAATATTAGGCGTGTGTGCAAGTTTGTGATGGAGGAACTTGGAGTTCTTTTCTTTCATTTGAGTAGGCTTTTGAGTCAATGTGGAAGTTTTTGATGTGGATGTCGTAAGGTGAGAGGCCTTTTTATTTTCTTCGTTAACAATTCCTTTGAAGGCATGACAACCCACAGGGGGAGTTCTAAGGGTCAGAACCTACAATGCCTTGTGAATCAGCTAAAATTTTGATTTGAACATCTCTACATGTGGGGTGGTCATATCTAGTCACCTTATTTGGGAGATTTAGTCTTGGATGGGTTGTGGAGGTTGGTTGCATAGAAGCTGAGGTAGGGCACTGCTAGGAATTTTTCATTTAGATAGTGGCTCTTAATGGGCGGTGTTCTACGGGTGGTGGCCCACAAGGGTGGGCCCACTGAGTTATTCCTCCTTGGAGATTTTTCTAATTGTGCATTCATTATACCAGCAACATTAATAGGCTCGGGGTCCACATGATGGGGAGGCAGCAAGGTTTTACTGCTAGCTACGGCTGAGACATGATGGCCTCCCACAAATAGTGGTTTGCATGATCAAAGCCGCAAAGATTCCATGACTTAAACATTTTCAATGTTCATCATTTCAAGTTATTTGATTATAGCTAGGAAGGTTAGTGCAAGGAGCACAAGGTGGAAATTCACAAATTCTCTACCCCCTTTTAAACAGTGAAGGCTGAGAGATGATCTATAGTCAGAATCCCATAATGGTGTTTCCACAGTCCCAACACCTGGTCAATTTGATGGTGAGTTAGGTTCAAGGTAATGATGAGAGTGGAAGCTACAAGGAAGGGCACCCTATATGATTTGTCAATAAATAATGACCCTAGGTAGATAGCCTTATGATAGCAGTGACATGTAAAAGTGGACCGGCAATGGCATCTTTCCTTGGAAATTTCAACACTTGGGTTTAATTTTGGTAACAAGGGTGGAGTCCACAAAATGCATAGTTGTTTGAGAATGGATACAAGGCAATGACCATGGAAGGATGGCTTTTTGGTGACAACAACCCACAGAGGTAAACCTGCAAGGGTTTCTTGCCTTAAGTATTTCATTGTTTTGTTCAAGTTTGAAGGTGAATGTGGGGTTCGCATGACAGGTAGCCCTGAGGGCTTCGCCATTAGAAGTGGAAATAGTGGGGCATTGTTATGTATGAGGGTCTGTAAGGGTTTTGGTTCATCTATGATAATCATCTCCATTTTTTGTAGTGTTTTGAGGGTGGAGCCGAAGGGCATAGGGGTAACCATCAACTTTGTTAACTCAAACGACATTTTCAGGGTGGGTTTCCCAATTAGAAACCTGATGAAGAGCATTCAAGGGTTTCAAAAGTGAGGGTTTGTCATTGCTATTTAAACTTAAATTCATGAACTTCTTGCATTTTTTAAACCCTAACCAATAACTTATTTGTGATGCTAAAATAACAAATGATGAGAGATTTAACACATACCTCAACCACACGTATGGATGAAACAGCTACCGATGGAGTTTTTATACCTTTTTTGCACGAAGGGGTGTTGGTTTCTCTCAAATTTAGAAAGCTCCAATTGAAAATGATAGCCTATCATTGGGCTATTTATAAGTAATCCCCCATTAATGAAAGAATTTATTGTAGGTGTGGAGGGAGCATGGGTTGGTGAGGTTGCAGAAACACGACCTACAAAGGATGTCAAGTAAAAGGCTAAGCGGAGGACATGGATTCATAATACGCATGCAAGAAGTATATTATGGGAGGATGTGGGAGGAAAAATGCAAGGAACGACAAAGAAAAGATGGATATCCAAAAAGGGAAACCTGCAACTAAAAATTGGTAGACGTCGAAGGATGGTGTGGCTTCTGAAGGAAAGAAACCTGTGAGTAAATTTTTGCAATAGCCTGAAACTTTATGAGACTTGGGTAAGTGACTTTTGACAAGATAGATTTGGAAATTTTAAGGCTCGTGACAAACTTAAGCTCAAAATAGGGGCACAAAAATAAAGGAAAAGGTGAACCGACCCAACGAAAGAAAAACAAAAAGAGGGGGTTCCCGATCTAAATGGGGCATGTGTGCAAAAGGCACAACAAATGGCGACTTTACTAGGAGAACACTCTTGAGCATTCCAAGAAAAAGTATTCATCCGGAACCCAAAATATTTAAATCAAGTCACGGAATACCTCAGAGGTTTGTGTGTGGTGAGTTCATTCCCCTTCCTTAGAGACTATATGGGCCAATGACCAATCAACCAAGGTAAGCTATGTAAGTAATCTAACTCCAAAAGTAACCTAGACATTTCTCCACTGCCAATAAAGAATCCATACCCTCGATGGATTTTTCATTGCAATCCCAATGAATATTTCTCTATTACCAGTCGGGCATCCATAGCCTTGATGGAGTTGCTCACACACCCACATAGTTGCCTGCTTTTCAATATTTTCTTTTTCTTTTTCCTTTTCTCCTCATGGGAATTTTCCCAACATAGCACTAGTGCAACAATTCTAAAGGCCTTAACCTTGGTTTTGAGATCAAATCATCTTTTGACTACACCCTGGTGTTTGGAAAAAAATTCTACTGCTTCATCACGTATTTCCTCTAAATGGAGGATTTCAGCTAGATAGGCTTCGATATGTTCTCCCCCCTCATAATAAGTGTTGAAAAAATGCAGCGTGTGGATCTTGAGGTGAATTAGGAAAAAAGGTTCCAAACCATAGACGAGATGGTATGGGGAGGTTCCCACAAAGCAAACCATAATTGGGTATGCCAGTCTTTTAGGTTTTTTTCTAGCAGCTTGTGTATGACAGAGCTAACAGGTTCTTATTCGTTGATTCAGCTAATCTATTGCCCAAAGGATAGTAGTTCGACAAGAATTTAAGCATAATTCCATAATTAAAATCCCAACTTGAAATTTAAGAGAATCAAAGGTAGGACCATTGTCACACACTAATGCAAATAGCCACCCAAAGTGATTGATTATAGAACTTTCAAGAAAATTTATCACTTCCTCAGTTGTGCATTGTCTACAAGAAATTACTTCTAACCATCTAGTATAGTAATTAGTTGCGGTTAGAATGTACCTGTGACCTGTAGAAGATGGTGGGTTTACCAGACCTATGAAATCGAGTCCCCACTAGGAAAATGGTCTTATCTCAGCAACTGGCTATAGCGGAATAGCATACCTCTCCCTGGTGGCAATAGTCTAGTATACATGACAGGATCAAACGTGGTTGTGAGAATCTTTGAATAATGTTGTCTAGTAGTACCTAGCTCATAGAATTTGATGGGTTGTCGAATGGTTAGATCCATGCCCCGTTCTAAATTTTTTGTGGAATTCCTTTGGCACTTTAGTTGCTTCATTCTTCAATAGACATCTAAGGTAGATCCCTTCATGATTCATTTTTTATAACATGGCTCCTTTTAGCATATAACGATTACTTTTCAGCCTCAAAGCTCACTTTTGGACCCCTTGCAAATGTGGCAGATATTTGTTATTCAACAGATAGTATACTATATCATCATACCATTCATCTGGAGAAACATCTTCCAAGCGGTACTGTTGAACAGTAAGTTCTAGTTCTATTTTTGTCATTATATGTGTGAGATCTTGGCCTCAAACTAGCTTCATTTGTTGGATCTCCATGTCATATTCTTGCAACAACGTAACCCATTTTTCTCTTCTTTCCCTTGGTTCATTTTACATCAACAGTATCTTGAAAGCAGGGCCTATTATAATGGTGAACACCTTGTTTCTCAGAATTTAATGCCTAAACTTCTTGACTCCCCTAACTAAGGCATATGCCTACTTCTCAACATTATGGTAATGCAACTCAACATCTTTCAAAGGGGCACTCATGAAGGCAATATGGTGCTCACTTCCTTCATCATCTTTATGTGTTAGCATGCTAGCACATGAGCAGTTTGAGGAAAATGAATAGATATAGAAAGGCTTAGAGTAATCAGGGTTGACTAGTATAGGAGCATCTGCAATAGCCCTCTTTATTTCTGCAAAAGCCTACTTGGCTTTTGACATCCATTCAACTTTAGCATCCTGTTTAAGCATAGCATTCATCAACTTTTCTATTTCTACAAACCCTGTGATGAACTTTCTAACGAAGTTAATTTTCCCCAAAAAAGGATTTTATTTCTTTCTTACTACTCGGTAGTTGAATCTTCAAAATAGCTTGAATACCCTCTGGATCTATTGATATACTTTTTTTCTAAAATCACATGTCCTAGTAGTTTTCCCTCAGTTACCCCAAAGATACATTTCTTTAGGTTCAAAGAAATACCAAACTCCCTACATTTTTGGAATACCTTAAATAAGTTTGAGATATGATCCCTTCTCTTCTTTGAGAAAACAGTGAGGTCATCCATGTAAATGATGATGCATTTCCCAATGAGGTCTTTCAAAGCTATATCCATATCATGTTGAAACATTGCACCTATGTTAATCAAACCAAACAACATCCTTTTGTATGTGAATGTTCCCCATTTTGTGGTGAATGCCATTTTGTGCCTATCTTCATATTACACCATCACTTTATTGCACCCTGAGTATCCATCCAGAAAAAACATCATTTGCAAACCATTGAAAATTTTCAACACTTCATCCAGTGAGGGCACCAGATAGTTGTCCTTCTCAGAAGCTCAGTTCAAGTTCCTAAAATCTACACATAACCTAATTTCCCCATTTTTCTTTCTAACTAGAAAAAAATTAGCCACCCATGTGGAATATCTGATAAGGAAAATGATTCAGGTTGAAAGCAACTTCTACACTTCCTTGAAAATGATGGGTTCCAGCAACACATTGATTGGTCATTGTCATTGCGTAAAGGGATTTACATCTGGTTTGAGGGGAATAGTATGAGTGATGATTGAAGTATCATATGCTTTGAGGTCCTCATATTCCCAAGCAATCATGTAATGATAAGTATGCAATGCATCAATAATTCCCTTTTTCTCTTCTGGGGTGCACACCTTGCCAATGAAAAAAAATTGACATCTTCCCCAGTACCCAGATTATGAGCATCGCATTGGTTTTTTATGGAGTTTTTCCTAATCTACTGATCTTGATTCCTTATGTGATCTAGATAAAATATTTGACAAGTTCCCTTATGACATCTTTAGGTATCGTGGTTGTTTTCAGATTGATAACTTCACCTATGTTTTTAGACTCAACTAATCCTTTCATGTTGTTAGGGAGAGCAGCCAAGTTGTGGAAAGCATGAAATAGTACAAGGATTTCCTCTTCTACCTCTTCCTCTGAAACTTCATATGCAACTGGGAGGTAATTTCCTAATTCCATTTCAGCAAACAAAACCTAATTTGTATTGTTGTATTCAGTAATCATGAATCTCATTCTGAGCTGATGTTCAATTCGAATTTGGTTGGGGATCCCCTTCCAAGATAATCACATATGCAAGTAATCAGTGGATGTATACCCATTGTGTGCTAGGGTGAAGTCTCATCCCAATATAATACCATAGGTGTTGAGAATATCAACAACTTGGATATCAATAACTTGTTGTACCCTTGGATCTATTGCGATCTACATAGGGATTATGTTTAGTTCCCCTACCACATTGGCTTTGGTTTTGTCCAATTGAGTCACCTTATGCTTAGATTGGATCTGTTGTGATCTACATAGGGCATGACATTTGTTGATGCTCTTGAATCTAATAGGAAGTTATGTAGATTTTTTCCAAACATTTGAATGGTTAGCAAAAAAGGAGAGGTCTCTAACCTTCCCTATAAAAAATACTATAGAAGCATTGGCTTGGGACACCTGAGTCTTGTATTTTTCATTTTTCTTATCTTTTGTTAGTGCCCTAATTTTTTTCCTTAACTATTTTCTTGTCTACTTGCTAATTTTTTATGGGCGGTTGGTCTGGTTTCTTTCCCACAATTTCCCTAATCACTGGCTCACTACTAGAGGTGTCAAATTAGACTTTCTTTGCAACTACCTCTTGAGCAGGTTTGGATTGGGAAGTCCCATTCAATGATCTAAAGAAATCATTTCTAATGGCGGGCACTCATAGCAACTCAAAAGCTTATAAACTCACTTTTACTTTCTTCAATTCCTTCACCACACATTCTCCCATTTTCTCAACATTCGCTTTATAGGAACTACTTTGGGAAGGATTAGTAGGTTACTCTTTGGATGGATAAGAATGCCTATTTCTATTGAAATATTGAGTAGGGACCTTGGGGTAAGGTGGGTTATTACTAGTATTCGGGTCAGGCGGTGTATTAAAGTTGTTGGGTGGGATAGAGGTTCTGAAGGGATCACTGACTTGCCTATTTCTCAAGTTGTAAGGGGTTCCACATTGGTGGAAAATGTGAACCTCTTTAGTATGTTGTTCTTCTTCATCTTTAGGCCCATTATCTACTAAATCAAACATTTGAGATAGGGCTCCTTTGTTACATACCTCTTTTGTGTCCATCCCCTTTTCGGTAGCCTCCTTCTCAGGTTTGTTCTTGTCACTTTAAGGAAAGGGTTCTTGGTTGACGATCAAGACTAAAGAATCATACGGCTCTTAGGGAACTATCTCTCTATAACTTGAGTTTTCAATTTCATTCTAGACCTCCACTTGAAAGATTGCAGCAATAGTTTGAAACGCCAGGCACTCAACCTCTTAATGTCTGTTAGTTTGATGTATCCTACACCAGCCGGATAGGGCTACCTTCGCCAAGTAAACTCTACTTGCAAATTTTTTTGTACCTCTAGGCGGATCAAGCAATGTTGGCACCTCACCAATGTTTGTTCTAGTGTTCCATGTTCTTTTCTACCTTTGGGATGACCTCCTTTCAAAGCTCTAGCTATAATTCTAACCTCTTTCATAATTCCTCCCCCAAGATGATCCTAAATCATGGTTGTCTCTGTAGAAATTAGCCTAGATGCTCCTTTGATATTCCTGCAACTAGTTATTTTGGTTTGTTAAATGAGTTACTTCGGTGGAAAACTTCTTTCCTAGTTTAGGAAACTCATCAATTCACTCATTATCGGCATTGTTTTGTGTTGGTACTAAATTTTGAAGGTAAACTGGATGTGCTACAAATAGATTTTGTTGGGCAGCTAAAGGTTCAAAGCTTTGCAGGTATGAATGAACTTGGGGTTGCTACAGATAAGCTTGCTGATTTGGAACCTACATGTAGCTTGGTATGGATGGAGACTAGTTAAATGGACGCCCTGTGTGTGGCACCATGAGTATTTGGGGAATCGGGTTCATCAAAGGAGTTTTATGAGCAAAGGCATGAGTAAGTCCAGGGATTTTCCCAAAGTTGGAATTAGGTCCCAATGAAGGCAATGGACCTGCAACATGTCCCAAATCAGTGCTTGCTTTTACTGCCTTAGCATAAGCCTATACCAAAATTGCAAATGGTTGATGCATTCTTTTGACCAAGGCAGCGCAATATACTAATCTGGCCAAAGCATCATCAACTACAGAATGGGGTTGCAACTTCATGTAAGCTCTGTGAAATCTGTTATTGAATGAGATGATTAGCTCATTAACTTCCCTTTTTGCTGACATAAACTATTGATACAAGTTTATAGGGCTAATTGGGACTTTAAATTTCTACAAAAATGTGTCTCATGAGGTCCCAAGAAGTGATGGAGCTTGTAGGAAAGTGTATATACCAATAGAATGCTTCATACCCCAATGAATACGGGAAGAGTTTACATGCCATGTCTTCATGTTAAATCTACATATCCTTGAGGGATGTTTGAAAATTTTTAATGTGCTCTTCTACTATCCTATGAGGATCATTTAGATGGAACTTGGAGCAAAATCCTTCCAGATTTTTTGGCACATCATGGTAGTCATTGAAGGATAGTGGAGATGGGTTGTTTCCCAACCAATCCATTGGTGGAAGTGGGGGTGGTAATGGTTTTTTTGCAACAACTTGTGGATGGGATATGGTAGGTATAACAACACTTTTGATGTGGGAAGTGAATGGAGAAAAAGTTGGTTGAAGTGAAGAAGAATATGGAGGTGGAGGGATTGGAGGGGATGGAGGTTGAGTGGGTGGGACTAATGTTGAAGCTTCCCCTTTCTTGGCTCTCCTATCCCTGGTAGGGATCTTTAGTTCTTGGAATTCTCCCTTATCTAGTGTGGATCTAGTTATTCTAAGAGATTTTTGGGAAGAAGATGACCCAGTTTGATCCAGCTTCATCCCACTGCCCTCCCTCTAGCGTCAATTTTGTTCATGTGTGTTTTTTCTCTTCTCAACATAGACAACACACAAGTGTGATGTCTCTCTTGAAAGGTAATAATCTACAACTAAGTTTCAGAAAGTCACTCCAAGGTATCTCAAGTGTCAGGTCATGACTTGCAAAAATAACTCAGTTGTTTGTTGTATGATTTGTTGGTCAGCACATGGGGCTTTTATGGTTGACAAAGGTTGGATTTCCTGGGTCTGCAAAAAAAAATTAGAGTTCTATAAATTGATGAATAGTGATAGTAGCTTTATGATAGTATTCTGAAACTTGTTTAAATCATCAGATTTAGATTTACTATGATGTTGGAAATGTATGTTTAATTCAGATTTAAAAGAAATTTCTAAAGGTTGAAGGGTTTGGAAGTTTTCCTAAGTCTAAAACTATAATGAACAGTAAAAATGGATGGTTCTATAGTAGAAAGACTCTCAAACTGAGTTTTGCTTAATCAAAGGTAGCCTACAATCTCACAAAACTAGTGCAATCTTCTAAGGCTTACTTATGATTTTTAGACTTCAACATGAATACTTAAAGAATGCACTTACACAGTTGAATTTAAGTTTTATAAATGAATTAGCTCAAGCTAACTTTACACAACAATTTATCATCAACAAATGGCCAAAAGTATGAGTTGGAAGTG
>VDFB02271358.1:1136452733-1136467259 GCA_007258455.2 Sequoia sempervirens | reverse complement strand
CTAGCAGAAATTGTAGGCTGAAGGATTATAATAGGGAAACATGATAAGGAGCCTTTCCCTATTAGTTATTTTGCTCCTTACTTCCAAAAACCCTTTTACTCCATTTGCCAAATTATTAGTTATGATCCTGTCACGGGAATGCCAATGGCATGGATGTATATGGTTTCCCATATTCAACACCCCTAATAATGCATAGTGTATGATTGTGTGGGGTTTCTTTCAGAAAGGATCCATGAAGGTTTGATAGGGTTGAAGAAAGATGAATTGGGAGTAAGGTTTAGCTAGTATTCATTCTTGATGCATAAGTTTCTATTCAAAAGTGCGCCTTACTTTGGACATAATATGAATTTGGATAGGAGAGAGGGTAACTTGGAGTTGCTCGTGCAATGCTAGTCTACTATTTTAGACAAGGATGATAGGACATATGATTATGTGACATTTCAGAACTTTTTTTCTTCAAAACTAAGGAGAGCCCTGATTGTGAATTTACCTAGAATTCTCATAGCCCTGCATGACTTCTTGAGACCCAAGGAAAGAAGGCTTGAGTTAGGAGTTGATCACAATTGGGGAGATGTTATCCCATACCCCGATTACACTGTTTTAAGAGTGTATGGTTCTATGGTTGCACCTCACCTGCTGGCAAGATTTGTGTCAGATAGAATTGGTTTCCTTGAGGTGATGTGGCAATTGGGAAGTGTAGAAAATGAACATCTATTGAATCAAGGAATAGGAACATTCTTTCATTTGTACACATGCTTTTCTAATTTTGTGATGAAAAAAGGAGGTTGGAATAATTTTTTTGATGTACTCAAGACCTACCACATGCATAGATCAGTTGAGAGGATTAGATATAATCTCAAAGGTTTTATGACCTGGTTGAAAGAAAGGACTAAGAGCTACAAATTTGTGCACACTTTCCAGTATCCGGAGGATGTGATAAGAAATGTGTTGAAAATTTTTGAGCATGAAAAAAGAAAAGAGAGGTGGACTACATTCAAGAAGATGCAAAGAAATATAAAGAAAGAACCTGACTTCAGGGTTCTCCTAGAGACTAAAAATGTAATACAAAATGTGGAACATGTATCCTAGAATTTTGACTCAATAGTAGGCCACCTTGAAACAAAAGAGGTAATAAGTAAGGATAAGGGGAAAGAACCCATTGTAGAAGAACATAGTGGAGGAGAAATCCTTGCTATGGAAGGAAAATCTACATTTCAAGCCCCTGATGAACCAAGGATAAAGTTCTTTGTAAGGAGAAAAATTAAGGCAAAGAAAATTGATGCAACTCCTACTTCCTCTCAAAAAGAGGAGCACAAGCCTCCTTCTATTGTACCATGACCATATCCTCCAAGGCCAATAGAGCCTAAAATTGTGGATATTGATTCTCCACCACATAGTGCATTACCACCAAAAGAGCCGTCATTGAAAAAGTAAAAGGTTGAAATGACTGTTCTGGTGGATTATATTGAACAAGACTTTGATGATGACATTTGGGTATCAAAGCAGGAAATGCAAGAAGGAGTGCCTACTGCACCAATAGTAAGAGCAACACAATAATTGGGTATTGTTGTGCCCTTAGCACACATGCCTCATTTGGAACGGGGACCCTCTTTTCTTTCGCCTCGTCGGGTCTTTTGGGGGTGACTCGTTTTGCGTGCCCCTCTTTTTTTGATGTTTCGTATGGTCGATGTTGCTGTAAAGTTCCATCACAAATCGATCATGCCTCCGCTTTTGGTTTTGCTGCCCTCCGGGGCCTCAGGGAATTCCTCTGGCATTTTGGCCCTAAAACGGCTCTGGGCCCCTTCGGGCCCGGGCGCTCGGGGTTCCCTCTTTGGGTTTTCCCTCTGGAAATGCCGTCCCTTCGGTGTTCGCCGAGCGTCTTTTTGGGACCGGGGTCAGCCCTGCTTACTCCGTCCCGAAGCTTGTTCCAAAATTTTGGGGCGGCGCTAGCCGAGGGCCAGACCACGGAGATCCGCCCGAGGGGTTACGTCACCGGTGGTTTTCGCGGAATTAAAGCCACGGCGAACCTCCTAGCGGCTGACCAGCCCGAGGTCCCGCTATCATCGCCAGCCGCCTTGATAGCAAACTCCCTTGCCCGGCTAGTGGGACGCTTCGAGCCGTGGAGTTAAGTTCCACCGGAATTCCGTGACGGTTCCGCCGTCCTCGACGTCAGATCCCTACCGGCTTCCCGCGCTCTGGGACCCGAACCCCTCTCCGCCGCCATCGCCCAAACAATGCGAAAAGCGTAAGGTAGCCGTCACCTCACATCTTCCCGGCCACTAGGCCCTGGCTTCGCCGCCGCCGCCGCCGCCGCCGACCTAAATTCAAAATCCAACCACTTTTCCTGTGGCCATTATTGACATTTTTTGGAGTCATTCATGGCGGGTTGGGGCCTCGTACTTCCAATCCGCCCAAATCATTTTCACAAACAGGATTGGAGCGAATTGAAGAAGCTGTCAGCTGGAGCCCTCAGCCTTCGACGATGTCACGATCATCGACCTCAACATCATTTCGCCGACCCCCCCGATAGATCCCACATCTTCCCACTCCGCGTATTCGAGGTAGGGCATCGGTTGCCCTCCCGTACATCTTTTTCGTGATTTCCAAAGATTTAATTAAATGAACAAATTGATAGGAAAGTATAATATGATAGAATATCAAATGGCGCACCAAACCCACGTTTTGGAAAATCGGCAAAACCAATAGAAATGACCTAGCCGCCGATTCGGGAGTCTTCCCTGGCGCGGCTGTTCTTCGCGCAGGGAAAACTTCCTCCCCGGGCTCGAAACCCGTCTTCGCTGTCAAAATTCAAAACTTGTCGCTCACCGACAGCAATCCTCCTCGCCGGGCCCGGTTGGTTGGGTTTCCTCCCTCAGACTTCCGTTTAAACTTCGCTACGCTTGAATTGCCAAACAGCCCTGCCTCGCCGGCTTCCGGATCCCGGTCTCTGCTCCGCCGCGAAGGCTTGAAACCTAACCCGCGTCCTTTGTTCCTTCCGGGGCCGGAACCTCGGAGTTTTGCCTCCGGAGTTCCGCCGGAGGTTCACCTTCTCCAAACGGCGAACGCCGCCCGGCACCCCGGCCACCGGGCCCCGCCTTCCGCTCCGCCGTCGGCTTTGTTTTTTCAAAACGTGACTTTCGTGTCCTGAGGCCCCGACTCCTGGACTTCCGTTCTCAGAAGTCTGTCACTCTCCTTCCGTCGAAACTACGCTCCGTTTGCCCGGTCGCCGGGCCCTGATCTTCCATCCGCCTTGTGTTGTCATTGAATCTCCTCGCGGCCTTCAGCGCGACGTGCGTCGGTGGCCGGACTTCTGTCTGCAGAAGTCCGCCTCTTAAACGCTGTTCCTAACATAAATTCTTTCCCGGCGCCCTGGCCTTCGGACCCCGCCATGCCAAATGCCGTTGGAGTTAGGCGATAAACCCACACCGCCGGCTTCTTGCCCCCGGGCTTCCCTTGCCGGACTTCCGTGTGAGGATTGCTGTCCCAAATGGCGCAGTCCACCCACCTTCCCGGTGTCGTTGGTTCGAACCTTCGAAACAAATTGACTATATGTCAGCTGCCTTTTGGACCTCCGGGCCCCGTGCCACGAACTTTCGCCTCCGGGTTTCCGTCGGCTGTTCACCGTCACCAACGGCAATCTCTCGACAGCTTCCCAGCTTGAAACCTCCGAGTCCTCCTAGATCGATCCTAGAAAACTTAAATCTGGAATCCAACCTCGACCCACATGCTAAATTTTAACCCTCTTCATCATAAGCCTCTTAAAACATTAAAATTTGGCCAAGAAGGGCCTCCGGGAGCTTTCCGTTGCATTTTCCCTTCCAGAAAGCATTCCTGCCAAGGAAGTCTAGCCCTCCGGGCCCGGATTGTCCAAATGCCCTGAAACGAAGATCGATAACATTTAGAAATAAGATTTATGATATATTTGATTGATTATTTAGATGTTATTTTTGAAATATGGACTAACGTGAACACTTTTGATATTTTATTGCACTGACACTGCCCTTGCCTGCAGAATATATGGAATCTAGAGCAGGAACTTTAGGGGCATTTGCCAAGAAGGATAGGGGCAAGAAGTCAGGAAGGGCCGCTCGGAGAAAGGAGGACAAGGATCAAATGAAGTATCAGTTCCAGGGTGAGCCGTTCCACTCCAAGGTCACAACCGACTGGAAGGAGATTTCAGATACCAACATCGGCCAGGTTGATATAGATGAATTTACTCAGAGGGTCAGGGTCAACCCGACAACAAAGAATGCCAGATTAATACGGCAGAGTGGATTGGCTAAGGCCGCCGGTTTCCCTCCTTCGCTCGTGGCACCTGAATTAGTAATGGCTTACTGAGAAGCCTATCAGCCAGACACACCAGAAAAATCATGGATAAGGAGGGAAACATCCTTGCGGACATGTCGCCAGAAGGGATCACCAAGACATTCCACATTCCCACGTTCCAACAGATGGAGGTCCCCACACTAGAAGAATTCCAAGCAGCGTGGGATGCCAATCCGGGAGGATGCAAGAAGTCAATCAACCTCTATTGGCTTAAGGAAAAAAGGGACAGCGCTGCGAAGGTTCCCCAGGAACTCTTTCGTAGCGATTTCCATGAGGATTACCATGACTTGGTAATCTTGTTGAGCAGGGTCAGGGGTCTTCCAACGGCCGCCTTCTTCCAAGAATGGATGGCCTATTTTATTGAGCAGATCCTACGGGGAAATGAGGACGCCACGACCAAGGTCTCATTCTACTGGGGAGGCATCATTAGCGACTGCTTCCATGAGCAGTTCATCAACGTGAAGAAGACTTCCAAATTTTACATGACCTCCTACCTCGTCTACTCCCTGGCCTGATCGAAGACAATATAGAGGGCTGTTTGTAGCTCCCGATCTGGGGTAGAAGCGAGGGCTTAAAGCCTATGACAAGTACTCACAGCTCCAATACCACAACTTCAAAGAGTACTGCTGGGTCAATGACACCTTCATAGGCCACATAATCAGGTTGATTGCTGGGGACTTCGAGAGGAGGGTCTCCCACAGCGCCAGGGCGCTCCTAAAGCAATACGCTTTCCTGTTCATCCAGTTCCCCAAGTTTACATACATCCGGGCCTAGGGTTTCACCGAAAGGCCGAATAGATTGCCCTGCTACCCCAATGACAAGATCATCCTCTTGGAGCTTTCTCGGCAGCTCCAACACCTCCAGGCAATCTTTAGCAACAAACATATAGCGGGGATCTCCTATCCCATGACCCTCGGCCAGGGTATATACCGACTACAAACATCCCAATGTGCCAGTAACTCTGAGAAGGAGTTCAAGGATTACCATTTTGACTGGTACACTGCTCGCCTGCGGATGGACCCACATGGCCATGTCAGGAAAGCGCTGGGGCTGGCCTATGCCCATCAATACCACATTGAAGATTTCTGGGTCGATTGCAAAGACGACAAAGAGGTGTGCGCAAGGCAGTACATGCACATGACGGTACTATTCCTGAGGAGGGTGCAGCCATTCCTGGTACCGGATTAAGTGGAGGAGGATGAGTCCACCATTATGCACTTGAGGTACCCTATAGTCGCCAACCTGCCTATACCATTAATCGACTGGGGTGAACAAGAGGTCGATGACCTAGACACCATCACCCAGCCAATCATAACTCGTACCAGGGAGTGGGTCGATGGGCAGGTGACACATCTGAAGCAATAAGGGGTGATCCTTACCTATGAAGGGCTCAAGAGCGAGCTAAGTGCCACGGAGAACGTCGCTGCCACCACATCGACTAGTGAGATCTCCAAGTCTCCTCCAGTCACTAGGTCCCAGAAGAGGAAAGAAGCAGAGACTACTCAGTCTCCTGATCCCACGGCCCAGGCAAAGAAAGAAACGGGAGGCCCATCTCCCAAAAGGCTTAAGCAAGCAGTGGGCACGACAGAATTACAGCCCCGATTAGCTCTCCCTGCCCCTCTTGTGGTTGCCGCATCTCCACCGACTGTGGAAATTTCTGTCCATCTTGCCCCTTCACCCCCGGCCGAGTCAGTAATTAACGTTGACTCCTCTTCTGGCATGACCACTCCCCCTTCCTCTTCTGCTGCCATGTCGCCAATCACATCGCTCCCTCTGGCAACAATGACATCACCTATTCCCCTTGCCACTATGCTCGAGGCTCTTACAAGGCACATGCAAAACCTCCCCCCTGAGCTCTCACAGATCTTAATGGACCCAGCTCTCCAAGCAGCCCTCGCCCAAGCCCTCACGACAGCTCAGCCTTCACAACCGTCAACAGGGCCACCGGCTATGGAAGCCACAATGCAAATTTCAAAAGAGTTGGAGGAGCGAGAGCAGGAAGCCTCAAAGTCTATCGAGGAAGAGGCTGATAGGTATGAAACACCGTACGACCGAACTTCGCTCGGCAATTGGTATATGAGAGGAGGAGGCGGGCTCATCAGAAATTAGGGATGAAGAGGTGGCTCGGGTGCAAGAAATCATCGGTTTTGATGAGGACAGAGGAGGAGATGCACAACAACTGAAGAGCGTTAGGAGGAAACAAAGGATCACCACATGGTGAAGAGGGGCAGCCGCCAGAGAGCTACGGACAAAGGACCTAATCGAGGCTGAGACCCATGTTGCCAAGAGCTCTGAGGCCGAGGCTACTGAAGAGAAGAAGGAAGAAGATGCCGCGAAAGAAGAAACTCCCATCCAACAGTTATCCACCAAGCTGCTTGTCAAACGCCTTATTTTCGTTCATGACTCTGCTGAAGAAGAGGATGCTGCCCAAAAGAAAGGAGAACCCCAGAAAGGGAAAGAGGCAGAGATCTTACCTTTGACTAAAAAGGGTGAGGGCGGCCATGATTCACCCAAAGATAAGTCTACTATGCTCGAATGGCTGGAGAAGCAGCTTGAAAAGATGACCCCTGTGCTGAAGGACCCAAGGGCGAGGTTGGAGGCCATCTTGGCTTGATCCCAGATCACAACGAAGAAGGAGAAGAAGCCCAAGGTCCGATCCAAGGTAACAATGGATGCTTCCGGCTCCCGAGCGGCACAAATTGCAACACCTACTGTTGGCCAGGTAGGGGTGAGCTATAATATCTCCACCATTGACTTGGGGACAACAACCATGGAGCAAAAGGTCAAACACCTGGAGGAGTCGGTGGCCACGGTGGTGCACCTGATAAAGCAGGACAAGATCTCCAAGGATGAGCTTAAAGCGCAGGTTGCTGCCCTAACAGACTACATACAACAATGGTCCTCAGTGGACGACCTACCCGCCACCTCCACAGCCGCACCGCAGTTGCTCTCTAAAGAACAGATTGACAAGATGGAAAGAAGGAAGAACTTGGAGAAAACCACCGAGGATTGGTTCTGATAGGTCACATACGTCAGAAACATGAGAATCAGCAGGGCTGTGCGGACAGCCAACAAGTTCTTGGACCTGATCCAGTCCCTGGAGAGCACGAGAAGGCTCTGCACCAATTTCCCCGCCACCTACGACTCCACCTTCCCAAGAATCGAGGCTATCCTTCGAATGCCTGAGGTTGCGTGGGAGGAGAAGCTAGAGCTGAAAAAAGAAGATCACTGGCTAGTGGATGTGTGGCGTAGAGACCTCGACAACCGAAAGGAGAGGTTGGATAAAATCCTGAGTAGAGTGGATCTAGATATTGAGTGGATCAAGGAAATCTGGGCGGAGTGTGTCCAATACCTTAAGATGATGATGGGATATGATATGCCCACCGTGCAAATGGATGCCGAGAAGATCAGACCATACTTCCAGGAGAAGATGAAGGACGGGACAGCTGGAGAAATCACAATGGAGTTCCTGAGTTTTGCTGCCTGCGCCTTCGACCAATCCGAGCTATTCAGGGACCAAGACTCGAAGTATGATGAAGATTGGAAGAGACTAGAAGAAAATGTTAAAGAATGGAGTTATCAGGCATTGCGATGTGAAATCCTCAAGATAGACAAGCTCCAAGCCGTCATCCTCAAGTATATAGAACACGCAGCTTCCGGGGAGCGGAAGGACAGCCCAGCCAAAGACAAAGACCTTCCTGAAGAGTAGCTATAGCAGCAAAACAACAATCCACTAAAAGACGAAAGAGCTACAGTGCCAACAGCTAGATGACGAAATAGGGAAAATACAAGAATGCAATTTTAAATTGAAATTTATTTGGGGGTAGGTGAAACCTTATTTTGTAATAAATCATGGCCACACAATGAGAATGAATCTTGGCCATTCATTTAACTTTTTGAAAACTATAAATAGAGCACTCCCCTCATTTGCAAAAGGGAGAGTTGAGTTGTTGTAAAGACATGCTGCAGAAATTTATAAGAAATAGTATTGACTTGGTGTATTTTCTTGGTTTCTCTCATGTCATTTGATTCATTTCTCTAATATTAGATGCTTGACTAAGATCTTATTGCTGTTTAGTTAGCTGTTTTATTTTTTTGGATAAATCTTAGGAATGTTGTTGGGTGATTGTGAAAATTTCTGCTTTGTTGATGATTTCTTAGTCCATACTTTTTGCTGTTTGTTGATGGTAGATAGCTGTGCAAAGTTAGCCTGGACTTGATTTTAAAGCTGTCCCAAACATTTATCTTTTATTCATGCCTGTATGTGGTGAATGAAAAATGAAATATTTGCAGCCCTTAGAAGATAACACAATTTCCATGATACTGTGAAATCCCTGGTTAAGTGGGATATTGTTTTAAGAAATTGTCCATTGCAGGAACTCCATTGTCACTATTCATTGCTAGTTTCAGACTTAGGAACTTTCCTCTCCTTCGCCCTTTTTTCGTTTTTTTTAGTAACTGACCTATGCTAAGGTTCATTGCACATTGTAAAGCCAAATCCAACAACTAGATGGAGTTCAAGATTGCTGTTTGAACCTATAGCCAATGCATAATAGCCTGTATCTTAAGAACTCCATTTTAAGATCCAACTTCATGCTTTGTGTCTGCATTTTGTATTTTCTGTAAGACCGCCTTGTGATCCCAGCAAATCACATGAAACTACTGAGGTATCTAAGCACTGTCATGACCTGACATCTAAGAGACCTTGGAATAGTGTTCTGCAATTCGATTGTGGGAGATTGTCTTTCAAGAGAGGTAGTGCACCTACGCACTGCCTGTGTTGAGAAGTGCATAAAAAAACCATCAACAGAACTGGCGCTAGAAGGAGGGCCACGGTGGAAATACCAAGTTAAAAGGATAAAGTGAAGCTGGATCGAATCAGATCATTCTTCCTGGAAAGGTTTCTGAGAGTTCTACGGTCAATACCAAACAAGGGAGAATTCAAAGAATTGCAGCCTCCCACGAGGGCAAAGAAGGCTCAAGGAGGTAGCGTTGCCTCTTCCTCTTCCTCCATTCCATCCGTCTCTGTTTCACCCTCACCTTCATTTGGCTGGCCTTCATCTTCCACCCAACCATCTCAAACAACATTTGCACATCCTACCTCCGGCAGCCAGGGACATGCTTCTCTCCCGACCCTTCCAGCCCAAGGCACTGTCCAGGTAGCCATAGCTCAAGTACCACCTCATATTGCTGTTGTATTGCAAATACAGCCTTAAATTCCCATTTTCCAACAGCAAGCACCACCTCTGCCACCCTCCATGGATTGGTTAGCACATAACCCTTCGCCAATACATTTTGCTATCTACAATGATATGCCCAAGAATCCGAAGGGCTTTTGTTCGAAGTTCAATCCATGTGATATGCAAAGAACAACTGAAGAGCATATCAAGATATTTGAGACAACGATCACCGAAATGCAAGTCAACCACGAAGATGTTGCTTGCCGCCTTTTTCTGCATCTTTGGGGGAAGAGGCCTTCTATTGGTACAATAATCTGCTGAGGGGATCCATCACCTCGTGGAACCTGATAAAAAATGCCTTTCTGCAGAAATACAAGATCCCTATTAACCCCGCGGACCTTTACCAACAGTTCATGTTTGTCAGGAGGGAGGTCAACGAACCTATTGGCTCCTTCAATGACCGCTTCCATCGGGCTCACACAAGGCTTCAGGATCCGTACTTTCATAATGATGCAGCAACTCTCCCAGTCTACTACGCGACGCTGGACAACCTCATGTCGGTCTTGGTGAAATGAATGCATCCACCGCCCGCTACCCTATTGGCCGCCTATGCCGAAGCCGTTGTCGCTAGTGCGGACTTGGAGAAAAATATCTCCGGCCTGCTGCCTTCTTTGGGGCCGGCGGCCTACTCAATGCAGATTCAGGGGTTTAATCAGGCATTTGCTCACCAAACTCCTCTCATGAATCAAGTACTCCAATTGCCTATGGTGCCACATCTAGGGCAGCCATTGAATTACGCGCCTCCCGTGCCCTCTTATTTGCAGCCCCAGCAGCAGTACCACTAGTCACAGGCTGCTCTGCAACAACAGGCGTATTCCCAACAGCCCCAAGCGCCATTGTACCTATCGGGTCCAGATTTTCCTCCGGCCTATCAAAATTAGTTGGTGGCCCCGCCCGCTTTTCTCCAAAATCTGGCACCGTCGCCCGGAAGTGCGACTGAGAAGGACAAGTTGGAGGAACTTACGGAGATGATAAAGAAAATGTCTACGGAAATGATGCACCTAAAGAACCAGAATAACCAGTTGCAAGCCTCCCAGCGTAACTTCCAAGCTAATCTCAACCGGGACAACCGAGACAACAGGGACAGCAGGGATAATCGAGAAGTAGGCACTTCCTCCAGGCAGAATTATGATAGGGGACAAAACGCCAATCAGAATGCAGAAAGGAGACCTTCTCAAAGGCAGAATCGTACATAGAACACTAGGCCCAATAATGGTGGCGTCCCTACGCCTTTCGATCCACCGACGAGCAATGACAAAGCATCTAGCGGTGTATATCTGGCTTAAGCAACCTTGTCCGGATGGTGTCGACTTCACAAAACTAGTAGACATTCTGAGTTAGATTGCCTCGAGTTCTAGACGGCTGCTGAAATCTTCCAAGTGGAGGTGCAGAACGCAGTCGACAATGCCAGCTGCAGGGACATTGTCCCGTCCGAGCCATATGACTCCTCCTGTCTGATGGTCAATCAGGTGCCCTTTCCGCGAGGTGACCGCAACGAGCCCGAAGTCGAGCCTACCCCCATTAACAAGGAAGAAGTGCAAGAGGTAAGTAATGAACAAACCTTGGCTCAGCTCTTTGATTCCGTAGATAATGGTTTGGTAGATGAAGAAGAACCATTTGTGGATGAGGTCCACATGTTTCACCAACGGTCGAGTCCCTACTTCCTTAGGAATAGGCAAGCGGGTGGACCCTTTACAACCTCTACCCCACCAAACAATTTCGCCACTCCGCCTGATCCAAATGCCAGTAATAACCCTGGGCTTCCTCATATACCTGCCCAATACCTCAACAAGAACGGTTCTCAAAATTAGTCACAAAATCAGCCTCAGGGCCAATCCCAAAATCCATCTAATCAAACAAAGGCCCAACTTCCTAGTTCTGCTATAGGCCAAGCTTTTAGCTCCAAAATTGAGCAAATGGGTGAATATGTAACATAAGAGTTTAAGAAGGTAAAAATCAGTTTGTCAGCCTTCGAATTACTCAAAGTCCCTGCTATGAGGCATGCCTTCTTTAGGATTCTTAATGGGACTCCATCTTCTAGTGCGAAACAAGAAACACCAGCTAAGAGGGTAACCTTTGAAGAGCCAAGGAGAGAACCGGAGCCACAGGATAATACCGGGAGAAGGAAGGATGTTCCCGTGAGCCAATCAGCAAGTAAGCAAATTGAAAAGGAGCCAGAAAGGGCTAATAGAAAATTTTCCAAGAACCAACAATTTAAGCAGACCAGGGATATGGATAATGATAAGAACAAAGGTCAGATAGCTCACATGGACACACCTATGGGCATCCTCCAAGGGAGACCAGAAACTCCCTCTTTCCTGACCACCATCAGGATCTTTGGAAAGAACTTGCATAACTGCCTGCTCGATTCAGGAGCATCTGCCAATGTCATGCCCTTGGCCGTATGCAAGGCTGTCGGCATCACCCCCACGCCTTTAAAGAGGAAGGTCACCCAGCTAGATAAAACAGAGATCAACATCGTGGGTGAAATAAACCGTATCCTGATGCAGATTGCTGTAGACCCACGAATACAATAGGTCATTGATATTCAAGTGGCTGATATTCCGGATGCATATGGAATCATTTTGGGAAGGGAATTCACCAAGGCACTGAATGGATACACCGCCACAGACCTTTCTCACATATGGCTCCCATGGAAAGGGCTGCCAAATCAGATCCGTATTGACCGTGAACCCTGTATGAAGTATATGATTACGGAATACAACAATCTCAGCGAGGTGTTTGTCGAGACCGATTTAGGGAATTATCGCCCTTTTGCTTACCAAAATGAGATCGAGCTCCAGGAAGAACATGCAGATGAAGTGTTGCTGGTGCAGTGTAGTCCCTCGGCCGATTCTACATGAATGCTCCTAGACACAGGAGCTTTGGTAGAGGCTGATGATGAGCCGAATAAGGATGACGACTCGGGATTACTCAATGGCTTCCAAGAATTCATGAAAAAATGCGCAAGGGATCAGCTCAGCCTAGGGGCCCGAATGAATCTCTAGGATCTCTTATTGCCGAACTGGTGCAGGGTTCACAATGCTGCACACTCTGAGTTTGACTGTTGCTTGTGTCAAGCAGCAGTGGCGCATGTTAGAAAATCAGCTGCCCTCTAGATGGAAACACCAAAGGAGACGCCAGTAGAACCACCCGTTGATCATTGCATCGAACCAGAAAACTCCCCTAGGATCATAGGGTCAGCCGTCCAGCCAAAAGGGAACATAAGCTTAATCGGACCTGAAGACAAGGAATCCTCTGCGTGTTGGATGCTCCGATTTGATGGATCAAAGTCCAGACAAGGAGCCGGAGCTGGATTCGAACTCATCAGCCCAACAAGTAAGACGTTTCTCGCTGCCCACCGATTACAGTTTTATTGCACTAATAATGTAGCGAAATATGAGGCCTTAGTCCTTGGCCTTCTTATGGCGTTGAAGAAAAATATAAAGATGCTACAAGTTTTCAGGGATTCCGCACTTGTAGTTAAACAGGTCAGGAAGTTGTATTCTTGTCATGATCGGAGACTCACAAACTATAGACATAGGGTCTGGGACCTCTTGGAGGGCTTGGATGCATTCAACATACAATTGATCCCTCATACTCAGAATCGCACGACTGATGCCTTGGCTCAAGCAGCTAGCATTCTACAACCCCTCTCTTTGTCTGGGCTCAAGAAATTCACTGTTGAGTTGACATCCATGCCATCAGTCCTAGATAATGTCACTCACATGCAAGTCTTCAATGACGACAACCATATCCTTCAGTTCATCACGAGTTTCGATGTCTTCGCAGCTCAAATAATCGATGAGGCTGATCCACAAGAGGCTGAATTAGACATAGAAGGGGTTATTAACCTCAAAACCAACACCATCCCTAGAGGCATGGTTCAGTTGGAATGCATATTTGACTTGGGTCAAATCAAAAACTAGGATCAGCAAACGAAAAAGGAAGCCATCAGCAACCAGTGCAATGCACACAACCTTGGGACAGCTGAGGAGATCAAGAATATTTTTATCGGCAAAGTGTGCACGCCGGAAGAAAAGAAGGGGATCATGGATGCGTTATGAAGGTACCCTGATGTGGTGGCATGGAGCTACGAAGATTTAAAAGCTTATGATACTTCTGTCATTACACACACCATTCTTCTTAAGAAAGAAGTGAGGCCCTTCCACCAGCGACAACGCCCTATCAACGCCTTATTAGAACCTATTGTTTACAAGGAGGTGCAGAAATTGCTCTCAGCAAGAATCATTTTCCCAGTCAGGCACTCCACGTGGGTGGCCAATTTGGTCCCGTTCAGGAAAAAGAATGGAGAGATTAGATTGTGTGTAGATTTTCGCAATCTGAACCGCACTTCAGAGAAAGACAACTATCAAGTACCGTCATTGGATGAGGTGCTGCAGATCGTCAATGGCTCCCAGATGATGTCGTTCCTCGACGGATACTCCGGGTATAACTAGGTAATGGCACAATATGAGGATCGTCATAAAACGACGTTCACCACTAAGTGGGGGATGTTTGCATATAGGAGAATGCCTTTTGAGCTCATCAATGCCGACGCCACTTTCCAATGCGCCATGGATATCGCCTTCAAGGACCTAATTGGCAAGTGCATGATCATCTACATGGATGATTTGACCATGTTTTCTAAAAATCAGGGTGATCACGTCTCCGACTTGTGCAAAGTATTTCAGAGATGTAGAGAGTTCGGGGTTTCCCTCAACCCCAAGAAGTGCATTTTCAGAGTAACTAAAGGCAGGCTACTCGGAAACATAATTTCAAAGAAAGGAATCTCCATTGATCCTTAGCGAATCGAATCCTTACTCAAAATTTAGCCCCCGGGCAGCAAGAAGGAATTAAAATCTTTCTTTGGAAAGATCAACTTTGTCCAGAAATTCATCACAGGTTTCGCAGAAATTGTTAAACCCCTCAATGCCATGCTCAAATAGGATGCCAAAGT
>VDFB02271358.1:1136403992-1136452633 GCA_007258455.2 Sequoia sempervirens | reverse complement strand
TGGCCTTGCCGAATCTACGAATAAGAATATGATTACTGTGATCAATAAGCTGCAAGATAGGAATCCCAAGGATTGGCATACCCAGCTCCGTTTCGCCCTTTGGGCTGATCTCACTCGCTACAAGGCTGCCCTTGGCGATTCTCCGTTCCACCTTATCTATGGCTTAGAGCCTATATTCCCCATCCATCTGAAGATTCCTACTATTCAGTTCATCAACAATTTTTATGAGGGAGGAGATCGTAGAGAGGCTCGGCTAGCTAAGCTCTTACATTTAGAAGAAGTCTGAAACCGCGCAATAGAAAATTTTGCCAAACATCAGGGCATAGTGAAGAGATGGTTCGACCGCCGAGCCAAAATCAAGGCCTTTAGAATTGCAGATCTGGTCCTATATTGGGACAAGGCCCATGAGAAGAAAGGGGGACACAACAAATTCGACAAGCTTTGGCTTGGCCCCTTTCAAATAGCTGAGATTTTGGGAGATAATGCCTTCGCCTAAAAACCTTAACTGGTAAGTATGTCTCGTTGCCAGTCAACAGGCAGCACCTGAAGCATTACTTCCAGGCTTGAGCTCCCTCGAGCTCTTCGTTGTAAATACTTGTACATAGGTTAGGGTAGTTGTTTTCCTGCTTGTTTGCGTTTTGCTTGCGTCACTTTTTGTTTTCTCCCTCCCGGCAGTTTTGTTTCGAAAGAGGTTTCCTACTCCTTTGCGGTGGCGGTGCTTGCTTGACAAGTGGTTCACTTTACTGTCCATTCTTTGTGCTCTTTGGCTAAACATTCACTCTCGATTATCGGTCTTTGAAAGCTGTCCGTGAATGATTTCCTTATTTGAACTCTGCTCAGAACTTGACCCTTAGCTGGATCTTTTTACCCACATCTCGGATCTCGCACAAATTACATAATAATAATTTCTGAAGGACCATACTATGGTTGTTATGACACCCTAGTGAATGAAAAATCTCAAGTCTGCTCTAGTGACCACTGCAGTCTCAAATCCATTGTAGGCTTCGATGCTTACCCGGTCGAACTAAATAGTAAAATAGAAGTGGAATATCAAGGCAAAAGAGAAAAAAGAATTCTGAAAAAAGGAAATAAATGACCGTATGGGTGTTCAGATAACTCTACCGAGGCTATGGATGCCCGACTAATAGTAGAGAAATATCCATGAGATTGTAGCGCCAACTCTGTCGGGGCTATGGACGCCTGACTGGCAGCGGGACAATGTCTAGGTTATTTTTGGTGTTAGATGATTTATGTAGCTCACTCGGTTGGCTTAGTAACCCTGGTCACCATCCCTAGGAAAGGAATGAACTCACTTCACACACGCTTTCGAGATGTCCTGTAAGCTGACCCAATTAAAGATCTTGTTCTCCCGGATTCATCTTTGGAAGCCACTCCTGGTCTGCGAAACCAGAGATTTTGGGTCCTGAATGAATATTTATCCCTAGAACACTCCGGAGTGTTCTCCAGCGGAGTTTCCATTTGTTGTGCCCTTAGCACACACGCCCCGTTTGGAACGGGGACCCTCTTTTCTTTGGCCTTGTCTGTTCTTTTAAGGGCACCTTGTTTTGCGTGCCCCTCTTTTTTTGATGTTTTGTATGGTCGATGTTGCTGCAAAGTTCCATCACAAATCGATCATGCCTCCGCTTTTGGTTTTGCTACCCTCCGGGGCCTCAGGGAATTCCTCTGGCATTTTGGCTCTGAAACGACTCTGGGCCCTTTCAGGCCCGGGCGCCCAGGGTTCTCTCTTTGGGTTTCCCGTCTGGAAATGTCATCCCTTCGGTGTTCGCCGAGCGTCTTTTCGGACCCCGGGGTTCGCCCTGCCACCCTCCGTTTGAAGCTTGTTGCAAAATTTTCGGGGCGGCGCCTGCCCCTCCGGGCCCCGAACCCCGGAGATCCGCCTCCGGGGTTCCGTCTCAATTTTTCCATCTGCCATGACGAACCTCCTACGGCGACCCGCCCCTGGGTACCGCCATCGTCTTCGCCGCCCGTGGTGTAAACTCGCCCACTGACTGCCGCGGGACCTTCCGGGCCCAACCGTTTGGAGTTCCGTTCCCGGAATTCTGTGACGGTTCCGCCGTCCTCAACGGCGAATCCCTGCCGGCTTCCCACGCTCCGGGACCCAAACCCCTCACCGCCACCGTCGCCCGAATAACGCGAAAATCATAAGGCGGCCATCACCTCACGTCTTCCCGGCCGCCAGGCCCCGGCTTCGCCGCCACCGCCGCCGACCTAAATTCAAAATCCAACCACTTTTTATGCGGCCGTACTGGCATTTATTGTAGTAATTCATGGCGGTTGGGGTATAAAATGCCCAATCCGCCTAAATCATTTTCACAAACAGGATTGGAGCGAATTGAAGAAGTTGTCAGCTGGAGCCCTCCGCCTTCGACGACGTCGCGATCATCGACCTCAACATCATTGCGCTGACCCCCCCGGTAGATCCCACATCTTCGCACTCCGCGTATTCGAGGTAGGGCATCGGTTGCCCTCCCGTACATCTTTTTTGTGATTTCCAAAGATTTAATCAAATGAACAAATTGATAGGAAGGTATAATATGATAGAATATCAAATGGTGCACCAAACCCACGTTTTGGAAAATCGGCAAAACCAATAGAAATGACCTAGCCACCGATTCGGGAGTCTTCCCTGGTGCGGCTGTTCTTCGCGCAGGGAAAACTTCCTCCCCAGGCTCGAAACCCGTCTTTACTGTCAAAATTCAAAATTTGTCGCTCGCCGATAGCAATCCTCCTCGCCGGGCCCGGTTGGTCGAGTTTCCTCCCTCGGACTTCCGTTTAAACTTCGCTGTGCTTGAATTGCCAAAGAACCCTACCTCCCCGGCTTCTGGATCTCGGTCTCTGCTTCGCCACGAAGGCTTGAAACCTAACCCACGTCCTTTGTTCCTTCTGGGCCCGGAACCCTGGAGTTCCGCGGGAGGTTCGCCTTCTCCAAATGGCGAACGCCGCTCGGGACCTCGGCCACCAGGCCCCGCCTTCCGCTCCGCCGTCGGCTTTGTTTTTTCAAAACGTGACTTTCGCGTCCCAGGGCCTTGGCTCTCGGACTTCCGTTCTCGGAAGTCCGTCGCTCTCCTTTCGTCGAAACTGCGCTCCGTCCGCTCGGTTGCCGGGCCCCGATCTTCTATCCGCCTTGCATTGTCATCAAATCTCCTCGCGACCTTCAGCGCGCCGGGCACCGGTGGCCGGACTTCCGTCCGCGGAAGTCCGCCTCTTAAACGCTGTTCCTAATAGAAATTTTCTCCCGGCGCCCCGGCCTCTGGACCCCGCCATGCCAAATGCCGATGGAGTTAGGCGATAAACCCACACCGCCGGATTCTTGCCCCCGGGCTTCCCTTGCCAGACTTCCGTGTGAAGATTGCCATCCCAAACGACGAAGTCCACCCGCCTTCCCGGTGTCGTTGGTCCGAACCTACGAAACAAATTGACTATATGTCGGCCTCCTTTTGGACCTCCGGGCCCCGTGCCGCGGACTTCCGCCTCCGGGTTTCCGTCGGCTGTCCGCCGTCACCAACGGCCATCTCTCGACAGCTTCCCGACTTGAAACCTCTGAGTCTTCCTAGATCGATCCTAGCAAACTTAAATCTGGAATCCAACCTCGACCCACATGCTAAATTTTAACCCTCTTCATCATAAGTCTCCTAAAATATTAAAATTTGGGCAAGAAGGGCCTCCGGAAGCTTTTCGTTGCATTTTCCCTTCCAGACAACATTCCTGCTAGGGAAGTCCGGCCCTCCGGGCCCGGATTGTCCAAATGCCCTGAAACGAAGATCGATAACATTTAGAGATAAGATTTATGATATACTTGATTGATTATTTAGATGTTATTTTCGAAATATGGACTAACGTGAATGCTTTTGATATTTTATTGCACTGACGCTGCCCTTGCCTACAGAATATATGGAATATGGAGCAGGAACTTCAAGGGCGTTCACCGAGAAGGATAGGGGCAAGAAGTCAGGAAGGGCCGCTCAGGGAAGGGAGGACAAGGATCAAATGAAGTATCAGTTCCAGGGTGAGCCGCTCCACTCCAAGGTCACAACCGACTGGAAGGAGATTTCGGATACCAACATCGGCCAGGTTGATATAGATGAATTTACTCAGAGGGTTAGGGTCAACCTGACAACAAAGAACGTCAGATTAATACGACATAGTGGATTGGCTAAGGCCGCCAGTTTCCCTCCCTCGCTCGTGGCGCCCGAATTAGTAATGGCTTGCCGAGAAGCCTATCAGCCAGATACCAGAACAATCGTGGATAAGGAGGGAAACATTCTTGCTGACATGTCGCCAGAAGGGATCACCAAGACATTCCACATTCCCACGTTCCAACAGATGGAGGTCCCCACACTAGAAGAATGCCAAGCGGTGTGGGATGCCAATCTGGGAGGATGCAAGAAGTCAATCAACCTCTATTGGCTTAAGGAAAAAAGGGACAGCGCTGCGAAGGTTCCCCAGGAACTCTTTCGTAGCGATTTCCACGAGGATTACCACGACTTGGTAATCTTGTTGAGCAAGGTCAGGGGTCTTCCAACGACCGCCTTCTTCCAAGAATGGATGGCCTATTTTATTGAGCAGATCTTGCAGGGAAATGAGGATGCCACGACCAAGGTCTCATTCTACTGGGGAGACATCATTAGCGACTGCTTCCATGAGCAGTTCATCAACATGAAGAAGACTTCCAAATTTTACATGACCTCCTACCTCGTCTACTCCCTGGCAGATCGAAGAAAATATAGTTGACTGTTTGTAGCACCCGATCAGGGGCAAAAGCAAGGGCTTAAAGCCTATGACAAGTACCCGCAGCTCCAATACCGCAACTTCAAGAAGGAGTACTGCCGGGTCAATGACGCCTTCATAGGCCACATAATCAGGTTGATTGCTGGAGACTTCGAGAGGAGGGTCTCCCACAGCGCCAGGGTGCTCCTAAAGAAATACGCTTTCCTGTTTGTCCAGTTCCCCAAGTTTACATACATCCGTGCCTAGGGTTTCACCGAAAGGCCGAATAGATTGCCCCGCTACCCCAATGACAGGATCATCCTCCTGGAGCTTTCTCGGTAGCTCCAACACCTCCAAGCAATCTTCAGCAACAAACATATAGCGGGGATCTCCTATCCCATGACCCTCGGCCAGGGCATTTACCGACTACAAACATCCCAATGTGCCAGTAACTCTGAGAAGGAGCTCAAAGATTACCATTTTGACTGGTACACTGCTCGCTCGCAGATGGACCCACATGGCCATGTCAGGAAAGTGTTGGGGCCGGCCTATGCCCATCAATACCACATTGAAGATTTATGGGCCGATTGCAAACACAACAAAGAGGTGCGCGCAAGGCACTACATGCGCATGACGGTACTATTCCTGAGGAGGGTGCAGCCATTCTTGGTACCGGATTAGGTGGAGGAGGATGAGTCCACCATTATGCACCCGAGGTACCCTACAGTCACCAACCTGCCTATACCATCAATCGATTGGGGTGAACAGGAGGTCGATGACCTAGACACCATCACCCAGCCAATCATAACTTGTACCAGGGAGTGGGTTGATGGGCAGGTGGCACATCTGAAGCATCAAGGGGTGATCCTTACCTATGAAGGGCTCAAGAGCGAGCCAAGTGCCACGGAGGACGTCGCTGCCACCACGCTGACTGGTGAGACCTCCAAGTCTCCTCCAGTCACTAGGTCCCAGAAGAGGAAAGAAGCAGAGACTGCTCAGTCTCCTAATCCCACTGGCTAGGCAAAGAAAGAAATGGGAGGCCCATCTACCAAAAGACTTAAATAGGCAGTGGCCACGATAGAATTACAGCCCCCATTAGCTCTCCCTGCCCCTCCTGTGGTTGCCGCATCTCCACCGGCTGTGGAAATTTCTGTCCATCTTGCCCCTTCACCCCCGACTGAGTCAGTAATTAATGTTGACTCCTCTTTTGGCATGACCACTCCCCCTTCCACTTCTGCTGCCATGTCGCCAATCACATCGCTCCCTTTGGAAACAATGACATCACCTGTTCCCCTTGCCACTATGCTCGAGGCTCTTACAAGGCACATGCAAAACCTCCCCCCTGAGCTCTCACAGATCTTAATGGACCCAGCTCTCCAAGCAGCCCTCGCCCAAGCCCTAGCGACAGCTCAGACTTCACAACCGCTAACAAGGCCGCCGGCTATGGAAGCCACAATTCAAATTTCAAAAGAGTTGGAGGAGCGAGAGCAGGAAGCCTCAAAGTCTATCGAGGAAGAGGCCGATGAGTATTATGAGCACCCCAAGTACGAGCACCAAACCATTGACAGGGTGGTATATGAGGGGGAGGAGACGGGCTCTTCTGAGAGTGGGGATGAAGAGGGTGGCTGGGGTGCTAAGGAAATCATCCAGAATTTTGATGAGGACCTTGAGGAGGAGATGGCACAACAACTGAAGAACGTTGGGGAGGAAACAGAGGGATCACCACATGGTGAACAAGGGCAGCTGCCAGAAGAGTAGCAGACAAAGGACCTAACCGAGGCTGAGACCCATGTTGCCAAGAGCCCTGAGGCCAAGGCTACTGAAGAGAAGAAGGAAGAAGAGGTCGCGAAAGAAGAAACTCCCATCCAGCAGTTATCCACCAAGCTGCTTGTCAAACGCCTCATTTTCGTTCATGACTCTGACGAAGAAGAGGATGCTACCCAAAAGAAAGGAGAACACCAGAAAGAGAAAGAGGTAGAGGTCTTGTCTTTGACTGAAAAGGGTGAGGGCGGCCATGATTCACCCAAAGATAAGTCTGCTATGCCCGAATGGCTGGAGAAGCAGCTTGAAAAGATGACCCCTGTGCTGAAGGACCCAAGGGCAAGGTTGGAGGCCATCTTGGCTTGATCCCAGATCACAACGAAGAAGGAGAAGAAGCCCAAGGTCTGATCCAAGGTAACAATGGATGCTTTCGGCTCCTAAGCGGCACGAATTGCAACACCTACTGTTGGCCAGGCAGGGGTGAGCTATAATATCTCCACCATTGACTTGGGAATAGCAACCAGGGAGCAAAAGGTCGAACACATGGAGGAGTCGGTGGCCACGGTGGTGCACCTGATAAAGCAAGACAAGATCTCCAAGGATGAGCTTAAAGCACAGGTTGCTGCCCTAACAGACTACATACAGCAATGGTCCTCAGTGGACGACCTGCCTGCCACCTCCACAATCGCACCGCAGTTGCTCTCCAAAGAACAGATTGACAAGATGGAAAGAAGGAAGAACTTGGAGAAAACCACCGAGGATTGGTTCTGACAGGTCACATACGTCAGAAACATGAGAATCAGCAGGGCTGTGCGGATAGCCAACAAGTTCTTGGACTTGATCCAGTCCCTGGAGAGCACGAGGAGGCTCTGCACCAATTTCCCCGCCACCTACGACTCCACCTTCCCAAGAATCGAGGCTATCCTTTGAATTCCTGAGGCCGCGTGGGAGGAGAAGCTAGAGCTGAAAAAAGATCATTGGCTAGTGGATGTGTGGCGCAGAGACCTCGACAACCGGAAGGAGAGGTTGGAGCAAATCCTGAGTAGAGTGGATCCAGATATTGAGTGGATCAAGGAAATCTGGGCGGAGTGCGCCCAATACCTTACGCTGATGACGGGCTATGATATGCCCACCGTGCAAATGGATGCTGAGAAGATCAGACCATACTTCCAAGAGAAGATGAAGGACGGGACAGCTGGAGAAATCACAACAGAGTTCCTGAGTTTTGCTGCCCGTGCCTTCGACCAATCTGAGCTGTTCAGGGACCAAGGCTCAAAGTATGATGAAGATTGGAAGAGACTAGAAGAAAATGCTAAAGAATGGAGCTATCAGGCATTACGATGTGAAATCCTCGAGATAGACAAGCTCCAAGCCGTCATCCTCAAGTACATAGAACATGCAGCTTCCGAGGAGCGGAAGGACAACCCAGCCAAAGACAAAAACCTTCCTGAATAGTAGCTACAGCAGCAAAACAACAATCTACTAAAAGATGAAAGAGCTACAGTGCCAACAGCTAGAGGACGAAATAGGGAAAAGACAAGAATGTAATTTTAAATTGAGATTTACTTGGGGGTAGGTCAAACCCTATTTTGTAATGAATCGTGGCCACACAATGAGAATGAATCTTGGCCATTCATTTAACTTTTTGAAAACTATAAATAGAGCACTCCCCTCATTTGCAAAAGGGAGAGTTGAGTTGTTGTAAAGACATGCTGCAGAAATTTATAAGAAATAGCATTGACTTGGTGTATTTTCTTGGTTTCTCTCATGTCATTTGATTCATTTCTCCAATATTAGATGCTTGACTAAGATCTTATTGCTGTTTAGTTAGTTGTTTTATTTCTTTGGATAAATCTTAGGAATGCTATTGGGTGATTGTGAAAATTTCTGCTTTGTTGATGATTCCTTAGTCCATACTTTTTGATGTTTGCTGATGGTAGATAGCTATGCAAAGTTAGCCTGGACTTGATTTTAAAGCTGTCCCAAACATTTATCTTTTATTCATGCCTGTATGTGGTGAATGAAGGATGAAATATCTGTAGCCCTTAGAAGATAGCACAATTTCCATGATACTGTGAAATCCCTGGTTAAGTGGGATATTGTTTTAAGAAATTGTCCATTGCAGGAACTCCATTGTCACTATTCATTGCTAGTTTTAAACTTAGGAACTTTTCCTCTCCTTCACCCTTTTTTCATTTTTTTTAGTAACTGACCTATGCTAAGGTTCATTGCACATTGTAAAGCCAAATCCAACAACTAGATGGAGTTCAAGATTGCTGTTTGAACCTACAGCCAACACATAATAGCCTTTATCTTAAGAACTCCATTTTAAGATCCATCTTCATGCTTTGTGTCTGCACTTTGTATTTTCCTTAAGACCGCCTTGTGATCCCAGCAAATCACATGAAACTACTGAGGTATCTAAGCACTGTCATGACCTGACATTTGAGAGACCTTGGGATAGTGTTCTGCAATTCGATTGTGGGAGATTGTCTTTCAAGAGAGGTAGTGCACCTACACACTGCCTATGTTGAGAAGTGCATGAAAACACCATCAATAGGTATGAGATTAGGTAATGATGATCTCACTGGGAACAATGGAAAAGATGATATGCGGGTTGAGGCATATACAAAATTTTTAGATGATGACTCATTTGTAAAGTCTCAAGCTTTTATGGAATTTGCATATAGAGCTAAAAGAGATGAATATTTCAACATCATGGCTATAGAAAGAATCCTTCATCTAGACAAAGGTTTCGAATGAAATGAGAGCTAAATTCTAAAAGATGATTGCAAAAGAGGGTTGAAAGTTGTTAAGAAATAATGGTATTTTGTTGCTTCCAAAATGGGATTTAGCTTCTGCTATAGCCTTTGATACAATAAAGAGACATGATAGGCCTCTCTATGATACAAAAGAAGAAGTTGCAATTGCACTACAATGGTCTACTTTCAGTGAGAAATGGGATGCCTTGGCTATCTAGTCTCCAGCCCCAAGTTCAAGAAAGCTTGATACTGTTGAGCCTACACCTAATTATAGTGGAGGCCTATTAATAAAAAGTGTGTCAAAAACATCAGCTCTAGAGGCAAGAAATATGTCAGTTCATGTTGCACAATTCACAAGGGCCACTATGGAATCTATAACTGCAGAAAAGGATAAGCTCATGATGGAGTACAATAATTTGCTAGTTAAATATGGAATGCTTGAGCAATATAATATGCAACTGTAGACAAACGTAGCATTATTGGAAGATAATTTACAAAGTTTGCAACCTAAAAAGCCTAAGCAGACTAGTGTTGAGTCCCCCACCATTTCACAAGAATTTGTACTCCTTGAATTTATTATTGAAGTAAGTTCTTCTTGGGCAATTGTGCAATATAACATGGGAAGTGTTCCCATTTTAATAGTAGAGCCTAGTACATCAGAAGGGCCATAGGGAGGAGTTGCTTCAGAATCTAACTGAATATAAAGAGAAATTTGATAATCATTGTAAGGATATTTTCAACATAAACATGAAGATTGTCACTACAGTATTGGAACATTTGAACAAAAGAGTGAATAATAGATTGAATAGAATTCACTATAGCTATTCATCCATGGCGGCTACGATTAGGAATTTTGACAATGACATGGAAAGAGCTATTTCACTTATGGAAATATGGATCCCTAGGATGATGGAATTTAGATTGATGTCAATTAGAGTTAGGCATGATGCGAACCTGCCTAAAATTTTTAAACCCACTATCACTCTTGTAGGTAAGACTGAAGGATATAGGAGAAATATTGAATCATTGGAAAACAAAATAAAAGAGTTGGTTTCAAAATCCTTTCATGAATCACATCATGGCCTCCTTCCATCCATTCTAAGGGATGATGATAGCATAAAAAACCTACAAGAGTGAAAAGATAAAACCAATAAAGTTATTACAGATCAGGTAGTTTCAATTTGTCAAAAATGTGATATGGACACACTAAAGATAAATATGGATATGTTGGAAAATGCAAAGACTGTCTTGCTAGAATTCGTCAAGGAGGCTAACTAAATTGTTACCAAGTATGCACCTTATAGAGAAATGGATAATGAAGTCATGAATTTCAATTGGCCCCACTAAAGAGGAATTGCTTGCATGGAAAGACAGATACTTGGAGGGAGTGGTGGATTAATATGAAATGGTAGGATGGTGATTTGAAATTTTGAAGTCTGCAACCATGATGAATAATGAATAATTGGGAATTGCACTACATAGCCTGGATTTAGTACAAATTAGGCTTTTACTAAAGTATAGAAAATATAGTGCATCTTCTTCAAGTTTAATTGATGACAAGCCTACATACGTGGACATATCCTTTGTTCTTTCTTTTATATTTCTTTCATGCTTTCTTTCTTTCACTTTGTGTGTGTGGGCACAAATTTTGAGGTAACTGTTTGAAGATATGTTTTTGAAAATTGGACCAGATCTCCAATGACGAATGAAGACCACTTTTATTTCCACACATGTTTCCCACCTCTTGGGAATGCAGGGTAATTGAAAAGGGGAATATTTGTTATAACGGTCCAATAGGGTATTGACATGTGTATTTTTTGGCCTAAGTCTTGTTTTTCTCCTTTGTTTCTATAAGAAGGAATTCAGGGCTAGAAAGTAGGGGTTCATTGTTTTGCAATCAACACTATGAATTGTAAAAGAATATCAAGCATGTTTGAAAGTTTTGTCTTAAGTTCAGAGCTTGATGTTATGTATGTAATTTTAATAGCCATATAGCAAATACAATATAGAGTGATACCAGTTTCATGGCTATTGTTTCTCCTTTGTAATCGTTCTATGAGTTATGAATGAAAGTAATCCAGGATTCCTTTTGTTTGTCTCTATTTTTTTATCAATGGATGTTTAATTTCATTCATGCTTATTAGTTCAATGAATTAATGTAAATGCTTGGATGAGATTGTTAACTCATAAGAATTAGGTGCTAGGATATTTGTAAGTAGTGATGATCATGAATGTGAGAGGGGAATGATGTAATGCAATGTTTCTTGAGATTTTATGCTGCTATTGTTAAGTTGTTGTCTAGTTGCATAGGTTTATATTGACTCTGTGCTTGGGATAGGACACTGGTTTGTGCAAAGTATTCATAATTCATTTTCTGGGTTGATACATCAACTAATCACTTTTATTTTACAAACTTTCAAATGAATACCACTATAGTTGTTTTGTGTTGAGTTACATCTTCTCATGCTCCAAGTGTAGGATATCAATAAATAAGTTGCCAACCTATTTGATGTGTTAGGCTGTTGAGTAAGTTTATGAGAATTATCTATTATTGGCAATGTATTTGAGTAGTAGTCTTATAAATTCTTGAGTATACATTATGGGATCACCCTCCCAAGTTTAACAAAGCCCAAAGTGTAGGAGTAGAAGTTTTTGCAGCTTTTTCTCATTCGTTGGCCAATCCCTTTTTAGTACTAAGTATTGGAAATGGAAAAATCCATAGGTATTTCTAAAGATTAGTTTGATTCTTAAAAAATAACCAACAAAACTAACTCACCATGAAATTGACAAAGTCTTGGGACCTTGCAAAAACACGATTATGAGATTATGACAATGGATCACCTCCATGCCTTTGCCATTTAAAAGGGGGCATAGCCTTTGCGACTTTCCACCTTGCGTTCTCCACACCAACCTTCCTAGCCAACATCAAATAACTTTAAAATATGATTATTGAAAATGGTTAATTCGTGGAAGCTTTCGAGGTCCTTTCATGCGGACCATCATCTACGGGAGGCCTTCTTTCCCTTACTATAGCTAGTAGAAAAACCTTGATACCTCCCATTGTGCGGACCCTGAGCCTATCAATGTCGTTGGTATTATGAATGCACAATCAAAAAAACCTCCAAGGAAAAATAACTCAGTGGGTCCACCCTTATAGGCCATCACCTACAAAATGATGCCCATTCATAGTTGCTATCTAAACGATTTATGACTAGTGGCGCCTTGCCTCAGTTTCCATGTAACCAACCTCCACAACCCACCCTAGACTAAATTTCCCAAAAAAGGTGACTTGATATGACCACCCCACATGTAAAGATGTTCAAATCAGAAGTTTGATTGAGTGACAAGGCATTATAGGTTTTGACCCTTGGAACTCTGCCTAGGGGTTGTCGTGCCTTCAAAAGCATTGTTAATGGAAAAAATCCCACGGCCCCCCACCTTATAGCTTCGACATCACAAAATTTTGTATTGAATCAAAAGCCTACTCAAATGAAAGAAAAACACTCCAAGTGCCTCCATCACAAACTTGTACACAAGCCTGATAGTTTTACACTAAATTTTCCTAACAATCAAAGTTTGTAGAAATTCACCTTTGGGATTCTATCTGTGAGAGTCTACCTTCCCTATGTCATTCCTTAAGGCTTTCACCCTGAAGAATTTCACAGGGTGGAAACCTGCAACCTCCAGACCCGCATTCTTGTAAACTCAACCAATAAGATTAAAATGATGAAATGTGATGAATGTAATGATCCTTTAAGTGTATGTGGATGCAATTAATGATATGTTTGAATGGTTAAACTAATGTTTACCCTTCTAATCTATCAAATCACTTATTGCACCTTTTTTGCATAGAATTTATGGAACAAAATGAAAAGCCTACAAAGAATGATAACAAAGGAAAGAAACCAACAAAGACTCTAAGAGGGAAGGAGGGAAAAGCATAGATGAACTATAAATTCCACGGGGTTGAGTTCACCTCAAAGATTGTGTCCAATTGGGACAAAGTGAATGAAACCGACCTAAGGCAAGTTAGTATAGATGTGTTCAGATAGAGGGTCATGGTCAACCCTCAAATAGAGGAGGCCTTGAGAATCAAGAAGAGTGGACTTGCTAAGGAAACCTGGGCTTCCCTCCTACTTTAGTTGCTCCATAATTGGTTTTTACTTGTTGAGAGTGTTATCACACTGAAAATAGAAGGATATTCACCATTGATGGGAGAGTACTAGAAGACCTATCTCCCAATTCCATTGGGAAAACATTTGGCATCATCCTTTTTGATAAAATGGAGGTAGTTGAGAATGAGTTCACCTTAAAAGTATGGAAAGAAAACCCCACTGATTGCAAAAGAACAATCAACCAAACATGACTATGAGAAAAGAGGGGAAGTGCTAACAAGGTGCCCCGGATATTGCACCAAAATGACTTTGTAGAAGAATCCAATGACTTGGTGACTCTGCTAAGGAAAGTAATGGCCTTTCCACTTCCTCACTCTTTGAGGAGTGGATGTTTTATTTCATAGAAGAGATTCTCTGATGCAATTCCAAGTTCCATTGGGCTAAAATGATTAGCGAGAACTTGCATAATCTGCTCATGACAATAAAGAATACTTATGAATTCTACATGACTTCTTACTTGGTCTACCTTATAGCTGTGAAGTTCCCTTATAAAGGATTAGACTATGTCAGGATACTGGGAATGAAGAAGGGGAAACTTAAGGTGTATGATTGCTACCCACAACTACAATATAGAAACTTCAAAAAATATTACAAAAGGGTTAATGATGCCTTCATTGGGCACATCATTAGGACCCTAGGGGGAGACTACCACAGGAGAATGTCCCACAGTGCTAAGGAGGTGGTGAAAGGTTTCGGGTATTTTTTTATCCAATTCCCTAAGTTCACATATATCAGAGCAGAAGGATTCTTAGGGAGACCCTACCGGCGACCCCAATACCTCAACAACAAAATTATATTGCTGGAGCTTACTCAATAGTTGCATATGACCCACACTTTGTTGCATAATAAGTATAGTGTCGAGGTCCCATATCTGCTTGCATTTGGGTAAGGGATGTATTCGTACCTTGTTGCCCCATGCGTTGAGAACTCAGAAAGGGAACTTGTAGAGTACTACTTGGAGTTGCATACAAAGAGAGGAGGCTTGGACCCTCTCAAAAAATTAAAGTAGGTTAGACAACAATATGCCCACAGGCCACATATCAAAGACTTCTGGGAAAATTGTGATGATGACCGCAAAGTTAGAAGGTGACACTACATGAGTATGATTACCAAATTCATAAAGGCCATTAATTTATACCTAGTGCCTGATTAGATTTTTGAAGATGATAATGTCCTCAATGAGAGGTACAATGCTCTAATCAATGTCTCACTACCTTTCATCAACTAGAATGAGCCATAGGTTACGAAATTGAATATTATTACCCGCCCAGTAGAGCAAAGAACAAAGAAGTGGATGGATGACCAAATAGATCAATTGCATGAGCAGGGCATGGAGCTAACCTATGGGGAGCACGTAGGCTCATTTAGTGAGGCTCCTAAGTCTCCACTTGTTACTATATCAAGTAAGAGAAAAGATACATCCAACCGGCAGCCAAAACACAAAGTTTACATGGAAAAAATAGTGAAAGGGAAAAAGCCACCAAAGGAACCAAAAGGAATGGGAATCTTTATTCTTGAAATGCCTACCATCCAAGAGAACATATCAATGCACAAAGAGGAAGAAACTAAATGACCACGATCACCACCACCCACCACCTCTCCTCTCCCATAAGCTACTCCTCAATCACTGCCCATTTCATCTCTACCTATTGTGGACATCTCCATCCACCTCACCTCCACTTCCTCGACCGCTCCTATGGTGGTGCTTGATACTTCTTCCTCCACCACTTCCCTACTCTTGTATTCCTTGCTCTTGCCTTCGCTACCAACTCTTTCTACTGTGCCACCTTCTCTACTAACAACCTCTATGGCACCCCTCTTCTTGCTACATGCCTACACTACATATTTGCAGAATGTTCCATCTGAGCTCTATGAGGTAATCCTCAATCCTCAAGTCAAAAAACTAATGGCCCAACTTGCTGCTGCCTTGCCTCTCCCTCCACCTCCTATTGAGCCACCCAATATGGAGGCAACAATGTAAATTTCTGAATAAATGGAGAGGCTGAGCATGGGGCAGCCTAAAGAAGCAACATAAGGTATTGCTAATGAGCCAAAGGACTTTGATTGGGATGAATACTTTGAGAATCCAGAGGGAGGAATAAGGATTGATTTCGATAGAGTAGCCTCTGATGAAGAAGGGAAACAAATTCCCAAGGATGGGGATGCAAGAAAATTTGATGCTTATTACGATGTGGAGACCTCAGACTAAGATCCTAAAGAAGAAAAACCTAAGGAACACTAGGACGAGGAGGAAAACACTAAGGAGCATCACTTCGAGGAAGGGAAAACTAATACGGATACTGATGGAGGGAAAATTGATGTGCCTCTGAAAAATAGTTAAGATGAGGGCTTGCAATGTGAAGAAGTTCCTCCAAAAGGAGAGCATGAGAAAGAAAAAGAAGAAGAGAATGTAGAAGCTACCAAGCAAGACAGGGAGAAAGAATTTACACAAGAAGATGAATAGGATGAAGGAAAGGAGAACATTGAAAATTCTCCTGAATATGAGAAGGAAGGGCCATCAAATGAATAGGAGGAAGGAGAGAATAATGAATCTCTAGACCATTAGACAGAGGTACCTTCATGTTTGGAGTAGCAGTTTAATAGAAAGGCTCTCGTGCTTGCAAATTTGAAGGCCTAACTAGAAGCAATTTTGGCTAGGGTGCAGGTAAAAAATAGAAAAGAGAAGAAGCCAAAAGTCAGATTGCACATCACTACTGATGCCTCAGGGTCTAGGATATTACGAGTGGCTACTCCTATAGCTAACAAGGATCTAAGAACCATCCAAGGCAAGGAATACCAGGTGACTACCATCAAGCTGGGCCCTGTTTCTTGGACCTAGAAGATTGATGAGTTTCAGGAGTCCGTTTCTACCATCCTTCAACAAATGAACAAATATCAATCAATGAAGGAAGAGTTGAAAGCACAAGTGGTAGAGCTGACTACCTACATACAATAATGAACAGAATCAAGAGAAGAATCTCTAATGGAATTGTCAGCACCTGCCTTACTCTTGAAAGAGGAGGTCAGTAAGATGGAGAGAGAATTAGACCAATTCCACATCTGACTAGTTTAAAAGAGTCGTCAACATGGGAAATAATGGAATTCACTGTATAGCCAAGATGCATAACCAATATTGGGTCTTGAAGGATTTCAAGTAAATTATCGACATATATAAAGAATTCCTAGAGCTTTACTGAATCACATACCCAAAGTTGGAGAGAATTATCAAGCTCTCCCGAGTGACCTGGGAAAATGAGTTAGCCCTACCTAAAGAAGACCACTGGCTGCTAGAGGCATGGCTACTAAATTTTGAGTATAGAAAGTGTGTCTTGGGAAAATTACTGTTTGAATTGGTAGCCCATCTTGAGAAAATCATGGATCATCTAGCCCAATGTGATGACTTACTGAAGCTAATGACCAAATATGAGATGCCAACACTGGATTTGGATCGAGAGCTTATAAAGCTTGAATTCCATAATAGGATAGAACAAGCAGCCAATGATACACTGTTGGAAGATTTCATGGATTTCACTGCATGGAACTTCTTTGAGTCAGAACAGATGGTCAAGGTAGCACCGAAATGCATAGAGTATTGGGACCAAATGATAGAGAGGTTCAAGAGGGTTACCTTGTAGATCTTGAAATTGGACCTATCAAAGCAAAAGAAGTTGTTGGCTATCATTGGCAACATTTTTTAATATGCCACAACACAAAAGGAAGCTGTAAATCCCATAATAGTTGATGAGTATTTGTTAAAATAGCTAGAAACACCAAAATCAACTAGAAGACAAAATAGACTACAAGACAAAATAGGGAAAAGAAAAAATAGTTTATTTTTATATTATAAATTTTATACTCGTATTGGATGATGTGAAAACCATAAACTAGAATGAATCTTAGCCACTCATTGTAAAGAAATCTTGACCATTCATTCTACTTTTTGAAAGCTATAAATATGGGCATCCTCTCATTTTGGAAGGGAGAGATGAGTTGTTGTGTAAAGGTATATTGCTGCAATATATGAGAAAATAATTTGAGTTGAAGGTTTCTTGTGTATTGTTCTTTGTGTGTGCATGATTCTATCTCCAAAATTTTATTTCAACATTGTTGTTTCAATTTGAGTTTATTTTTTGTTAGTAGTTCATGTTCAACTTTAATGGTGGATGCATGTTGCAGTATTTGATGCACTTCCAACTCATACTTTTGGCCATTTGTTGATGATAAATTGTTGTGTAAAGTTAGCTTGAGCTAATTCATTTATAAAACTTAAATTCAACTGTGTAAGTGCATTCTTTAAGTATTCATGTTGAAGTCTAAAAATCATAAGTAAGCCTTAGAAGATTGCACTAGTTTTGTGAGATTGTAGGCTACCTTTGATTAAGCAAAACTCAGTTTGAGAGTCTTTCTACTATAGAACCATCCATTTTTACTGTTCATTATAGTTTTAGACTTAGGAAAACTTCCAAACCCTTCAACCTTTAGAAATTTCTTTTAAATCTGAATTAAACATACATTTCCAACATCATAGTAAATCTAAATCTGATGATTTAAACAAGTTTCAGAATACTATCATAAAGCTACTATCACTATTCATCAATTTATAGAACTCTAATTTTTTTTTGCAGACCCAGGAAATCCAACCTTTGTCAACCATAAAAGCCCCATGTGCTGACCAACAAATCATACAACAAACAACTGAGTTATTTTTGCAAGTCATGACCTGACACTTGAGATACCTTGGAGTGACTTTCTGAAACTTAGTTGTAGATTATTACCTTTCAAGAGAGACATCACACTTGTGTGTTGTCTATGTTGAGAAGAGAAAAAACACACATGAACAAAATTGACGCTAGAGGGAGGGCAGTGGGATGAAGCTGGATCAAACTGGGTCATCTTCTTCCCAAAAATCTCTTAGAATAACTAGATCCACACTAGATAAGGGAGAATTCCAAGAACTAAAGATCCCTACCAGGGATAGGAGAGCCAAGAAAGGGGAAGCTTCAACATTAGTCCCACCCACTCAACCTCCATCCCCTCCAATCCCTCCACCTCCATATTCTTCTTCACTTCAACCAACTTTTTCTCCATTCACTTCCCACATCAAAAGTGTTGTTATACCTACCATATCCCATCCACAAGTTGTTGCAAAAAAACCATTACCACCCCCACTTCCACCAATGGATTGGTTGGGAAACAACCCATCTCCACTATCCTTCAATGACTACCATGATGTGCCAAAAAATCTGGAAGGATTTTGCTCCAAGTTCCATCTAAATGATCCTCATAGGATAGTAGAAGAGCACATTAAAAATTTTCAAACATCCCTCAAGGATATGTAGATTTAACATGAAGACATGGCATGTAAACTCTTCCCGTATTCATTGGGGTATGAAGCATTCTATTGGTATATACACTTTCCTACAAGCTCCATCACTTCTTGGGACCTCATGAGACACATTTTTGTAGAAATTTAAAGTCCCAATTAGCCCTATAAACTTGTATCAATAGTTTATGTCAGCAAAAAGGGAAGTTAATGAGCTAATCATCTCATTCAATAACAGATTTCACAGAGCTTACATGAAGTTGCAACCCCATTCTGTAGTTGATGATGCTTTGGCCAGATTAGTATATTGCGCTGCCTTGGTCAAAAGAATGCATCAACCATTTGCAATTTTGGTATAGGCTTATGCTAAGGCAGTAAAAGCAAGCACTGATTTGGGACATGTTGCAGGTCCATTGCCTTCATTGGGACCTAATTCCAACTTTGGGAAAATCCCTGGACTTACTCATGCCTTTGCTCATAAAACTCCTTTGATGAACCCGATTCCCCAAATACTCATGGTGCCACACACAGGGCGTCCATTTAACTAGTCTCCATCCATACCAAGCTACATGTAGGTTCCAAATCAGCAAGCTTATCTGTAGCAACCCCAAGTTCATTCATACCTGCAAAGCTTTGAACCTTTAGCTGCCCAACAAAATCTATTTGTAGCACATCCAGTTTACCTTCAAAATTTAGTACCAACACAAAACAATGCCGATAATGAGTGAATTGATGAGTTTCCTAAACTAGGAAAGAAGTTTTCCACCGAAGTAACTCATTTAACAAACCAAAATAACTAGTTGCAGGAATATCAAAGGAGCATCTAGGCTAATTTCTACAGAGACAACCATGATTTAGGATCATCTTGGGGGAGGAATTATGAAAGAGGTTAGAATTATAGCTAGAGCTTTGAAAGGAGGTCATCCCAAAGGTAGAAAAGAACATGGAACACTAGAACAAACATTGGTGAGGTGCCAACATTGCTTGATCCGCCTAGAGGTACAAAAAAATTTGCAAGTAGAGTTTACTTGGCGAAGGTAGCCCTATCCGGCTGGTGTAGGATACATCAAACTAACAGACATTAAGAGGTTGAGTGCCTGGCGTTTCAAACTATTGCTGCAATCTTTCAAGTGGAGGTCTAGAATGAAATTGAAAACTCAAGTTATAGAGAGATAGTTCCCTAAGAGCCGTATGATTCTTTAGTCTTGATCGTCAACCAAGAACCCTTTCCTTAAAGTGACAAGAACAAACCTGAGAAGGAGGCTACCGAAAAGGGGATGGACACAAAAGAGGTATGTAACAAAGGAGCCCTATCTCAAATGTTTGATTTAGTAGATAATGGGCCTAAAGATGAAGAAGAACAACATACTAAAGAGGTTCACATTTTCCACCAATGTGGAACCCCTTACAACTTGAGAAATAGGCAAGTCAGTGATCCCTTCAGAACCTCTATCCCACCCAACAACTTTAATACACCGCCTGACCCGAATACTAGTAATAACCCACCTTACCCCAAGGTCCCTACTCAATATTTCAATAGAAATAGGCATTCTTATCCATCCAAAGAGTAACCTACTAATCCTTCCCAAAGTAGTTCCTATAAAGCGAATGTTGAGAAAATGGGAGAATGTGTGGTGAAGGAATTGAAGAAAGTAAAAGTGAGTTTATAAGCTTTTGAGTTGCTATGAGTGCCCGCCATTAGAAATGATTTCTTTAGATCATTGAATGGGACTTCCCAATCCAAACCTGCTCAAGAGGTAGTTGCAAAGAAAGTCTAATTTGACACCTCTAGTAGTGAGCCAGTGATTAGGGAAATTGTGGGAAAGAAACCAGACCAACCGCCCATAAAAAATTAGCAAGTAGACAAGAAAATAGTTAAGGAAAAAAATTAGGGCACTAACAAAAGATAAGAAAAATGAAAAATACAAGACTCAGGTGTCCCAAGCCAATGCTTCTATAGTATTTTTTATAGGGAAGGTTAGAGACCTCTCCTTTTTTGCTAACCATTCAAATGTTTGGAAAAAATCTACATAACTTCCTATTAGATTCAAGAGCATCAACAAATGTCATGCCCTATGTAGATCACAACAGATCCAATCTAAGCATAAGGTGACTCAATTGGACAAAACCAAAGCCAATGTGGTAGGGGAACTAAACATAATCCCTATGTAGATCGCAATAGATCCAAGGGTACAACAAGTTATTGATATCCAAGTTGTTGATATTCTCAACACCTATGGTATTATATTGGGATGAGACTTCACCCTAGCACACAATGGGTATACATCCACTGATTACTTGCATATGTGATTATCTTGGAAGGGGATCCCCAACCAAATTCGAATTGAACATCAGCTCAGAATGAGATTCATGATTACTGAATACAACAATACAAATTAGGTTTTGTTTGCTGAAATGGAATTAGGAAATTACCTCCCAGTTGCATATGAAGTTTCAGAGGAAGAGGTAGAAGAGGAAATCCTTGTACTATTTCATGCTTTCCACAACTTGGCTGCTCTCCCTAACAACATGAAAGGATTAGTTGAGTCTAAAAACATAGGTGAAGTTATCAATCTGAAAACAACCACGATACCTAAAGATGTCATAAGGGAACTTGTCAAATATTTTATCTAGATCACATAAGGAATCAAGATCAGTAGATTAGGAAAAACTCCATAAAAAACCAATGCGATGCTCATAATCTGGGTACTGGGGAAGATGTCAATTTTTTTTCATTGGCAAGGTGTGCACCCCAGAAGAGAAAAAGGGAATTATTGATGCATTGCATACTTATCATTACATGATTGCTTGGGAATATGAGGACCTCAAAGCATATGATACTTCAATCATCACTCATACTATTCCCCTCAAACCAGATGTAAATCCCTTTACGCAATGACAATGACCAATCAATGTGTTGCTGGAACCCATCATTTTCAAGGAAGTGTAGAAGTTGCTTTCAACCTGAATCATTTTCCTTATCAGATATTCCACATGGGTGGCTAATTTTTTTCTAGTTAGAAAGAAAAATGGGGAAATTAGGTTATGTGTAGATTTTAGGAACTTGAACTGAGCTTCTGAGAAGGACAACTATCTGGTGCCCTCACTGGATGAAGTGTTGAAAATTTTCAATGGTTTGCAAATGATGTTTTTTCTGGATGGATACTCAGGGTGCAATAAAGTGATGGTGTAATATGAAGATAGGCACAAAATGGCATTCACCACAAAATGGGGAACATTCACATACAAAAGGATGTTGTTTGGTTTGATTAACATAGGTGCAATGTTTCAACATGATATGGATATAGCTTTGAAAGACCTCATTGGGAAATGCATCATCATTTACATGGATGACCTCACTGTTTTCTCAAAGAAGAGAAGGGATCATATCTCAAACTTATTTAAGGTATTCCAAAAATGTAGGGAGTTTGGTATTTCTTTGAACCTAAAGAAATGTATCTTTGGGGTAACTGAGGGAAAACTACTAGGACATGTGATTTTAGAAAAAAAGTATATCAATAGATCCAGAGGGTATTCAAGCTATTTTGAAGATTCAACTACCGAGTAGTAAGAAAGAAATAAAATCCTTTTTTGGGGAAAATTAACTTCGTTAGAAAGTTCATCACAGGGTTTGTAGAAATAGAAAAGTTGATGAATGCTATGCTTAAACAGGATGCTAAAGTTGAATGGATGTCAAAAGCCAAGTAGGCTTTTGCAGAAATAAAGAGGGCTATTGCAGATGCTCCTATACTAGTCAACCCTGATTACTCTAAGCCTTTCTATATCTATTCATTTTCCTCAAACTGCTCATGTGCTAGCATGCTAACACATAAAGATGATGAAGGAAGTGAGCACCATATTGCCTTCATGAGTGCCCCTTTGAAAGATGTTGAGTTGCATTACCATAATGTTGAGAAGTAGGCATATGCCTTAGTTAGGGGAGTCAAGAAGTTTAGGCATTAAATTCTGAGAAACAAGGTGTTCACCATTATAATAGGCCCTGCTTTCAAGATACTGTTGATGTAAAATGAACCAAGGGAAAGAAGAGAAAAATGGGTTACGTTGTTGCAAGAATATGACATGGAGATCCAACAAATGAAGCTAGTTTGAGGCCAAGATCTCACACATATAATGACAAAAATAGAACTAGAACTTACTGTTCAACAGTACCGCTTGGAAGATGTTTCTCCAGATGAATGGTATGATGATATAGTATACTATCTGTTGAATAACAAATATCTGCCACATTTGCAAGGGGTCCAAAAGTGAGCTTTGAGGCTGAAAAGTAATCGTTATATGCTAAAAGGAGCCATGTTATAAAAAATGAATCATGAAGGGATCTACCTTAGATGTCTATTGAAGAATGAAGCAACTAAAGTGCCAAAGGAATTCCACAAAAAATTTAGAACGGGGCATGGATCTAACCATTCGACAACCCATCAAATTCTATGAGCTAGGTACTACTAGACAACATTATTCAAAGATTCTCACAACCACGTTTGATCCTGTCATGTATACTAGACTATTGCCACCAGGGAGAGGTATGCTATTCCGCTATAGCCAGTTGCTGAGATAAGACCATTTTCCTAGTGGGGACTCGATTTCATAGGTCTGGTAAACCCACCATCTTCTACAGGTCACAGGTACATTCTAACCGCAACTAATTACTATACTAGATGGTTAGAAGTAATTTCTTGTAGACAATGCACAACTGAGGAAGTGATAAATTTTCTTGAAAGTTCTATAATCAATCACTTTGGGTGGCTATTTGCATTAGTGTGTGACAATGGTCCTACCTTTGATTCTCTTAAATTTCAAGTTGGGATTTTAATTATGGAATTATGCTTAAATTCTTGTCGAACTACTATCCTTTGGGCAATAGATTAGCTGAATCAACGAATAAGAACCTGTTAGCTCTGTCATACACAAGCTGCTAGAAAAAAACCTAAAAGACTGGCATACCCAATTATGGTTTGCTTTGTGGGAACCTCCCCATACCATCTCGTCTATGGTTTGGAACCTTTTTTCCTAATTCACCTCAAGATCCACACGCTGCATTTTTTCAACACTTATTATGAGGGGGGAGAACATATCGAAGCCTATCTAGCTGAAATCCTCCATTTAGAGGAAATACGTGATGAAGCAGTAGAATTTTTTTCCAAACACCAGGGTGTAGTCAAAAGATGATTTGATCTCAAAACCAAGGTTAAGGCCTTTAGAATTGTTGCACTAGTGCTATGTTGGGAAAATTCCCATGAGGAGAAAAGGAAAAAGAAAAAGAAAATATTGAAAAGCAGGCAACTATGTGGGTGTGTGAGCAACTCCATCAAGGCTATGGATGCCCGACTGGTAATAGAGAAATATTCATTGGGATTGCAATGAAAAATCCATCGAGGGTATGGATTCTTTATTGGCAGTGGAGAAATGTCTAGGTTACTTTTGGAGTTAGATTACTTACATAGCTTACCTTGGTTGATTGGTCATTGGCCCATATAGTCTCTAAGGAAGGGGAATGAACTCACCACACACAAACCTCTGAGGTATTCCGTGACTTGATTTAAATATTTTGGGTTCCGGATGAATACTTTTTCTTGGAATGCTCAAGAGTGTTCTCCTAGTAAAGTCGCCATTTGTTGTGCCTTTTGCACACATGCCCCATTTAGATCGGGAACCCCCTCTTTTTGTTTTTCTTTCGTTGGGTCGGTTCACCTTTTCCTTTATTTTTGTGCCCCTATTTTGAGCTTAAGTTTGTCACGAGCCTTAAAATTTCCAAATCTATCTTGTCAAAAGTCACTTACCCAAGTCTCATAAAGTTTCAGGCTATTGCAAAAATTTACTCACAGGTTTCTTTCCTTCAGAAGCCACACCATCCTTCGACGTCTACCAATTTTTAGTTGCAGGTTTCCCTTTTTGGATATCCATCTTTTCTTTGTCGTTCCTTGCATTTTTCCTCCCACATCCTCCCATAATATACTTCTTGCATGCGTATTATGAATCCATGTCCTCCGCTTAGCCTTTTACTTGACATCCTTTGTAGGTCGTGTTTCTGCAACCTCACCAACCCATGCTCCCTCCACACCTACAATAAATTCTTTCATTAATGGGGGATTACTTATAAATAGCCCAATGATAGGCTATCATTTTCAATTGGAGCTTTCTAAATTTGAGAGAAACCAACACCCCTTCGTGCAAAAAAGGTATAAAAACTCCATCGGTAGCTGTTTCATCCATACGTGTGGTTGAGGTATGTGTTAAATCTCTCATCATTTGTTATTTTAGCATCACAAATAAGTTATTGGTTAGGGTTTAAAAAATGCAAGAAGTTCATGAATTTAAGTTTAAATAGCAATGACAAACCCTCACTTTTGAAACCCTTGAATGCTCTTCATCAGGTTTCTAATTGGGAAACCCACCCTGAAAATGTCGTTTGAGTTAACAAAGTTGATGGTTACCCCTATGCCCTTCGGCTCCACCCTCAAAACACTACAAAAAATGGAGATGATTATCATAGATGAACCAAAACCCTTACAGACCCTCATACATAACAATGCCCCACTATTTCCACTTCTAATGGCGAAGCCCTCAGGGCTACCTGTCATGCGAACCCCACATTCACCTTCAAACTTGAACAAAACAATGAAATACTTAAGGCAAGAAACCCTTGCAGGTTTACCTCTGTGGGTTGTTGTCACCAAAAAGCCATCCTTCCATGGTCATTGCCTTGTATCCATTCTCAAACAACTATGCATTTTGTGGACTCCACCCTTGTTACCAAAATTAAACCCAAGTGTTGAAATTTCCAAGGAAAGATGCCATTGCCGGTCCACTTTTACATGTCACTGCTATCATAAGGCTATCTACCTAGGGTCATTATTTATTGACAAATCATATAGGGTGCCCTTCCTTGTAGCTTCCACTCTCATCATTACCTTGAACCTAACTCACCATCAAATTGACCAGGTGTTGGGACTGTGGAAACACCATTATGGGATTCTGACTATAGATCATCTCTCAGCCTTCACTGTTTAAAAGGGGGTAGAGAATTTGTGAATTTCCACCTTGTGCTCCTTGCACTAACCTTCCTAGCTATAATCAAATAACTTGAAATGATGAACATTGAAAATGTTTAAGTCATGGAATCTTTGCGGCTTTGATCATGCAAACCACTATTTGTGGGAGGCCATCATGTCTCAGCCGTAGCTAGCAGTAAAACCTTGCTGCCTCCCCATCATGTGGACCCCGAGCCTATTAATGTTGCTGGTATAATGAATGCACAATTAGAAAAATCTCCAAGGAGGAATAACTCAGTGGGCCCACCCTTGTGGGCCACCACCCGTAGAACACCGCCCATTAAGAGCCACTATCTAAATGAAAAATTCCTAGCAGTGCCCTACCTCAGCTTCTATGCAACCAACCTCCACAACCCATCCAAGACTAAATCTCCCAAATAAGGTGACTAGATATGACCACCCCACATGTAGAGATGTTCAAATCAAAATTTTAGCTGATTCACAAGGCATTGTAGGTTCTGACCCTTAGAACTCCCCCTGTGGGTTGTCATGCCTTCAAAGGAATTGTTAACGAAGAAAATAAAAAGGCCTCTCACCTTACGACATCCACATCAAAAACTTCCACATTGACTCAAAAGCCTACTCAAATGAAAGAAAAGAACTCCAAGTTCCTCCATCACAAACTTGCACAAACGCCTAATATTTATATGCTAAAATTTCCCAATAATCAAAGTATGCGCAAAGTCACCTTCAGGATTCCATCTATCGGAGTTCATCTTCCCTATGTTGTTCCTTAAGGATTTCACCTTGATGGTTTCCATAGGGTGAAAACCCGCACCTCCAAACCTGCATTCTTGTAAACCCCACCAATAAGGTTAAAATGTTGAAATGTTATGAATGTAATGATCCTTCAAGGGTATGTGGATGCAATTAATGATATGTTTGCATGGTTTAACTAATGTTTTTGCTACTAATATATCAAAGCACTTACTCCACCTTTTGTGTGCAAAATTTATGGAACCAACTAAGAAGCCCATAGTGAAGGCTAACAAAGGAAATAAACTAGGAAAGACTCCAAGAGGGAAGGAAGAAAAAGCACAGATGAAGTACGAATTCCATTGGGTAGAGTGCACATCAAAGATTGTGTATAGTTGGGACAAAGTGACTAACATTGACCTAGGGCATGTCAGTATAGATGAGTTCAAACAGATGGTCATGGTTGACCCTAAAATAGAGGAGGCCTTGAGAATCAAGAAGAGTGGACTTGCTAAGACAATAGGCTTCCCTCTTGCTTTAGTTTCTCTAGAATTGGTTTTTTCTTGCTAGGAGTGCTATCATGCTCAAAACAGAAGGATAGTCACCACTGATAGGAGAGTATTGGTAGAAATGTCTCCCCTATCCATTGGAAAAACATTCAACATCCACCTTTTTGATAAAATGGAGATAGTTGAGAAGGAGTTCATCTTAAAAGTATGGCAAGAATACCCCACCGGTTGCAAAAGAATAATCAACCATACATGGCTATGAGAAAAGAGGGGCGATGCTAACAAGGTTCCCCAGAGATTTGTACCAAAGTGAATTTGTAGAAGAAGCCAATGACTTGGTGACTCTCCTAAGCAGAGTAATGGGCATTCCCACTTCCTCACTCTTTGAGGAGTGGATGTTTTATTTCGTAGAAGAGATTCTCCTGGACAATGCCATGTTCCATTGGGCTAAAATGATTAGCAAGAACTTGCACAATCAACTCGTTGTAGTAAGGAAGACTTCTAAATTCTACATGACTTCTTACCTGGTCTACCTTCTAGTTGTGAAGTTCCCTTATAAAGGATTAGACTATGTCGAGACACTAGGAACGAAGAAGGGGAAACTTAAGGTGTATGATTACTACCCATAGCTACAATACATATACTTCAAAAATGATTACAAAAGGGTTAATGATGCCTTCATTGGGCAGACCATTAGGACCCTAGGTGGAGACTACCATAGGAGAATGCTCCATAGTGCTAAGGAAGTGGTGAAAGGTTTTGGGTATTGGTTTATCCAATTCGCTAAGTTGACATATATTAGAGCAAAAGGATTCTTGGGAAGACCCTACTAGCTACCTTGATACCTCAACGACAAAATTATATTATTGGAGCTTACTTGGTAGTTTTCGACTATCCACACTTTGTTGTCTAATAAGTATAGTGTTGAGGTCCCATATCCGCTTGCATTTGGGTAAGGGATGTATTCGTACCTTGTTGCCCCATGCGTTGAGAAATCAGAAAGGGAACTTTCAAAGTAAAACTTGGAGCTGCATACAAAGAGAGGAAGCTTAGACCCTATCAAAAAATTAAAGAAGTAGGTTGGATGGAAATATTCCCATAGGCCATGTATTGAAGACTTATAGGAAAACTGTAATGATGACCACGAAGTCAGAAGGTGGCATTACATGAGGATGATTTCCCAATTCGTAAAGGCCATTAATTTATATATGGTGCTTGATAAAATTATTGTAGATGACATTGTCCTTGATGAGAGGTACAATGCTCTAATAAATGTGCCATTGGCCCTCATCAAATGGAATGAGCTAGATGAACATTACGAAATTGAATATTGTTACCCGCCTAGTAGACCAAAGAACAAAGAAGTGGATAGATACTAGATAGCTCAATTGCACGAGCAGGGTACAGAGCTAACCTATGTGGAGCTCGAAGATGAGCTAGAGAGTGAAATAAATAGTGGTGATACTATAGGCTCACCAAGTGAGGCTTCTAAGTCTACACCTATTACTAGATCAAGTAAGAGAAAAGATAGATCCGAGTGACAGCCAAAACACAAAGTTTACATCAGAAAATCAGCGACAGGGAAAAATTCACCAAAGAAGCCAAAAAGAACATGAACCTTTGTTCTCAAAATGCCTACCATCCAAGAGGAAGGATCTCCACACAAAGATGAAGAAATTGAACAATCGAAATCACCACCACCCACCACCTCTACTCTCCCATCAGTCATTTCCCCTACCCCATCTCCTTCCACTCCTCAATCACTGCCTGTTTCGTCTCCACCTATTGTGGACATCTCCATCCACCTCACCTACACTTCCCTGACCGCTCCTGTGGTGGTGCTTGATTCTTCTTCCTCAACCACTTCCCCACTCTCTTATTCCTCACTCCCACCTTTTTTACCAACTCTTTCTACTCCACCACATTCTCTACCAATAATCTCTATGAAACCTCTCTCCTTTTCACATGCCTTCACTCCATATTTGCAGAATGTGCCATCCAAGATCTCTCAGGTAATCCTCAATCCTCAAGTCAAAACACTAATGGCCCAGCTTTTTGTTTCCTTGCCTCTCCCTCAACCTCCTAATGAGTCACCCAAGATGGAGGAAACAATGTAAACTTCTGAAGAAATGGAGAGACTGAGTGCAAAGTAGCTTAAATGGTGCAGGAGCACCATTGGTAAAAGATTGTCAATTCAAATTACTAAGGTCTAGGTTATAGATTTTTGAAGAATTTTGTCTAAAATAAGGTCAATAAGACCATTTTATGTTGTATTAATTCATTTGTGATAATGCTTAGGTGTCTAGGTGGTTCAAAATGTGAAAAATATGCTAAGTTGTCAAATTGAAATAATGTAAGGTTGTAAAAGTGCTTCATAGAGGAAGACCAATGGTCATCTTATTCAAATGTTAGTTTGTTAAATTGAATCAATTTGGTTTTGAAGGGAAATAGTATAAATTTCTTGTAGAACTTGAATTGAAGGTTGTTGAAACAATTTTGAAGATTGAAGATTCAATAAAACTCTATTTTGCATCAATTTTTTGTGTTTTCCTAAAGATTACTGAATCTGTACGACCTGTACAAAATTTTATTGATTAAAAGTTCATTAGATTGTGTAGTAAATTGAGTTGTATTTATCTTGAATCAATTTGTGAGTCTTTCCATAAGGTTTTGTGTATTTAATCACTAATCTTCTTAGACCGGGTTTGAAATAGGGGTTTCAAGGGTTTTGTTAGTGTAAACTATGAATTAGCCCATTCCACCTTTATTTTTTCCATGATACTTGGTGGAATGGGTATGTTACATTAGGGGAAGGTGTGAGATTGGTGAGTTTGTGCAACGGAGGTCTGAAAAATGTTGTTGGGTGTGAATCCCTAGTTGAAATATTGTGTTTCCTTGAGGAAAAGTGAGGTTTTAGTGGGACAAATTGAGGATTTGTGCTAGGAAGCATGGTTTTATATTGAATTAAGCATGAGTAGATTATTTTAGACCTATTTGAACAATTTTTAAGTTTTGGGGTGATTGGGAAGTGCCATTTTCAATAAGCCCTAGGGTTTCTAGGCTTAAAGAGAGAGTTTTATGGTTTGGTTAGTGGATGGTTGTATCTATGAGATATAATGGTGGAATATTAGGTTTTGATAGGTGTTAAGTGCTTCCCCAAGGTTTCAAGAGTTTTGGAAAAGTTTTGAAGGTGGTCTCTTTGGAAAAGAAGGCTAATTTGGGTCCTAAAAGGTGTGAAAAGCCTAATTTCAGCAATTTGTTACAAAATAACCATTAGTGATTGTTTAATATGTTGTTAAGCTCTATAATGGGTCCTTGATGTGAGTTGATTGGTGAAATGAAAGGATGTTTTTGTGAAGTTGTACTTGATTTAGTAGGTTTGCAATGCTACAAGGAAATAGAGGGAGATGGTTGAGATAAAGCGAGTATGAAGATTTGGTGATCTAATAAGTTGTTTGTTTATTGATTTTATGTTTGAGTGTTTGGAAGACATTCCCTGATTGCATCAAAGTGGTATCAGAGAAAAGGTACTAGATTCTTGTAGAAGAAAGTTGAATATTGTGAAAGAAAGATTGGAAGGTGAAGAGGCAAGATTGTGAAGATGCCTCCAAAGGGAAAGAATACAACAAAGGAGATGAATGATTTGAAGAATTAGTACATTAAAGAGGCCAAAGAACTAAAAGAGAGATTGGAAGCCTTAGAAACCAATAAGAGAAGAGAAGCAATTGAGAGCAGTGAATTAGAGGAAGAAGATGATGAAGAGTTTGAAGATGTTGAAGAAGAACTTGATCCAGAAGATTAGAGAATGGCCAAGTTGATAAAGGTAGTAAAAGGTGACAAGTATAAGGTAAAAATTGATGTGAAAAAGTTTGGTGGAAATTTGAATGAAGAGGAATTGTTAGATTGGATATCTTCTTTGGATAACTATTTTGAATGTGAAGAGATTCCTAAAGAATAGAGAGTGAATATTTCCAAAACAAAGCTTAAAGGTCATGCACTTGTATGGTGGGATTACCTACAGTCAGAGAGAAGGAAACAAGGCAAGTCCAAGATTGTGTACTGGGATAAGATGGTAGCTAAACTAAAAGGTAAAATTCTCCCTTCAAATTATTCAATTCAAATGTTTAAGAAATTGGAAAATTTGAGACAAAAGGAAATTGATGTAAAGGAATATACTAAGGAATTTTATAGATTAAGCATGAGGTCTAATCACAATGAAAATGAAGATGAGAAAATAGCTAGGTACTTGGGTGGGTTAAGAATGAATATACAAGATGAGTTGGCTTTGAATAATCCTAGAAATGTAGAGGAATGTTATAAAATGGCATTGAAGGTTGAAGAGAAGGTAAAGAGAAGATAAGAGAAAACAGTAAGAGGAAGAGGCAACACCATGAGAGGAAGAGGAGCCTTTTCTACTCCAAGGCAAGAAACTAAAAATCAAGAAGAATAACCAAGCAAGAGAGATGAACAAATTTTAGACTTCAAAGGTGGATATAGAGGTACTAGGGGCAGGTTTGGAGGTGGAAGGAATTCTAACTCATTTACATGTAGATGTTATCAATTCCAAGAATATGGTTATCCTGCTTGGAAGTGCCTTGAGAAGATTGGTTCAACTTCAAGTGGAGGAGAAAGGAAACCTGATAGAAGAGCACAAATAGTGCAAGAAGATGAAGATAAGTGTAGTTCAAGTTCAAATAAATTGATTGCGAGGGCTAAGGTTGGAGAGATGCTGATGATGAAGAAACAAATCTGGAAGACCACAAAGGAGGAAGAGTTGCTTCAAAGAAAAGATTTGTTTAGAACAACTTGCATATGTAGAGACAAGTTATGCAAATTGATTGTTGACTCTGGTTGTACAAATAACATTGTGTCTAATGAGATGGTAGAATAATTGCATTTGCAAAAAGTACCTAGAAAAATGCCATAGAGGGTGTCATGGGTTAGTGAAAATCAATCTTTGATGGTGAGTGAACAAGTAAGGGTTGAATTTTAGATAGGTCCATATAGAGATGAAGTTCTTTGTGACATACTACCCATGAGTTGTTGTCATCTATTGTTAGGAAGGCCTTGGAAGTTTGATAGGCCAGCCTTGTATAATGCAAGACAAAATACCTACATATTTGAAAAGGATTGGAGAGAGTTTATGTTAACTCCATTGGTTGAGGGTCTAGAAGAATATGGTGAGATTATAATGCTAGGGAGAAAGGAGTATATGAATGTTGATAAAGGAAAGAACTGATTCGGCAGCCAATACAAGGTATGATGAAGATATGACAGTAGGAAGAGAGCATAAGAATGACTTGCAGTCAAGTGGAAAGAAGAATGTATTTGTGTGGAAAAAGAAAGTGGAACAAATTATATCTCAGATGGATAAAGTGTAGAGCGAGTGTGAAGGGCCTTTGGAAAGGAAAGAAAACAATGATGGCATAGTTGTAGGGACTGTTGTAAGTCCTGTAGTAAAGAGATAGTTAAGAGATGTTTGTATAGAAAATGGAAAGACAAAATCCAAGAAGATGGAAATTTGTGATGGGACAGTGGAATGAAAGGCTACTGGTACAGAGGATAGTGAGGTTGGTAAGACAATAAACAAGAGGATAGAATTTCATAACATGATAGGACAGCGATTAATGGAATTGGTGAGACAACAAAAGAAAGGACAGTGAATCATATTGATGATGGGACAAAGTATAGTGAAATTCATGGTACAGTGAAATGGAAAATTGCAGGTCTGACAGTGAGGAAAAATTGTGATGATACAAAGGGTTACAAGATTGAAAGGAAAATGGAAAAGAAGGAAAATGGTTGAGAGGATGCTAGGACAATGAATAAGACAGAGGCATGTATGAGAAAGACTGGTAAATGAAAAAGCATAGTGGACAGTGGTAAAGAAGCAAGTGGAAAAAAACAATGGATAGAGAATGGAACAAGTTCAAGTGGTGACAGTTGAAGAAAAGTAGAACACAGATAAAAAGATAAGTAAATTGACAGTGTTTTAAGATGGAAGAGGTAACAAGCACCCCACAGTATATAGAGGATAGTTGGAGCAAAGAGCGAGTGTAGGTAAGATCAAGGATGTTGAAGGAAGTGAAGATAAGGGAAACAAAAAACCTGATGAAGACAAGCATGGAGGATTGAAACATGAAGAATAAAAATGAGGACATGTTACACTAATCTTTCCAAGAGACTTGGAAAAGCTTCAAGTTGGGGTGTATGGTGTAGGAGCACCATTGGTACAAGATTGTCAATTCAAATTGCTAAGGTCTAGGTTATAGATTTTTGAAGAATTTTGTCTTAAATAAGGTCACTAAGACCATTTGATGTTGTTTTAAGTCATTAGTGATAATACTTAGGTTTCTAGGTGGTAGAGTTTTCAAAATGTGACAAATATGCTAGATTGTCAAATTGAAATAATGTAAGGTTATAAAAGTGCATCATAAAGGAAGACCAACGTTCATCTTATTCAAATGTTAGTTTGGGATTTTGAATCAGTTTGGTTTTGAAGGGAAATAGTATAAATGTCTTGCAGAACTCGAATTGAAGGTTTTTGAAACCATTTTGAAGATTGAAGATTCAATAAAACTCTGTTTTGCATCAATTTTCTGTGTTTTCCTGAAGATTACTGAATATGTATGGCTCGTACATAATTTTATTGATTAAAAGTTCATTAGATTGTGTAGTAAATTGAGTTGGATTTCTCTTGAATCAATTTGTGAGTCTTTCCATAAGGTTTTTTCCATTTAATCACTAATCTTCTCAGACCGGATCTGAAACATGGGTTTCAAGGGTTTTGTTAGTGTAAACTATGAATTAGCCCATTGCACCTTTCTGTTTTCCCTGTTACTTGGTGGAATGGGTATGTTACATTAGGGGAAGGTGTGAACATGGTGAGTTTGTGTAAGGGAGGTCTGGAAATGTTGTTGGGTGTGAATCCCTAGTTGAAATATTCTGTTTCCTTGAGGAAAAGTGAGGTTTTGGTGGGACAAATTGAGGATTTTTGTTGGGAAGCATAGTTTTATGTTGAATTAAGCATGATAAGATTATTCTAGACCTGTTTGAACAATTTTTTGGTTTTGGGGTGATTGGGAAGTTCCATTTTCAATAAGCCCTATGGTTTCTAGGCTTAAAGAGAGGGTTTTATGGTTTGGTTAGTGGATGGTTGTATATTTGATATCTAATGGTGGAATCTTAGGTTTTGATAGGTGTTAAGTGCTGCCCCTAGGTTTCAATAGTTTTGGACAAGTTGTGAAGGTGGTCTCTTTGGAAAAGAGGGCTAATTTGGGCCCTAAAAGGCGTGAAAAGCCTGATTTCAACAATTTGCTACAAAATAACTATTAGTGATTGTTTGATATGTTGTTAAGCTTTGTAATCATTCCCTAATGTGAGTTGATTTGTGTGAAAGGATTTTTTGTGAAGTTGTACCTTATTAGCTTGGTTTGCAATGCTATAAGGAAATAGAGGGAAATAGTTGAGATAAAGTGAGTTTGAAGATTTGGTGATCTAATAAGTGGTTTGTTGATTGATTTTTGTGTTTGAGTGTTTGGCAGGCCTCCCCTGATTGCATCACTAAAGAAGAAATAGAAGTTATTGCTTATGAGACAAAGGACTCCAATTAGGATGACTACTTCGAGCATCTAGAGGGAGGAACAAGGATTGATCTGGATAGAGAAGCCTCTGATGAAGAAGGGTAACAAATGTGCGAGGATGGGGATGTAGGAAATTTTTATGCTTATTATGATGTGGAGACCTCAGACCAAGAGCCTGAGGAAGAAAAACCCAAGGAACACTAGGACGGGGAGGAAAACCTAAAGGAGCATTGCTCTGAGGAAGAGAAAAGTGATACAGATGTTGATGGAGGGAAAACTGATGAGCCTCTGCAAACTAGTCAAGATGAGGGCTTGCAATGTGAAGATGTGCCTCCAGAAGGAGAGCAAGAGAAAGATAAAGAAGAAGAAGAGAATGTAGAAGAAAGGGATTTTGAACTTGAAAAATTTGTTGAAAACGAGCATGAAGAGGCTAAAGGGATAGCACAAGTAAAAGGCACTGCTGATGAAGAGAACATAGAATCTACCAAGCAAGACAAGGAGAAAGAACTTACACAAGAAGAGGAATCAGATAAAGGAAAGGAGAACATTGAAAATGCTCCTAAATATGAGAAGAAAGGGCCATCAAAGGAACATGAGGAAGGATATAATAATGAATCTCCAGGCCATTAGATAGAGGTTACTTCATGGTTGGAGTAGCAGTTGAAGAGAAAGGCTCCCATGCTTGCATATCCCAAGGCCCAACTCTAGGCAATTTTGGTTAGGGCATAGGTAAAATCTAGAAAAGAGAAGAAGCCCAAGGTTAGATTGCACATCACTACTGATGCCTCAGGGTCCAGGATATTACAAGTGGTTACTCACGTAGCTGACAAGGATGCAAGCATGATTGAAGGAAAGGATTACCAGGTGACTACCATCAATCTGGGCCCCACTTCTTAGGCCTAAAATATTGATGAGTTTCATGGGTCTGTCACTACCATCCTTCAGAAAATGAACAAAGATCAATCGACGAAGGAAAATTTGAAAGAAAAAGTGGTAGAGTTAATGGCCTACATACAACAATAGACAACATTAGGCTAATAAACTCAAATGGAACTGTCGACACTCACCTTACTCTCAAAAGAGGAGGTTAATAAGATGGGGAGAATGAGGAATTGGACCAAGTCCACATCTGACCATTTCAAAAGAGTCATTGACATGGGCAATAAAGGCATTCAATTTGCAACCAAGATGCATAACCAATATTTTGTCCTCAAGAAGGAAGTCAAGTCAATTATCGACATATGTAAAGAATTCCTAGAGCTTTATTGGATCACATACCCAAAGCTAGAGAGCATTCTCAAGCTCTCTCGGGTGACCTGGGAAAAAGAGTTAGCCCTACCTAAAGAAGACCACTGGCTACTAGAGGCATGGCTACTAAATTTTGAGTAGAGAAAGGGTGTCTTGGGACAATCACTGTTTGAATTGCAAGCCCATCTTGAGCGAATTGTGGATCATCTAGACTAATGTGATGACTTCCTGAAGCTAATGATTGGACATGTGATGCCAGTGTTTGTGTTGGATCAAAAGCTTATAAAGAACGAAATCCACAAGAGGATAGAACAAGGAGCCAATGATACTTTGTCTACAGATTTCATGAATTTTTCTACGTGGGCCTTCTCCAAGTCAAAACAGATGGTCAAGGTAGTTCCGAAATGCATGAAGCATCAAGACCAAATGATGGAGGGATTCAAGAGGGTTACCTTTCAGATCTCAAAATCTAACCTATTACAGGAAAAGAAATTGTTGGTTATCATTGGAAACTTTGTTGAATATGCCACAACACAAAAGGAAGCTAAAAATCCCATAACAACTAATGATTATTTGTTAAAATAGCTAGAAAATCTAAAATAAGCTAGAAGACAAAATAGACTACAGGACAAAATAGGGAAAGGACAAAATAGTCTATTTTTATATTGTAAATTTTGTACTCATATTGGGTGATGTGAAAACCCTAAACTATAATGAATCTAAGCCACTCATTTTAAAGCAATCTTGACCATTCATTCTACTTTTTGAAAGCTATAAATAGGGGCATCCTCTCATTTTCAAAGGGAGAGATGAGTTGTTGTGTAAAGGAATATTGCTACAATATATGAGAAAAGCATAAATGAGTTGATGATTTCTTGTGTATTGTTCTTTTTTTGTGCATGATTCTATCTCCAAAAGTTTATTTTAGCACGGTTATTTTAATCTGAGTTTATTTTCTATTAGTACTTCATGTTCATCTTTAATGGTGGATGCATGTTGTAGTATTTGATGCACTTCCAGCTCATACCTTTGGCCATTTCTTGATAACAAATTACTATGTAAAGTTAGTTTGCAATAATTAATTTACAACCCTCAAATTCAATTGTGTATGTGCATGATTTAAGAATTCATGTTGCAGTCTAAAAATCATAAGTAAGCCTTGGAGGATTGCACTAGTTTTGTTAGACTATAGGCTGCCCTTGGTTAAACAAAACTCATTTTAGGAGTCTTTCTATTGTAGCATCAACCATTTTTATTGTTCATGTTATAGTTTTAGACTTAGGAAAAATTCTAAACCCTTCATCCTTTTGAACTTTCTTTTAAATCTGAATTAAACATACATTTCCAACATCACAGCAAATTTGAATCTAATGATTTAAACAAGTTTTTGACGGTTGTCATAAAGCTAGTATCATTGTTTATCAATTTCTAAAACTCTAAAACTTTGTTGTAGACCCAAGAAATCCAAGCTTTGTCAACCATAAATGACCCTTGTGATTACCAACAAATCACACAACAAACAACTGAGTTGTTTTTGCAAGTCATGACTTGACACATGAGAGACCTTGGGGTGATTTTTTGAAATTACCTTTCAATAGAGACATCACACTTGTGTGTTGTCTATGTTGAGAAGTGTGAAAACACACATCAACATCAAGCCATGCCAAAATCTATAGAAGGATGAGTTTTTTAGAAGGTGATGATTTAAAGCAATGCACAATTGTATATACCCATGTGCTAGGGACTCAGTCTCACATGAATTCATATGGTGATTGCTTAGAATAGAAGTTGGAGGGGTGGAATTTCCACATGGCCTTGCTATGTAGGTCCCTTGAAGCCATGCCTAAGTCTCTCACCCCACGCTTTCATTGATCAGAAGGTGGTGAACAACCAACACAGTAAACTCTTTTCCACACTATTACTCTCACACAAGCCACACTCAACATGGAATTTATAGAGATGCCATCATTTGGAATTTACATTGGAAATTTGAAGATGCTTGGAATTTGTAGGTTGTTTCCTTGAATCATATCTCTCACATCAACACCCTCATCTACCATGCATATCCTCCATTAGTGTTGTCGGCTATGCTTGCACCAACCCACATGTTTTCTCCACTCCAATGACTTATGAATTAATCAAGTGCTTTTTATAAAGTCATTATTAAGTTGAAGGTTTTGTGGAAGACCATCATTGGTATCTTGGAGCTAAAGAAAGTGCTTTATTTTGTTTTCTTTGACCAAGTCAAGAAAGTCCTTTTCCTTCTCTTAAGTGGTTAAATAATTAATGTTAGCATTTATTACATATTACATGTTTATTGTTAATTATTTTTTTGCTAAAACCACAAAGTTTGTAATGGAGGGGTTGCTTTCATTTTGCAAAGGAGGGGTCAATTTTATTTCATAAAATTTCAAAGGGGGGTTGTTTTTCATTTTGCAACAACTTGCAAACGAAAGGGGGAGGTGAATTCTTTTTTTTGCCTTAGTTAAAAATCTATAAAAGAGGAGTCATTTTTTCTTTTGCAATGAATTTGGAAAAGGGGGGTTATTCCTTGAAGAAGGGGGTTTAATTTTTAGTTTTTGTCATTTATTGAGGTTTGCAGGGCATATTTCTTCTTAATCCACCTCTCGGAAAAAACTTGTAAGAACTTTGAAGAACTTGTAACAGTAAATATGCTTGTAAATGCAATGATATAAAGTGACACAAAACTAAACGTTAGAAGGCAATTTGGAAAATTATTGTACTTACACTAAATTATAAAGTGTAATTGAGGGTTTTACAATCACACAATGAATACTTGAGATTCTCACCTCACGTGATTTTTCCTTAGATAAAAATTTGTAAAAGAGGAGTCATTTTTTCTTTTGCATTGAATTTGGAAAAGGGGGGTCATTCCTTGAATAAGGGGTTTTAATTTTTATTTTATGTCATTTATTGAGGTTTGCAAGGCATTTTTCTTCTTAATCCACCTCATGGAAAAAAATTGTAAGAACTTTGAAGAAATTCTATCAAAAAAAATGCTTGTAAATGTACTCATCTAAAGTGCCACAAAATTGAGTGTGTGAAGGGAATATGGGAAATTATTGTACTTATATTGAATAATAAAGTGTAATGGGGGTTGTACCATCACAAAAATGGATCCTTGTGATTCTCACCTCATGTGAGTGTGCCTTGGAGCACACCCTTTCTTATTTTCTTGTACATCTCTATATTCCTTGCACACTCTCAATTTTAGTTGGTTCTACTTCTATTCTCATAGCATTAAGGGGGCACTATGATGTGTTATGCTAATGAATCTTTCAATGAATAAGTGGAGGAATATTCTTTTTGGGAGTCATCATGAATCTTCTATCATGATCTCTTGAATGGGGGATTATTTGAGTGGATCACATTTTGAGATTCTAGTACTCCTTATCATAATACTAAAATTCTATTATTGACTTCATAGAGTTTGGTAAACTTTGCGTACATTGGTTGAGTAGTGTTCATATGTTTTCTCATGCAATGTTTTGTGTCTCTCATCTTGATCCACATTTCTTGGAGATTCGTTGACTCCAGTAGACACCAGTTCATCATTGATAGGGTTTACAACTTTGACATGCTTAAGGAGTTCATTGTCATCATGTTCCTTTCATCAAAGAACATATTTTTAGAAGGTATTAAATCCTTATAATTATCCTTTTTGGAGATTATTTTTGTTCCTATTGGGTTTTCTCTTTTTTCTCCTTTTGTAAAAGAATGCATTGTACATGGCTCTAGTTGGGCTCTGTTTCTATCTATTTACACTTTTGTGATCTACCCAAGTATCACTTAAGGGGGGTGTTAGTGTGAATAATTTATCTATTCACTATTACTTAATTGTAGTTAGGCTGATGAGGTTAGACAACATCTTGTCTAGCTAAATGTACAACGTTTAAGCCTCTTGAGGTTACCAAGTTATTTGGTTAACCTCATACACATACCTTTATGATTTTGGAAGTCTTTCCATCTCACCTAAAAGTTTCCCAACACTTGGCATCAAGGTTGATGACTTGGTCATTGAGGTTGTTGGTTTTCACACTCGAAGTGTTCTTAAGGTTGACAATTATAGGACACATATCTACTCATTTGTGCCACATATTGGAGAACTTTTGAATCCACCTCATAGGTGGATTACCTCATCCTTACCTATATATGCAAGGCTTTGTACTCAATGTAATTTGGGTCATCTAAATACAATTGTTGCATTGTTCATTTGTGCTTTCCTTTTATCTCCTAGATTTTCCTAATTATTATAGTTCTCTATGTAGAAAATGAATATGATCTTTTTTAGTAAGAAGACATCCAATGAAAAATTCAACTCGCTCATATAAACTGTTGTAGTGATGGAAAATGTATCCCTCTACATTTTCACACTTGTTTGGACCTCCTTGTTAAATTAAGCTTAATGTTTCCTTGATTTAGTGTTGTAATGTGTTTAACACATTCACATTAGGCCTTGAGCCCTTGTAAACTAAGTGGAACTAGTTGTGCCTTATTTAGGGTGTTGTAAAGTGTACCTTTATGCTTTCACACTAATCTTTGGTTTTATTAATTAATTAGGATTCTTTATGCTTTAATTGACCTTACTCTGAATCCACAAGCCTTAATTAATGCATCTTTCCAAGATTAATCCTGACATTTGTTGGCATATGGATTCTAGTGTTGTCATTGATGGCAACTAAAGTCATCTTTCCAGTCTGCAGATCAAGATTCGCTGATACTGGCACATAAAGTTGTGAATAGAGTTTTACTGGAAACAAGATGAAGAACAAGGTATTTGGTTAGTATGTTGATCCATATGCCTCACTGGATCATCTTTTTGAGTTGTGGATCCCCGAGATAGATTGTTGAGCATATATGTTATCCTATTGATAATTTTTTTGACGTTGCATTAAGCGGTGTACAAGTTAGGAGATCCGACAGGATGATTTTCTATTTATTTGTTTTTGGTGGCCAACTTGCTGAATGTAGCATGTCGCAGATGTATAAGGAGTAATTGTTTAATTGTTTTTTTTGTTGGAAATTTTGTTTTGGGTCCTTACTATAGTTTGGATGAATTTGATTGGTGTGCATTGAATATGATTTGTGATTTGAGCCGACCATTGGAGAATATTTCATATTTTGTTGAAGCCAACATGTAGCAATTGAAATCTTCATAGCGGATATATATATATATATATATAAGATCGTTAATTCATTTTGAAATGCGAATATGAGTATAGAGCAGGGAAGATGTGGGTGTGAATATCAAAAGATCAGTTGAGTGAATTTTTCTTGTGTAGAAGAAGATTTAGTGAAGTGAATTCAGGCAGAGAAGAGCTAAGTGCAGAGTCTGATAGAAGGTCCAAAATTCAATTACTGAGCTTCACTAAAATTGATACCAGGAATTTGTAGATGCTATCTTCTCAGTTCAACCTTTTGTTGTAATCCAAACATTTTGTAAGGTAATGAGCCTTCCTTATTTTAAGCAGTGAGCTCTAGGCAGTGTGCCTGAATGCATGTGCATTCCATTTTTCTTCATACTTTTAACAAAGCATAAATTGTGGATGATTCTCCACTGTGTTTTTTCCCCTAATAGGGTTTCCACATAAAAATCTTGGTGTTTATGGTGTTCTGATTGTTTCTTTCATGTGCTTACATCTTTTCTTCTGTTTAAATATTGTAGATGGTTTATAATTTGAATTGAAGTTTAAATATTGTTGAACACTGATTCACACCCCCCCTCTCAATGGAATGAATGGTCTAGACAAAGAAATCCCATGTGCTACAGCTGTAATAGATTTGTTCACATTGCAAGATTCTGCAGAAACAAAAACATTCATAGAAGAGGTCTGGTATACGAAGGAAGAATTTCACAGAAATATGATAAAGGAAAATAGAAAGTGACTGTGGAAGAAATAAGAGATCAAATGAAGAAAACATGGGTGAAGAAGAGTGAATCTGATAAGCCCACACTAGAAGCAGGCTCCGGTAATTCATCCAGAAATTGATCTTAGGCCATTTGCCTAGGGGGACTTTCTCAAGAAAAATCCTTTGTCCCCCTGTCGGTAGTTGGCACCAAAATGTAGGAAATTATCAGTAATTGTGCTAGTAGTCTACAAATGTATCCGTGATCACTTGTGCAAAAAATTATGATTTAGAAGGTCTGCAGATGGATTCTTCTCTTATTGTCTGAGAAAATAGAGTAACTGGAACTCCTAGGGAAAAACATTTAATGCAGTAAAAAGGTTAGGTGTGTGAGTTATAAAAGGGTATTTGGAACCCTCATGTGTCATCGTGCTTGAAGAAGAACAAAAAGGAGAACCTTTGTAGCAAAATTTTGAAGAGTCCAGTCAATTGACAATTCATCGGTATTTTCAGTTATGCTTGTGGATTTCTAATTTTTGGTGCTTGGTAGAAAAACAGTATGGAAAGAAAAATGAAGCAAATCTGAAAGGAATTGTGATTTGGATGAATATAGCAATAGAAAGATCAGGGATGTGAGAAATATGTTGTTGGTCGATGAATTGAAGTGGCTTAAAGGTGTGAAACATAGAAGTTTGGACATTTGGAATGAGTTTCCTTATTTTGTCAACACGGAAGCTGTTAGGTTTATCTTGAAAAGATTGAATGAGGACATTCTAACCTTGGATAAACCCTATCTCATTTTGAAGGAAGTGATTAGAAATTTAACCGGATTATGCAATGTTGGAGATATTCCGAAAAAGAAGTCGATTCAGAACAAGGAGGTCAAAACCCTAACCAAAGTAACAGGAGATCAAAGGGCTTTGGTAATTTTGACAATCAAAGATCCGATAAAAATATACATTGCGCATGGAATTTCATACAATATTTTCTTTAGAAACAGGGAAGGCACAACCTCGACAGGTGCAATTTTCATTTCTCATAAAATGATAATGGACGATCAAGACTTTGACCTGTGCAGTTTGCTAAAAGATCAATTGACAGAAAATGTGCAACTAACAAAGGATACAGATTACCCCTTCAGGTTTGGTACTTTGGTCATATGTATCATGATGTATTTTCTGAATTGTTCGCCTCAGATCGATAATGTGGTATGGAAGGAAAATGAACCGGTTTGTAAGCAAATTTTTGAACATTCTAATACTCTAGAAAATTGTGAACAAGAGTATGTGAATTTCTTTAAAGAGTTGCTAGGAAAGTTTGGAGAAACTAGCATTTCCATTCCAGTAAAAGCACTTGAAGTTGGATCATCTTCCAGTGAGATGGAGAGGAAGCATAAAAGAGCACTAGAGTTTGTTGATGACACTCCTCTGGCACACAAGTCTCCAAAATTTGAAGGAAAAGGTAAAGAACATGCAATTGTGGATATAGCAAATGAATATTCTGATGAGTACACTCCAAGGGATGAACCAAAATTAGTTGAACCGGATGTAGTAATGGTTGAAGGAAGCGAAGAAGAAAGTGTTCTATCCAAAACAAAGATACTACAGCTTGTTCAAGAGAAAGATGGAATGCAGAAGATTGCTGACATGTGGTTAGATAGACCCTCATATGAGCAAGACTTGATTGAGAGCACTCTAGGCAGTTATTTTGAGCACAATAATATTGAATTGGAAAGTTTGCAGAATGTGTTACCTAAAGAGATGATTGAATGTATCAGGGAAGCTATGGCTTCTGAGTCTCAGGATAAGAAAGAGGAAGAAATAATTCTACATTTGAAGGAGCAGTTCAGGATATCTCTTACCAAGTTAAAAAGGAAAATGAATGTGTTGAGGCAATGCATTGACTCTGCTAATAAAATCTACAACTATTGTCTTTGTTGGCCTCATGTAGTTGGGAAATACAAAGATAAGTTAAGTATTGAGATGAACAAAATTGGCCAGGATTACAACATGTTTTAGGATAAGGATGGTGTAGTCAAGAAAATAATTCAATAGTTTTAGTCTGAGCATGCCAAAGTTCAATTCACCAAAAATAGCCTTGTGGAAGCTTTTTGGAAAGTGAAGGATTTAACTAAATGTAGGCTAGAGTAGCTAATTGAAGTGTTGAAGAAAGGAGAGAAATTAGAAAAAGAAATTACAATTCCAGAATCTCTCATTCAAACATCATCAACCTGAATGAACAACAAAGAGGATCATAATCATTGGGATTGGCACGAAGTTTCAAAGAAATTCTTCCAAAAAAATGGTACAAGATACAATTTTTCTGAACCAAGTAGGTAGTTGCATTTCTTCAAATTAATTCAAATTTTGAATTTTGAAAAAGGAGAGAGAGAGAAGTGAGCACAGTGTTTCATTGATGTCAAAGGGAGAGAGTAATGAAAATGCCTGTGATCATTCTGCTGGTAGTTGTATTTGAAGGAGATTATTACACATAGCTGAACTATGTCATTGATGGCAACCTAAGTCATCTTTCTGGTCTGCAGATCAAGATTCACTCATACCGACAGAGTAAGTTGTGACAGAGTATTACTGGCAAAAAGATGAAGAACAGGGTATCTAGTTAGTATGTCAATATGTATGCCTCACCGAATCATCTTTTTGAGTTGTGGATCCCTGGGATAGATTGTTGAGCATATATGTTATCCTATTGATAAGTTTTGTGATGTTTCATTAATCGGTGTACAAGATTCGGTAGGATGATTTTTTGTTTATTTGTTCTTGATGGCCGACTTGGTGAATGTAGCATGTCGCGGATGTATAAGGAGTAATTGTTTAATTGTTTCCTATGTTGGACATTTTATTTTGGGTCCTTACTATAGTTTGGATGACTTTGATGGGTGTGCATTAAATATGATTTGTGATTTGAGCCGACCGTTGGAGAATATTTCATATTTTGCTAAAGCCAACTTATAGCAATTTAATTCTTGCTAGTGGATATATATGCGATTTTGGGTAATTCATTTTGATGTATGAGTGTGTGTGTAGAACAGAGCAGATGCATGTGTGAATATCAGAAGATCAGTTGAGTGATCTTTGCTTGAGCAAAAGAGGATTGTTGAGAATTAAGGCAGAGCTAAGCTAAGTGACCAACAAGAGAACTGCACTTGGTACATTGAGTATTTCACTGTAATTGAAACTGTGCATTTGTAGATGTTATTCTTCGCCTAAATGTTTTTTGTAATTCAAATATTCTTTTTAAGGCATTTATCTTCCTTATTTGAGTAAAGAGCTCTAGGTGGGTAGCTCAACGCATGTGCATTCTCTTTCTTCATACTTTAACAGAGTATAAAATTGTGGATTAATCTCCACCTTTCCCAATAGGTTTCCATAAAATATTAGTGCTATGGTGTTCATTATTTATGTGCTTGCATCTTTACTTCTGTTTAAATGTTGTAGATGGTCTATAATCTGAATTGAAGTTTAAATATTGTTGAACACTGATTCGCCCCCCCTCTTAGTGTTCCTTGAGTCCAATAGGGTGGTGGTTGATAAGGAGGGCTTTTTCCTAGTTAAGAATCATAATAGAGGTAGGGGAAAAAGAAAACCCTAAAGGATAGAGAGGAGGAGGAGACCTTTAACAGGTTTGATGCTTTAGAGGACTTGGTTCAGGAAGAGCGGGTCCCCTTGGACTTGTAGGTGATAGATGGCTCCTTAGTTGAGAAAAATCTTGGTAACCAACCAATTGCCATTTCTAGCTTAGCTTAGGTTGGAGAGCAAGAGACTCAGATGGACACAGATCTATTGCAGAGTCGTAGTAAGTGGGTTGATTGATGTCAAAGGAAGAGAAAAAGGTACAAATATTATGTCCTTTGCCATTGATGTCAAAGGGGGAGAAAGAAACATGTGAAAAATAACACGTCATCAAGGGGAGAAAAAGTTAAGGAAGAGAAAGTCATAAGTATGTTGAGTAAGGGGAGAAAATAGAAAAGGAAATAGGTATGGTATTTAGATTTTTTATGTCTTTGATGTTTTTCACATTATGTATTGCCATCAATGAAAAAGTGGGAGATTTTTGCAAGTATGAGTATTTTTTTTGTTATTGATGTCAACAAGCCCCTGTTGTCATTGATGTCTATTGGTGAATAAGATTGTTGCAAGAGTTTTAGCAACTAATGCTTTGATTAGTTGCATTATGTTTTCATTAGTAAAGCTACTGGTGTCAACCTCTAGTGTTTCTTTGGTAATCTTTTTTCTATGGTTGTGGAAGTGTTGAATATGATAAGATGTGTCTCTCAATTGGTTTCCAAGTTATTTCTGAGAGAAAAATTGATTGAAGAGGAAACAATGTGTTGCAAAGTGTTCTGTAGAGACAGAAAGTTGTTCTAGTTTTGCTTTTGAATTTCTCTCACGTTGGAAGATCTACATGCTCAATCTAGATATGTTGATGAGGTGTTCAAAGGTGTTGTATTCAAGAGTTGGTGTGATGGATCATTGTACAGATGAAGTTGTGTTCACCAGTGTGTGTGGACACCCAGCATTGGTGAGGTAACTGGAAGAAATTTTTTTTTGTTCTATCTGTGAAGTTGTTTCAGGTCTTTCAATTTTGAAGGTGTGTTGATGGTGTTGGTAGTTTACCTCAGTCAAGAGGGTTTGAGGTTTGGTACTTTTGAAGATGGTTTTCTAAATAGCAGTGTATAGCAGAGTTGTGTGGATCAACTGGGTGTGTACATTCTTCAGGTGGAAGTTGTTGTGAAGGAGGTTGTTGGATTTCAGGGTGTTCATGGAATATTCTAGATCATGTTTAACCATGATGTGTGGTTCGCAAGTCATCCTTGGGATTGAGGAAGCATGTACTTAAAATTTTAATGGTGTTTTAACAAATATCAGCGGACCTGGTGTTTACACTATGTGCAATGGATAATTATTGTTTATAGTAGCATGTGGTTGAGTGCAGCTATTGATTTGGGTCCCAATGTGATCCACATTCACTTCTATCCACCACGGAAGTGTTTTGACGTCAACCTAATTTGAATTGGAATGTTTGAGGTGCATAGCTGACCTTGGAGAAGGTTTCAAGGTTGAAGGTGGTATAAGTATGAGTTGAGTTGTTGAAATATGTTAAGATAGATGTGAGAGATGTGAATGATGTGAAGTTTAATGTGTCAGAGTGTGAAATTGAGTAATACAGTGCAAGCTTCCATGTGTTAGTTTGCTAGATGCGGTGAGAAAAAGGTGGCTACAATCCTTCAAATAGACTGTGAAGGTGTTGATGTCATTGTGGTGGATTCTTTGTTGCATTGAGATGCTTTTCTTTGTGTAACATTATTTCTCTATCTTCTTTTCTATTATGGAAATGAGTGTTTTTTCAGTCAGCCTTTCTTCTTTGGGCAGTGAGCCCCATTATATTCAGTGTTGATATTACTTATATTGTGAGCTAATCATCATTGGGTTTTCCCTTCTTGGGTTTTCCACGTAAATCTAGTGTTAAGTTGTTTCAATTTCTATTATTTGTTTTTCATGCTAATTCATCATAACATATTTAAGGGTTAATAAATGAGTGTGGATCTAAATGTTAATGAGGGCTTTGATGTTTTAAGGTACAACTAATTCACCCCCCTCTTAGTTGTCTTTTTCATTCAACAATTGGTATAAGAGATTGGGTCATAGGAGTGAACTCCTCACTTGTACTAGGGGTATATTGCAAGGTGTGTGCCCTTGGTCTCCTTGTGTTGTGTAGCACAACGCTCAGGTTCATGACATGGCTTAACTACCTCCCACATATTCATTAACTCTAGTAGTTGTATCGGGTATTAACAGGTCAGTCTTTTGGTACAACGACAACCATCTGTGCAACAAGATCTTCGTCCCTCAACTTCTGTTCAGTGAGATTTCAGTTCAGTGTTGGAGGCTAATGGAAAGTCTGTTTTTATTGGCTTTGGTCACACTAGTGAGAAGAGTGTTCTTGACCCAGGTAAAAATAAGTCTTCTTCCCTAGCTTTTGGTTTACAACAAAAGCTCTCGAAAAGGGGGCTTCTGAGAAGTCTCTTAAGGTGGGAAGAAAGAAGGACCAAGAAAAGGTTAAGAAAATTGGTGAGATGTTGGTGGATTCTTGATTAGTGAGGACTATTGATTCCTAATTCTTCCTTCCCCAACGATGATTGTTCTCTCTTGGAATGTGATGGGTATGAATAGCATCCCTTGAAAAAAGGCTATTCGGGAATTGATTCGTGTTCATTCTCCAAATTTGGTTTTCCTTCAAGAAACTAAGTATCGATTGAAAGTATGTTGAATGTGGCTTTGAAGATTTGGGGTAGAGGTCAATGTCAGTTTGTGGGAGCACATGGTAGCTCTAGTGGGGTTGCCTATTTATGGATCCGCGTAAATTTAGTCTACTTCGGTGGCTCTCCTACAAGCATTTTATTTCTCTTACTGCTTATAATTTGGAATCGAGTGAGAGAATTATTCTCTCCAACATTTATTCTCCTATTGATTTACCTAGGAAGGCACTACTATGGGCTCATATTAGATATGTGCACTCTTTAGATCCTTATCTTCATTGGATTTTGGTGGGGGACTTTAATGTTGTTTCCTCGCTAGAAGAGAAGAGGGGGGGTAATTATAGAGCCTAAACTAATGTATTTTAAACTTGGTAGAGCCTACATAATTCAGAGGTTTATCTAACTAAATAGTCCAATCAACATTGCAAACACTACATTAAAATTTCAACCCAAGGTTTGTAAACTTGTGATGGTGCAGCATTGTATATTTCCTTTTAGAGACTCAAAACTACCTAAGCTATCTCACTCAAGTTATTCTTGTGTGAGGGGGAAGGAATCCATCAAGAAAATGATGTGAAATCAAGATCAAAATGCAAGATTGAAATCAAAAACTAATCTAATTCAAAAACACTTAATCTATC